>CM077250.1:8126078-8726078 GCA_039654775.1 Spinibarbus caldwelli | reverse complement strand
TATTGACCAAAAAAATAAAAAAATAAAAAAATCTCAAAATATCTTCTTGTGTTCTACAGACAAAACAAGGATTAAAGGGCTAGTTCATCTGAAATTAAAATTGTCATTTACTTACCATCATGTCGTTCCAAAATAAGATATTTTGAGAAATGTATCAATTGTCCAATACTGTTTGGTTACAAACATTCTTCAAAACATCTTCAACATTCCACAGAAAAAGTCTCTCAGGTTTGAAACGACACAAGGGTGAATAAATGATGACAATTTTTTATTTTTGTGTAAACCATCCCTTGAAGCTTGAAGCTCTGTCAGAATCATAGTGGCCACCTACTCTAAAGAAGGGCTGAGTTGTTGGTCCCTAAATGGGCCCTGCCATTCCATGTGCACAGGTGTCTTCCTCCTCGGGCTCTTAACTGCTTGGGTGCTTATTAGCCTTCAGCCAGGGATGAGGAATATCTTGGGGGCTGAGCGGCGATGAAGACTCATCGAAGCATGCAGATCCTCTAATTACCACATTGTCATAGCTAGAATACCGTCGTAATCAGAATAATGGCGCATGGCTCGGGGATGTTGTTCTTTTTACCACGCAGAGTGGCAGCTGTATCTGTGAACGCTCAGCTAATCAACTCAGCTGAGAATCTGCCAAGTCATCCGCCCATGCCATGACTCCTACGAAACACTCACTGTGTGTGATCTGTGCCGCTTCTGATAACGTAATACAGAGGGGCGAGATGGAACCTGAGCGTAGCGAGCACGAAGAGCCAGTCTTCTTAGTCACACAGGATTTGTGTTGGGACAGAAATCAGCATGGAATTGTGAGAGAGTGGGCAAGATTTGCTCGGCAGCAATGTGTTGGACGGCCATAAGTGTGATAAATATTGCCTAGACGATTCGTTTGTCTCACACTTCCGTGCCAGGATTCCCTGTGGAGGACACTGCAGCCTTCCCGGGAGACGGAAAGAGACATCATCAGCATGGCCCACAGGAACAGGTGGATTCTTCTGATTGGTGTTCAGATGTTCTTTTTTTTCCTCTCTTTATTTATTTCATTTTGGAACAAGGGGAGATGGGGAGGAGAAGCATAGCAGACCGTAAGCGCTACTCTGTCACTGTCAGGAAAACGCACGCTTCTCTCCTGTACTGACACTGCATAAACCTGAAGGAAAAGATGCTCTATTGGCCTAACTTTTCTCTATACCTGCACAGTTTTTATTCTAAGACACAGATCAATATGAAAAGTGCTACGACAGGGGTTTTCAAACTTTGATGCCAATGACCCATTGCACGAAAATACACTGCCGTTCAAAAGTTTGGGATCAGTAAGATTTTTAATGTTTTTTAAAGAGGTTTCTTCTGCTCATTAAGGCTGTATCTATCTGATCAAAAATACAGAAAAAACTGTAATTTTGTGAAATATTATTGGAATTTAAAATAACAGTTTTCAATTTTAATATACTTTAAAATACAATTTATTTCTGTGAAGCAAACCTGAATTTTCAGCATCATTAATCCAGTCTTCAGTGTCACATGATCCTTCAGAAATCATTCTAATATGCTGATTTATAATCAATGTTGGAAACAGTTGTGCTGTTTAATATTTTTGGAAACTGTGATACTTTTTTCAAGATTCTTTGATAAATAAAAAGTTAAAAAGATCAGCATTTATTCAAAATAGAAATTTTGTGTTGCAATAATACTATTCAAAATTTTGGGGTCAGTAAATTTGTTCTTTTTTTAAAGATATTATTACTTTTATTCAGCAACGATGTTGAATGACTTCTATTTTGAATTAATGCTAATCTTTTTAACTTTTTATTCATAAAAAGAATCAAAGGAAAAAGTATCACAGGTTCCAAAAGATATTAAGCAGTACAACAGTTTCAAAACTGATAATAAATCAGCATATTAGAATGATTTCTGAAGGATCATGTGACACTGAAGACTGGAGTAATGGCTGATGAAAATTCAGTGCTGCGTCACAGAAATAAATTCTATTTTAAAGTATATCAAAATAGGAAACCAATATTAGAAATTGCAATAATATTTCACAATATTACTGTTTTTTTCTGTATTTTTAATCAAATAAATCAACAGAATGTAATAATCATGATTAGTCTCATGATTAATCAAACCGAAAATTAAAATAATAAAAATTACATTAACACAAAATTTGACAGCCCTAATAATATATGTGACCCTGAACCACAAAACCAGTCTTAAGTAGCACAGGTATATTTGCAGCAATAGCCAAAAATACACCGTATGGGTCAAAATTATCGATTTTTCTTTTATGCCAAAAATCATTAGGAAATTAAGTAAAGATCATGTTCCATGAAGATATTTAGTAAATTTCCTACCGTAAATATATCAAAACTTAATTTCTGATTAGTAATATGGATTGCTAAGAATTTCATTTGGACAACTTTAAAGGCAATTTTCTCAGTATTTTGATTTTTTTTTGCACCCTCAGATTCCATATTTTCAAATAGTTGCATCTCAGCCAAATATTGTCGTATCCTAACAAACATACATCAATGGAAAGCTTATTTATTCAGCTTTCAGATGACGCAGAAATCTCAATTTCAAAAAATTGACATTTATGACATTTATGAAATCTCAATTTCAAAAAATTGACATTTATGACATTTATGTTTTGTGGTCCAGGGTCACATATATTTTGCAAAAAAAAATTCCAGTCAAATGCCCTTGCAGCCCTCTGACCCCTCAGTTTGAAAACCCCTGTACTTTGAGACAGTTAAAGTATCTGAAGATAACTGCCATCTTCTCTAACACGCTGTTTCAACATCCAAAAAGGAGAAAACTTAGACATAATCAGGTTCTACTTTAAATAAAGAAAGTGACAGATATGCATATGGCACAGGAGCTCAACAAGCAATCAAAGATGCATGCCATTGTAGAAAAGAAAACCTTCTGTTTCATTTCATTTGCTCTTCTTTTGTCCTAATACGAGTGCACAAAGAGGGGTGGAGCTGGGATCCTGAAGCGCTGTATTTTCACCTGCTGCACCGTGGGAGAGATGTTACGGCAACAGCTCAATTTTATATTAACAAAATCATTTCCATTAAAACCACTGCACATTGCTGTTATGGCAACTGCTGAAAGTATCAATGGGAGTTGTGAAATGTGCAGCAGAAAATTTCTTCCGCGCCTGTGGCCCCCAGACGTGATATTGATGCCGCTGTCAGGGGCGGCTGGCTTCCAGCTCCACAGCTACAATGTCGAGCCTACAAACAAGATGCAGGTTAATTCTGGCTGCGTACGACAAGAATCTACACATCTCGTCCCCATGCATACACACATAATCCCTCAAGCTGCTTAAGCATGAGGACAGCTCATATATGTGCCTAAGCAATGTTTTTTAGACAATACATATGATTAACAAAGCTGCACTGTTTGATAAGAGTGTCTAATATTACAAGCCACGACCTGTAAAGATAGGCAGATGAAAACCTATTTTATCTGTATATGTACATACCAGGGCTCAACAATAAGGATGGTCTGTTGACCCAGAGCCAGCATGAATAGGACAACCTTACTGTTTTATTAAGTGCATGCATTTTAATGCTTTTACATACATTTTAAATGCACAGGTTTTTTTTTTTTCTTCCAAATGTAAATTCTTGTCCCATTCACATTTTCTTGGTTAAATAAACATTACTTACACTATCAGAAAAAGCAATGTAACAATGTAATCAATATTCTATCTATTAAAGGCAAGTATGAATCTCATCAAGTTTATTCCAAAATAATAACTCAAGGCAGTAACTAGTGTTGTCACGGTACCAAAATGTCTGTATTCGGTACAGATACCAGTGAAAATCCACGGTTCTCGGTACCAAAGCAAAACACACTATTTTTATTAATAAAGTCAAACAAAAATAAAATGTACAAAAATTCTTATTTAAAATTGTGTTGTTTCTCCGCAAGTAATAAAAGTATGAAAAACAGTAAACAAGTTTCACCCAAATTTAATTTGTCTTTTAATTAATGATATTTAAACACATTTTATAAAAATTAAAACATGGAAGAAATATTGTGTGATTATTTCTTAAAAAATAAGGTCTTATTAATTTTTTCAACAGTAGTAATAGTATCACATACATTCTACTAAATAATAGTAATATATTTCTGGCACAATGTCTTAAAACAAGCTTTTATTTTGACGGGTTGCCGTGAATACCTTTAAATTGACACTGGTTTTACTCAAATGAAACGGTAAAATGCTTGTGAAGTGACTCTCAGAGCAGTTCTGGAGATGTTGTATTTATGTCCTCATTGAGACGGCAGATGCTGAAATCACCGCGAGCGTCATGCGTGCTTTGGTGTATGTAGTAAACAAAACCGCGTGTCTCTGCCATTTATTCATTCACACAGAGACTTGCAGAACATGCGGGATTCATATTTGAATCGACTTTTGCGGCTTAATATTTACAGAAACTAGTCCATATCATGATTTGATTTGTGTAATGACCTACTTTTGATTAATTCATCCAAACTTTGACAAATTCCGTGACATTCCGTGTTAAACTGTAAATTCCGTTTTTATAACTGGATTCCGCGATTCCGTCCGTGTTTTCTGCATCGCGGAAATCATAGGGCTGTACGTGTCAAGAACCGGGTTGATCGGGTACTCGGTACCAACGGTACTTAAAAAAAACCTGGTACCAAGACGTTTTCATTTTTTTAGTACCGACTTGGTACCGAAGTACCGGGTCTTTTGACAACACTAGCAGTAACAATTTAAACAATATATTTTATTTGTGAACTTATGTTCAGCTATTTTTGATTTTCTTCGGATCATCAGTCATCAAAGCTCAGTAAATATTGGTCACAGACAAGGAGATTTACCTTAAACTTCACCAAGCTGATTACTCACTAAAAACTCCCACAGATTATGTTTTCAGGCCATTTCAAGTCTTATTTTGATGTAACAAAGAAGTTATATCTAAGTGTGTGAGTTGTTTACCTACTTTTTTTAATTAGTCTTCCCATTAATGCCATTATATTGTTCATTCAGACTGATTCACTAAAGACGAATGCACACAAACACAAGAGGTGGGATTTATCACATGAATCAATCACAGACGATCATAACAAGCCATATCCAGTCACAATGCGATGACTTTTCCCCATTCATTCTCAATTACCCACCCACCCAACTCAGCGCTCTCTATAGGGGGTCTGTTAAAACCCATATATACACAAACACATACACAAGTAGGCATGTCGTAGAAGAAATCTAAACTACTGGCCTGACCAGACCTAATCCTTTCTGTTGAGAGTGGTTGCACAGAATGCACTCAAAACACAGCATGCAACAGCTGTATTTCCATCTGAATTTCTCTATTTGTCCCTCTTTTCTACAGCACAGGTGGTCTGCAAACACCAGTCACCAGGGAAGAAAGAGAACAGTGCTAGCAGGGACAGTCTATTCTTAACAATCCGACAGGAGTGCACAGAAAACTAAGCTGTTGTTCCAGTAGTCCCACACACGCAGAGAGAGAGCATGCCAAGCAACACTCACGGCCTGTCAGATGAGCAGTCTCTTTCTCTTTCGCTCACACGCACGCAAACACACATCTAGCTAACACAACACAAAACCACACTGCACACACACCCATCCAAAACCAATCACCTCTCTGTGCACCCGACATTAGGATATAAAGCACTAAAATATTTAACGGAGAATGCCACCGTTTGATTCATGCCATGCTTAAAATCCTGACATGTTTTCAGCACATAGCCATGAAGGCGAAACTAGGCTGTAAAGCCACAGCTTGCAGCTGTAAATTAGAATGTGCTTACCGGGAGGAGAGATTGATGACTATGTAGTATGCATCTTGTGACTCGCTCAGTTAATAGGGCATCGCTGTGACTTTTCACATCTGCACTCATCCCGGGCGCAGCGGCTTCTTAAACAGAATTAAAAGAGATGCCCGAGTGACATCCTTAAAAAGCTTGTTGACCAATTGGTTGAGGAGACAATTTCCTCTGCAAGCTTTACAGGTGGTAAATGGATTACGTAACTGGGATTGAAAGTCACGACGATGGGGCTTTGTGGAGCATGCAAAGGAAAACGAGAGGAGCTGTGTTGTTTGTTCCAAGGCTATGGATTTCTAATAAATGTTTACCGCTCGCTTTGGCCCCAAAACTCTCAACAACAATCCGTTTTAGTCACGGGAAGGGAAAGTCAATTTATTTAAATCCAGCTCTTATCCTGAAAACTCATCCTGGCTTCAAACCCGTCCCAAGCCACTGGCTCCATTTGGCATCGTAGTCATTTCCAGCCATCTTCTTAATAACTCCTTGACTTAACCCACTTCCCGACGCAGGGGCCCTCGTATTCAATCATCGTCTGCTCCAGGAGAGACCAATCCTCTGTTTATATTACTCCACAATTTATCCCACTTTAAAAGACTGCTCGTAGAGTGAGAAAGGAAGAGAGAGAAGGCACAAGAGCCTCTTTACCATAAGCCTGATTCATCGCAAAAAATTCCTCGTTGTTTAATCAGCCAGTGTAATGAGAGAGAGTCGCAGTCTATTTAGACGTCTATTGACTCTTCTGCTCTATTCAAACACTTTTGCTGCTTTAGTTCTCTCTGCACTTCATAAGCTTTTCCAGAAAAGCCTCTTAATGGAATGTGAGTCAGAGAGACCGGCGTTTTCTGACAAGCGAAGATACATTCGGGAAAACAAAACGAACAAGGCTGCCGAACGTGGAACCTGCTCGGGTACAAATAAATCCATTGAATTGCTGCCAGTATTGTTCGCATTGTCAAGCTTGGAACACAAACCACGTAGGACAGAAAGCAGGCAAACGCAGACTCACTGGGTAATCAATCCATTTCTGTGTCCCCGCAGAGACTTGAACAGACATCTCTGCACCTACTCCCGTTTAGGCCAACAACCAGGGTATCAGGCAGGCACAGACAAGGTCGTGGTTCTCAAGCTGGAGCTGGTCTCTTTTAGAGCTGGCCTGAGTTTCCACTGCCTTGAAAGTTTTGTCATAACTATGTTACTTCAAAACGTGCACATAAATGTGCTAGACAGCATATTTTGACAAGTAATTTAATGCCTTTATGTTGGGAAAAGGAAAAACAAAGTAGATGGAGACACTTATAATCTGTACATAAAATGTACACCATATACCTCAGGATCTCTGATTTGGGTTTGTGCTGGAATTGGCTTGTGCAGTGTTGGGGGTAACGCATTACAAGTAACGCGAGTTACATAATCAGATTACTTTTTTCAAGTAACTAGTAAAGTAATGCATTACTTTTTAATTTACAAGAAAATATCTGAGTTCCTTTTTCAAATAATTACTTTTTTCCCATTTATTGATTGACAACTCTCATGTTCCCATGTTGAGAAATGAATAAATGTAAACATGCATTAATTCATCTCACTTGCAAAAAAAAAGCAGATTCAGTATTCCTCAAAATGATTAAAAAAAGTGAAATGCAACTCAGAATATGACGCAAACCTGCAATAATTAAATGTTAAATAACACAAATATCCTTTATGTATTTAATCCCATTTTATTAACCAATGTCTTTGCTGCTGACCTTCGATGATCCAATTCAACCATACTAAGCAGCAAAAATTACTCTAGATAAACATTTGTGTTTCTTTTTTTTATTGCTGAAGTGTGTTGAACTTTCTTCTTCTGCGTTCTACTGTACAGACTTGAATTTACTTTCCCTTCAGCCTGAAGCTTATTCATTTCACTTTTGGTGTGAAAGGGCTCTTACGTTTGCCACAAATAGAACTTTTTTATATTAAAAGCAAACAAGCAAGCCCTTCCCAGATTTAAAAAGTAACGCAAAAGTAACGTAACACATTACTTTCCTTAAAAAGTAGCTAAGTAACGTCATTAGTTACTTTTTTAGGGAGTAACGTAATATTGTAATGCATTACTTTTAAAAGTAACTTTCCCCAACACTGGGCTTGTGTTCCATTGAATTCTAAATTGCACTTAAGTTCCTGAATTTTAATTGACGTAGCAAAAAGGATGCAGAACTGAAATTTGAATTTGCATATAAGAAAGTGGATATAAAATTCATTTGAATTTAAATCTTAAAGAAAATAAAGACAAACAAATGTATATTACATGAAAATAAAATGTAAATTTTTAACTAGAAAAGTAAAGATCGACAAGACAGCTTGAAAGTTTAAAGGCCTTACAGACAGAAGAGAGAAACCAGATAGATGGAGGAACATAAAGACAGAAACAGTATATAAAAGATAAGATAGATAGATAGATAGATAGATAGATAGATAGATAGATAGATGGCATTTACATTCAGAATTTTGCCAAACCCTGTTGATTGTTGTAAGCGACCTTGTTTTGTATCCATTTTACCACATTGCATACACATGGAAGGTTCCAAATCAGGGCAGTGGCTCCACACCAATACCGGCACCCTGACGGTGGAAAAGCGGCAAGAGTGCACTCTTCAAGACAAAAAGCAGAACTCCTGCTACCGAATTACCATAATATCAAAAGTCGATTTTTGCTCATGTCTACAGAAGGAGATACGGTTACAAATCAAGTGTAAAATTTTTGGGTTATACAGCAGGACTTTAAAGCTCAGTGGAAAGAGTGGGCGTGAAGTATCTGGGCCCAGTCAGGTACAGATGAGAAATCCAGAGGAGAAATGAGGTTCCATATGAGGAAGCCCTGCTGGGGATGAAATGACCCTAGTATTGAGGAGGTAAGGATGGCAGCTTTCCATGTGCGTGGCTCTCGCTGCTGATTAGTAGGACTGATGCTCTCCTGCGTGAGCCGGGCCTGTGGATTGATGGGACATCACCAGGGTTCCACATCGTCTCCATTAACACTTCATCTCGCTCACCTGAGGGGAGTCGAAATATGAAATCAAAATATAAAGAGCAGAGACGAGAGAGAATCTCTGAGCAGACAAAACATGCACAGTCAAACTCCTCCACTCACCAATGTACAGTTTATCCCCCACACACACGTTCTGTGGTTGGAACTCCAGATACACACTCTCCAACAGTGCTCCGGTTACATATTCAGATCAAACGCTTCACAGTACTCTCCAGCTGAAGAAAGCGCACTGATCCTCCAAGCTTCTAGTGCTCTTGTGTTCTCGTTGGATGTTCCTCTGTGCTTTGTGACTGAAAAAGAGAGCGCTTTCTTTGTGTCTTAAAATATGCCTCTGCTGCAAGTCGCGATTTCTTTTGTCAGACGCAACTGAATGAAAGAACTTCATCTTTTTGGGAGGGGTGGGGGGCCCCACCGAGACATGTCACATGCGACTTTGTCAAAATCAGTGGAAATGCGGCACGCTGTTGGGAATTTGTGTTTTTAATTCTATTTCTCTTTGCTGTCTAGACGCTGCTGCAAAGACGGTACAGTCGTAGCATTTCCTGACTCTCTACGGAGACATATGCCAGTTTTTATCGTGCCAGCGTTGACATATAGATGCACGCCACAGAAATTAATTTCAGGGTCACAGTAAGGAGTTTTTGTATAATGAAACTGATTAAAAAATTAAAAACATTAAAACTAGATGCCTTAGATAAACATGGTCTGAACAACAAAAACAAAGCTCTAGGAAAGTTGCAGGAGGTCCTCTGTTATGGACAACCCACAGAGGCCACAGAGAGTGCCGCCGTAGCCATAAGAAACTCCCTGTGGGATGCGCACAATGGCAAATCATGCTAAACATAATTTGCAGAATGTTTTGCCCCTGAGGAGGACTCCACTCATAATTCATGCTATTGTCCATACAGACGCATTCGTTTGATGTTTCTCCGATATCTCTTACTCACCCCCTCTCGAAAAGTCAACACATATGCTTGGGAGGAAATTCAAATGAGGAGCACTGCAGCAAATGTCAGGAACAATGTAAGCCTTTGAGATCAGCAATGTGAGTGGGGGTTTGTCAAGGAGGAAAGCCAGTGATGGTCTCAGATATAGATGCTGATAGACCCTAGGGCTTCTAAACATGGACATGAGGGGTATACAGTAAAGCACAGACAGCTGTAAAGTCCCTATAAGAGGATACAAAGAATTAGATCAAAATCCAAGCAATAATATCAATGCAATAATGACTTAACTTCATGAAGAATAAATCTTGTTTAATCAAACAAGAGCAGTCTGTATGTATTTTAAATGAGGCCACAGGCATAAAAAGATGTTTATGACAGCCAAGAGTGAAGTAAAAACAAGACATATCAGCGAGATAAAAAAAAAACAACACTTGCTGCTTTAAAATGAAAAACTGAAGGAAATAGCGTATTTTTGCAAATCCTCTACTTTGAGAACTCATTGTGCCGGGTGACTGATGGTAATTAGTCGAAATTAGGTTGCAAGCTGGGCCACAGTATATCAGAGCAATGCTGTTCTTTTTTACCTTCCTCTAATTTGTTTACAGTCTTTAAGCCTCTTGAGTGAGCTCTAGAATTTTTTATTTTTATATAAAAAACTGGAACTAAAAAAAAATCAACAATAAAAAAATGCAATTTAGGGCTGCAACAAACAATTATTTTGACAATTGATTATTCTGCAGATTATCTCCTGGATTATTCAGACCTAGTTCAATGTGGTTCTTCAAACAATCTGTAAACAAAGACTATATATTATATGAAACACATTATATGCAAATACGGCTTATAAAAATCAGCAAAAAAAAAAAAAAAAAAAAACTCTTTGGCTTATGTATAAATAATACTATAGTAAAGTAGTAACACACTGATTTAGAATATTATTTACAGTGTTATTGTTCATATAAAATGCCATTATTTACATTGCATATAAAATGACATAAAATATTTATTCTGATTTATTTTAAAACACTGACATCCAACCATTCTGTCCAGGTCAAACTGATTGTACATGAGTTGTTGCAGTTCTTCTGCAAATACAAAATTCTAGAAATTACTGCGCATAAAAGTTGTTGCACTGGCTCTGGAAAGAACACACAAAATGTGACAAAAGACTATTGAGCATAGTTTCCATAACACTCCAAAAAGTGCTGGATTTTACAAATCAGATTTATTGGCATGAGGATAGATTACAACATTTTCAAATGACTATCCAGAAGAAAAAACTCTGCTTAGCTGGGCGAAGCTCCAGAGAAATTAAAAGTCTGGGGCAACGCGATCTTTAAACAGGTCAGAAGAGAGAATCTATATCTATGAAATGAGCATCTGTTCAAAATCAAAGCAGATAAGACAGTCCTCGTCATAACAGTAAGGTGGACGTATTGGCATAAAGATCACCAACGAGATTAACATCAAAAATGCATTATAGATAATTAATGAGCTATGATTTGTTCCTATCAGAGTTCATTTTGAGAAGGTAAATTTAAGTTTCACCTGAGTAAGAAGATCACAGAATATATGGATGGAGGAAAAAAGTTTGTATGTGTCTATGCAGAGGTTAAGACTTCAATCGTTCACATTATCTCTACCTGAACGTTACCTGTTCACAGCTGGCCTGTTGCATCCTGATAGATTGAATTTTTCAGAGAGACAATGTAATCACTTCTACCTGAGGTTGCCTTATCATACATCAAACACAGATAAGAGCAATGACAAGCATTTCTAATGAATGAGCTCTCAAAAACGCTATGACTGGGGGGAACTGACTGACTATGATGGACGACTAGAGTGAGAGGCTTTTAGAGGTTTCTACCATTTTATGCTGACTTCCCAGCAGCCAGCTTTACTGTGAGACTTACAGGATATAAAATCAACTGCCTACTTGAAAAAAAAAAAAAAAATATATATATATATATATATATATATATATATATATATATATAGAAAGAGGTGTTGTGCTTGTCTGTAAAGAGGAACATTCAGTTGGTCCTGACAGTGAAGGCACAGTAGAGATAGAAGACTGGGAGCTTGTGCATATGGCATTGAATGATGGGATAGATTCCACATTCCGTCTGATTGCACAAACACTGAGATGCAGTGCAAAGATAGCTACGCTACGGCTGTGACAAACAGATGTCAGAATGCGAGTCATCACTTCATCAAATGAAGTCCACAAAATGCATCTGTGAATCATTCAGGAATGTGCAAAACTACACATTTTCAGTGAGTCGTGTGAACTGCTAGTCAACTAATAGGTCTTAAGAAGCACAGAATGGAAATTAAATACTGCTACTAAAAATATAAAAGCATAAATTAATTATATACATTATTTTACAGAGAAAACACAATAAAATGCTATATATATGAAACTGAAAGTTTTACCATACATAGACATCACATCAAACCTCATTCCAAGACCAACAAATGTTCACTGATAGACACAATAAGCTGATAACACTTGTTGTTTCACAGACAGGAATTAGACCAACAGACGCTCGGGCTGATCAGAGATCTGCTGAACATGCCAAGTGAGCCGCTCATCCCGCGTTTACTTAACCACAGCCTTCTCAGAAGTATCTACATTTTCTGCACAAATGGAAATCCAGATATTGCGCTGAAGGGTAAACAGCCCCTGCTTGAGAAAAACACGGGTGATTGAGCCCTTGTCTGATTTGATTACAGGTTTTATACATCAACTACAATGGGGGTACCAGTCAGTACAGAGTGCTCACAAATCTGCCGCTTGACAGAGCAAAAGCTGAGGGATCCTGCCCTGCAATTCATTCATTAGCATGCTAATTACATCCATTCACAAATGAAAATACCCACCAATGCCCACTACCTTGTCAGAGGCAGACAGCACAAATCCATTAACTGCTGCGTTCAGTGACGTGCCGCCTCCTACATATCTCTTACGTGATCTTCTACACTACCACTCCCATCCACACTGATCTGAGTTTACTGCTGTATGGTGTGGTAATATCTGCTAACAAATTGGCTTTGCAAACTTGACAGAATATGATTAGCACTCAGTGCGAGTGGGGCTGGTGCTTCGCTGAACACCATCAAATTTCTGCTGACAAGAAATTTGATGGTGTTTAAATGCTGCTTTAATTTTGGGGCTTTTTTTCTTTGTTATTACTCAAACATTTTCTTTGTGAGCATAATATAAATTAACTTCATAGACTACATTGTAAAAACTGTATATTAAATGAACTGTAGAGCATCATAAGCTATTTCTGGCAAAATTTTAACATAAATCCTTTTCTTCAAAAAGAGCAGTTCAAAAAACAGCAATGTTGCATTTCAGCTTTATAATTTCACAAAACCTCCTGAAGTTAAAGGTACTTTAGTGGTTAATATAAGCACTTTGGGTTCAGAAAAGAACATTTGAATGTTTATGTTCACATTGCTCTTTTCTATGCTATGAAAGTGAATGGACAAAAGGACAATCTTCAATATTTTTTGGTACACTTATGAGACCAACACACCCATTACCACTGAATTACATTGCATGTAAAACATTCTGGCTAACAGTAATAAATTATGACAGAAATTTCATATTTGGATGATCTATTCCCATTCCAAATATTTTATTAAATATGTTTCAAATCAGAACACTGGTTATTCTAGGTACTGTCTGCTTATACATTTTAGCTTTTTGCCATTTCCGTGAACGAGAAAGACAGCTGACAGAGTAATAGTGAGAAAAGAGGAGAGCCAGAATCTAATCTGGGTTACCTTTGCATCAGCACCACCACTCAACAAAACCCCAGGCCTCTGAATGGACATCATCTGTTGACAGAGTACAAGTGAAGCCCTAGAACATACAGTAGATGCTTTTATAAACTTCTACTGAAGAATAAAAACATCTCTTAGAATTTAAAAAGGGTCATGAGACTGTGAAATCTCTCTCTGGTTCTATTTGAAACCTGTATTTTTAAGAGTACAGGCTATAACTGTCCCATCGTTGTACTCTTAATAGCCTCCATTTATAGGTCTCTAACCTGAGAAACATAGCTAACAGATAAATAACTCCATAGTGAGTGCCCAATACCAGTGTGTGGTGTCCTCTGACCCCTTTCATCTGTTCAGATCACTTGTACCATCTACAAAGAGCCCCTAAAATGGTTCAGGTGTTTACTTCAAATTGCCTGTGACACAGGCAATGTAGTCCGCAGGCGAAATGCATAATGCATTCAAGTTGTAAAGCATACTGCCCTCAGGCAAACACAGTTTTAAAAGCTTTTGATTAGCAGGTAACTGATGAGGACACTACTCTCTAACCGTAGAAACACTTCTGCTGGATTGGAAAGGCAACATGAAAGAAAATTTGTCTTGAGCTGGAGAGACAGTCTAAATATTAAGATATAAACACTCAAGTATCTGCTTAAAACACAATGCCTTGATGTGACTAATTTGAACAATCAACAAATTACCAAAATTAAAGTAGTTTACACAAAAATGAGAATTTTGTCATCATTTACTCACCCTCATGTTGTTCCAAACCTGTATGAGTGTCTTTCTTATGTTGAACATAAAAGAAGAAATTTTGAAGAATGCTGGTAATAAAACAGTTGATCACTGACTTGCATAGTATTTCTTTCCCTACTATGGAAGTCAATGTGGACCAACAACTGTCAAAATTCTTCAAAATATCTTCTTTTGTGTTCATCATAAGTGAGAAACTTATACAGGTTTGGAATGACCTGAGGATGAGTAAATGATAACAAAATTTTCAGTTTTGTGTGAACTATTCCTTTAAGCCACATTCCACATTTTTCATAAATAATAGCATGAAATTCAAAAATAATTCACTAAATCTTCACTAAACCTGTAACAGATCATATTACTGTAAATCAATCATAAAACAGACTACAAAGTCTAAGAAAATACAGTTTCTGAGCTTCTCACACTTCATCTTACTGTCCATAGTGTATTTTTTTGTCCTGAAAAACATATTAAGGGAAAATATTGACGTTTGCTGACAATGCTTTACTATTAACACTGAGATGTGTAATATCGTGTAGCTCAGCAAAGAGCTGAAGAAAGCTTGTGTGCTGTGAAGTGTCCTGAAATTTGCTCAAGCTGACATCAGCGGCATCACTAACATTGTTAATATTGCTAACACACGGTTTGGCTAGGCTTGAGAGCCCTCGAGCATCACTGACCTTGACCCTGCTGAACAGCCAGCCGGCTTCCATCAGCAGATGACAATTTCCCCTGTACTCTGCCCAAGGGGTCTACCGGCTCCATAAAGCCGGCACATCTGTAACAAAGCTCTAATCACTTCAGCAGAGGTATCTAGTGGCATCCTGGACATGATTATAAGATCAGAAGCGCTGAGAGATCGTAATCATTTAATCCTCTCAGAACACAGAGCTGCCTGATTTCTACAGCTCTCCAGTGTTTCCTATTATAGAATTCATTACCGGGAGGGGGGAAAACAATTTAGACCTGAAAACCACAAAAAAACAAGAAGTCTTCTTCATCTTGTCTGCTCCTAAAACAAACATTTCTAAGGAACATCGGGGAAATATCTGTGCATATTTGATCAGACAAAGCAATAAAACTTCATATTGATTTGATTATGAATTGGCATAGAGGAAGATCTTGTCATCAAGTCATGCAGGTACAGTCTGTGTTCTTCTAGTGGAGGCAGAGCATTGTATCTCTCTATAACTCACTGTGCCACCAACTCCCAATGACAGGGTGGAAACGAAGCCCTCTGCACTGAGAGCCATCTGCCCTTGTGTACAAAGACACAATGGGGAAGCACAGATCTGTGAAAAACACACAAACACTCCCTCTCTCTTTTAGCATCAGAAAAGTAGTAAACACAAAAGGACTCAGGTACTAGTGCCAGGGATGCGGCATAAACACGAATTCTCTTCTAGGGACATCTGCAACTGCAACAGCTATGCGTAACTTATAACTCTGCATAACTATGCATAACTTGACTTAGTTGTAGCGGGAATGAGCATTAAGTTACATACATCTGATGCACTACTGCATATTTGACCGTTGCAGCTTATTTACTTTTTAGGCAGGATTACATTTAAACTACTTACAAAAGCCAGACTATTACAGCTATTTACAGACATTAATAAACTCATGTTGCAGCTGATATATGATGTTTAAGACAATCACAATTATTTATATTTAAAGATGTTATTGACAATTATATTAATAAAATTTTATTAGCAGCTATCCATCATGAAACAATCCTAACAGAAACTTTTGTGTGTCTTGCCCTGTCATTTGTGCATGCCATGTTTCAACAACAACAAAAAAAGAACTGATTAAAATAAATACTAAAATTAGAAAATTCGACAATTATTTATGTATTGCCCCTTTAAAAAGTTCTATAAAACATTTGCATACCATTAAACCCACTTTTAAAAATCTAATTAAAAATGCTAAAAATAAAAATAAAAAAGAAGTTCTTAAACATCAACCGTATTTCACAGAGATAAACTCAAATGCACAGCTTTTTAACACTACTTCAGCTTATAAATTTGAAGGCTGCTTAATGAATCAAAAGGTAAATCTCATTTTCTGCAGTATAGGGCCTATGTATATACATTTTGTCTTAAAGGAGGAAATCACTGGTGGCAAGATGGGCTTTTATAAAACTTGGCAGTAGAAATGCAAAAACTATTTGTTAAATTGGTGCTACAGACTAAAGAAAACAGAGAAAAATGACTTTGGTGCACCCTTTTGCCAAAAAAAACAAAACAAAACAAAAAGGTCAACACCCATAATGCGTATTGGATTTTTGCAATATTGTCGATCTGACTGTCTCTGGTTGGTAATACAAAAATGCAGAAGTTCGATCTGTAATTTTAATAAAAATGCGGGAGCTGTCAAGTCCGCCAGATGACACAAAATTACATGTTTTGCGTCATACAGTGGACTTTTGCTGACAAATAAACCGGGATATCTGGGTGCAGATAACATGGAGAAATAGTACACATTGTTCAATGCAAATCTGGTTGAAAATCGGTGAACTGATTCTTTAAGAACCAATGATGTAAGCAAATTAGAAAACACAAATACAAACTAACAAGTAATTACAGTAAGCCTTTATTGTGAACCTTACATCCCAATTTAAGCAGCATTAGGAAACACTGTTACAACCTTACCCTAGAGAGCAGTCCTTACAGGCTCACTGTGGCTTTGACCACCCAGAAATTGGAGTCCAATTGCTCCAACATTGAGGCAGAAGGCTGTGCACTGTGCGCAGGGCCTTGTGTCTGGGAGCAGACGCCAATTGATCCCCCACTAGCCATGTACCACAAGGGGAACGATCTGAAGGGGATACATGGAGCTCAAAGTGTGCTGATGTTTTTAGACAGCCCCATCAGCCTGTCACTCTCCTTAATGCGCCTACCACCACACACCAGCTTACACCAACACCACTGTGGCAGTCAGCCCACATAGCACAGCATGAGAGGAATCCTGACTCCACCCTCATGTTCAAAGAGATGTCTGAAGAGCAGCCGTCTCGGTTTCTGCTCAAAGACAGTGAGACAGAGCACACCGTGTCTTTCCATCCCGCACAAAGCAAGGGAGGGAGCTAACTCAAACATCAACACCAACAAGGAGCATTTGTTACTGGTTTACCTGAGATGGAGTGGAGATCATTTAAAGGAAAGAAACTCCTGCTATTGTTTAGGCTACGTCCTGCCGGTTTGAAGCATGTAGTGGACGGTGATGCTCTCTTTCTATGTCGCCGGCAATGCAGAAAATATGCCAGTCAGGCAGACACCACGGAAATGGAAAACGAGCTCATCCCTCCTCTGTGATAACCGGTGGCCCTGTTCAAGGCTCCCTCGCTGTATAATCTGTCTCTGATCTCCTGACTGAAGTCTGCCTGTTTGATAGGAAGGCCTGCGTGACCACTCCATCTCAACATGTGAGGAACCTGTGGAGGGCCTGGGAAGAAAAAAACAACATACTTCTGCATTCCTTGACAGGCCCTTGCTTCAATTTTGATCTCAACAGCCTATATGATGAAAAATGGATTAGTCGAAGGGTGTTACGACATAAAAGTCCAATATGGATGAGGAAGAGATCTGCGGGGCAGCCTTGGTTTTCGCTCCGGGTATTTCAGGGCTTTCCACAGACATCCGACACGCCCTTTGGCTGTCTGAGGGGGGACGGTTTGCTCTTAAGAGTGTCTCACATCCTGAAGGTTACACGTGTCTCTTTCACAGCCTCTAAGTGACAGAGATGTTTACCTCAGACACTGAAAGGATTCCTTATCTTAAAGGCCACTGTAAATAGTACTGTGCTCAAGTGGATGAAATCCACTGCAAAAAACTTGACAGGAATAAACGATTTGCCCTTTTCTTTCTTTAAAGGTAAAACTAGTCATAGTTGTAGGCAATGTATCAAACATCTGACAGTCATATCACCTATATTTATAGAAGTTATATAATGGCTCATCCTATATTATAAAACAGATAACTCCGGCTAGGTCAGTTGAGCTACATTTGAAGCTGTTTTTGTTACCTGCACATCTATTGAATTATACCTGTATTAGACTAATGATATATATTACTCAGCAGAAGAACTGTTTAATGTAATTTTTAATATTCATGAATAAACATTAGTATGCAGTGTTTGGCTAGTTACTCAAAAAATGTAATAAATTACTCATTACTTGTTACACCTTTCAAAAGTAATATTCTTACATTACTTATTACTCTCGGCCAACAGTAACTAGTTACACTACTAGTTACATTACTTTTCCATTACACCCCAAAAACTTGGTAATTCCGTAATTTTTGCAGCCTCTGAATCCATGAAAGTTAAAGCTAAATGAAGAGTACATTTGGCTCAAACCAAACATGTTGGGATTCACAGTAGACAAAGTTTTAGTAGCACTACACAATTTATATGTGACATTGATGTTTATGTCATCCTTTCTCCCTACAAAATTAACATAATGGCTGTATTTCCAGCAGCTATATGATGTCGCCTTCTCCATCTTCCAAAGAAGCTTGCTTGCTGCGTTGGTGATGTCATGTGCGTACACGCATGACAGCGATTATGAAAATTGATAGGGATGACTGAATTTTTGAATTTCAAATCATTAGCGATTGTGACAAAAAGTAACTAGTAACTAGCCATTATTTTGTATGGTAACTCTAATAATATTACAGAAATTTTATTAGCAATTAGTTATACTACTAGTTACCAGGGAAAGTCAACTTCAACTGAGAGGGTTTTAGCCGCTTGTGCTACACAACAACCCTGTAACCATGGTAAAAATTAGGGATGTGCAGGTCTAGTTGACTAGTCGACTAATCGGTACAGCTCCTGCTAGTCGACACTGAAAACAATAGTCGATTACACGAGAGAAAAAAAACATGATTTTATCATTCAAATTACCATAATTTTAACATTACATTTAAAACATTTTAAATAACAAGTTAAAATAAAACTTTTGAAAACGAATACATATCAAAATATTTAAATATATAAATATTTTTAAAAGCGTATCTGGGCGGAAACTACATTTTTACCTCAGACCTCGCATGTGTTTTCTTCAGTTGCGGCGAGCTCGAAATGACCACGCGAAGAACCAGCAAGTTGTGGGATTATTTTGAATCAGAAGGAAACGGAAAAGTTTTGTGAAAACTGTGTAATGTCAAATTGGCTTACAATAACTCTGCTGGAGCGATGCATAATCATATTCAATACAGGCACGTATGCGTTAGCTTGGAGGCTAGCCAAAGCAAGCAAATGTCAATCATGTCATACACTACAACCCGTCACTGCGGTCCGCGATCCCACGCATCTATTCCTCTAAACGAAGACCCATTTCGCTGGTGGTGCGGGATTTCCAGGCTCTTTTCGAAACTGTCTGCTTGCTTGTAGTTATCTCTCTGCGTGCCTGTGACTTCAGTTCCTGTCGATCGTGTTTTTTTTCAATTGCAGAATCGCCTCTAGTCCCGTCTTTCGCCAGACCACGTTAACATGTTAAATTCACTGAACAAATGCGCATGGTCTGAGTAAGTACAACGAGCATTGTTTTGTTTTTAGACAATATAGCCAACATGAAGTACATTTTTATAAGCCGTTTTAATGCTATTCCTTGATAAACATTCCTATTGTTTTTGACTTGTGTTTTAATATGTTGGCTAACGTTATATGAAAATGAAGAATTCTGTCAGTCTATTGATTGATTTTCCATTTCTGCATTGCTCCAGCCGATCTGAATAAATAAGCTATGCACTGGTTTATGTTGAGTGTATGCTCTTCCTTTTTTTCTGTTTAACGACCACCTAAAATTAAATGATGAAAACCCAAGGCAAGCATACGGCATAATCGTGACCTATTTTTAGCAGAATTCATTGAGGGATTTGACAGTGTGATTCAAAGATTAAGTATTTCAAGTGTAGGCTGTTATATAGACACGCACAGTTTTTTTCTTTTGCCATTTTTTGGGGGTTTCTAGCTTTTAGACTAGTCGACTAGTCGGATACAAAACTTCCGTTTAAACGACAGTCAAATTAGTCGTAGTGCACATCCCTAGTAAAAATCACTATAATTTTCAGTCTGGAGAGGCTTATCATCCCTTAATGTGTAACATTTACAATAAAAGAAAGGAGATTAGAATATCCATAGTACTTGCTGTATAAAACTGACTTATATCATAAACCGGCAATCACACTTCACTTGTGATATTCAGGTACAGAGACACTACTGCATATACACACACTTTGAGCTTTGATATAAAATGAAGCATGTGTATCCTGTGAATATTAAGCACTCACCGCTGAAGGTTTCTTTTTGTCAGATAAAAATAAATTTTGCTGCGCTATGCAGGGCTATTTATAAATGAAGGCCAAGTGACTACACGTACAAGCTACTGTTTTTGAACTGATGAACTTGTTCCATTTCCTCTTGTTCTTTTTCTCCTCAAGCGAGAAAACAAACCTTGGCAGGGTTTTCCTGCATAGACAATTATGAGGCGGCCGCCTCCGCCAAATTTTGCGCCGCCTGTGGTTGTCGACAAAACTCAGGCAGGCAGTCACGTGCAAGCCTCACTGAACAGCGTCCATTAGAGCTTTTAGTTTATTTTTATACAAGTTTACCTGATATTTCTTTACACAGAATCATAATTTCTATTCATTTTCCACTGATTTATGTGATCTGATGAGCATTAACTCATAAACTGCATGAATGAATGAATGGCGGAGACGCGCGGTTTCGTTTACTACACACAGACTGAAGCGCGCAATGCTCGCAGTGATTTCACAGACTCGCAGTCTGCCGTCTCTCTAAATGAGGACATAAATACATGAACAACATCTCCAGAACTGCTCTGAGAGTCACTTCATGAGTATTTTACCGTTTCATTTGAGTAAAACTAGCGTCACACAGAACTGAAAAGGTGTTCACGGCAACCCGTCAAAATAAAAGTTCGGTTTAACTTGCAGTACTGCTACTACTAGGCTACTACTAAAATTATTAAAACTTTATTTTTTAAAGTAATGATCAAACAAAATTTCTTCCATGTTTTAATTTTAATAGTAAATCCCCTTTGTTTGCCTAAATAAATAAATAGAGATTGATTTTCAATAATTTAAAGATAAATGAAATTAATGTTTTATGCCTTCATTTGATGACTAGACGACAACAGAATTTCTCAGGAAAAAGAAAACATTTCATAAGGCTATTTTAAGAATAAATTTGAATAAATTAAGTTGTTTTTATGTTTATATTTATTTTATGTTCAAATAATTAGACATGCTACAACACAGAATTTGGTAACAATAAACATATGGTGAAAGAAAATAAAACATTTCATAGAGCCCTAAACATGTAATTTTTGTTAAACCTTTAATAAACTAATGTGAAGTTGTATAAGTTTCATGATTTTAATTAATTAGACGTGCTTTTTTATTACTAAAATGTAATCTTAAAAAGATAACCATTAAAAAGGATTACAGAAAAATTTTAAAGGAAAAAATGGAATTTGGAAAAAAATAAAACTGAATCTGGGAAAAAATAAATCAGATTTCATAGGGCCCTATATTTAACACACGATTATGATAGTAAGAAGAATTCATGTAAGGTTGTAAGAAAATGTTTTGTTTTTTAGACACTTTATGTGGATAAATGTATATTGGATCAAAGCGATATGGACCAGGAGACTATAAGGAGTGGATAAAGATTCTCAATTTCACAAAGTGTTTAACAACCTAATGTTATGTTTATGTTCACCTATACTACAAAAGGGCTTTTAGTATATTTTTTGTATTTGTTGTTGAATTTAATTTAATTTGTTTTTGTCAAATAATAATATAATTGTCTTTTTTTTCAATCATATAATTATTATAACACCTAAAATACGTTGTGGGTAAAAAGTGTTTGCTTTAGCCAGTTAAAGGGTGGGTACATTGTTTGCACATGATCGGGATGGTACCACCTCCGCCTCATTTTGAGCCAGGAAAAACCCTGCTTGGTTCCATGCAACCTCTGTGGTGAAGGTAGTGAGTGAGCCGTGTGTGCCAGGAGAGCAGTAAACCCATTACAGCTGAGGACTCACACTGAAGTTGTGGTGCTGGAGGCGCACAGTTCCTGGTGTGTGTCTTGTAAACCAGTCCTCTCACTGAACCCTCTACGACTCACTCGCCTCCCCCTCCTATTCACACACACACACACACACCAGCACCGTTTCCACTGGGACCCCTGTCTTTATTATCACAGCCCGGCAGCTTACTGTTTCCATGGCTCTGCAAGATGGATTAATCACAGCATTTAATGTGTTTATTTCCCCCTGTCCAGGAGGCACAGGACTTGTGTAGAGGAGGTGGGCCTGTTATAACCGGCTATGTGCCGTCTTTAATTGGCGTGAGAGGGGACGTGCTGCGCCGTGGCCCCGAGTGGGACGCACCCGTAAAAGGTGCAATGCATAAGGGCACCTGGGCCCCAAGGTACACTCTCACACACACACCTCCTCTTCTACTCCTAAATCTCATCCATTGATGTGCTAAATAAAAATCCCCCCAAAATAAGCACAGCAGCGGAATGTCATACCAACAAATGGCTGGAGGTCTGTTTCCAAGACAACAGCTAAGAATGCCCACAGAGCACATGTGAGAGAGCTCACTATGAATAATTTCTACTTTGACTTCCTTTGAAGGCATTACAGTTAGGGCTACACCTTTATATGAGCTTGAGTACCCATCTGAAACACTGAAGCAAATACATATGGATGTTTAATATAATATAATAAAATATAATGTAACAAATACGCACAAGATTCACATAAATGCATACATTTAAAAAAATATCACATTTTGTATACAAATACAGTATATAAATGTATAAAAATTGGCTTCATATTGCTAGGACTTTGCTTTGTAGTTGTTCTGAGCACTCTTTAGTGTGTTGCTATGTGTTTGCTTGAGCGTTCTGGGTGGTTTCTTTTTGGCTCACCTCAAAACATTACATTTTGTGAAGTCTGATCACTCTGAAAAGTGCTAGTACATTTCTCCAGAAAAAAAAAACACACACAAGCTGAGTTAAGAAACATACATGTGGTTCCATATATCACAAATAATGCAGGAATAATTACTCATCTGAGTTTAATACTTAGGGTTGGGAAACAACCCATAAAGGTGCCATCAGATTTATTGGTATTGTTTCACAGAAAATCCAGTCATTTCTATCCACCTTATTTTTCAACGTGGAAGTAAGCCGTTTTCTGTGAATGTACGACGCTTCCGGTTCATTAGCCGCTGTAGGGAAATAACTAGAAGAATAACAAAGTGCAGTAAACAGTAAAACTGTCTGCACTACAAAACAGTGTTCATAATTAAGATAATACATTAAAATAATATTGTAAGACACACCAGTTTGCAATATCAAGCAGCAAAATGAGCTGTTTTGTACAGCTATAAATAGCTGGAAGGGGATGACACTGGAAGCCAGTCCCATAAAATTTAAACATTTTCCTGCTCTTACGGGAAAAATAAGGTGGATTGGAATCCATTCGAATGGGAATTTCATTTGGCATTTGGTTTCCCACTTAGATTTCGCAACGTGTTCAAGTTGGTCATGTGGCAGAAAGCTGCTTGGTTTGAAAGTAACTTCTATGTTAGCTGTGCTTCATACATTGCTACACTATTGTCAATAAGCAACAGACATTTTTTGCACATGAAAACATAGCTGAAGTAAGTAGCAATCACAAAATAACTGTTTATTTCATTTTCAACTGTTCTTTTATCTGTTTGGTTGAATTATTCACATAAATTAATACAAACTAATGGCTTTTACAGTATTTTTGTTTACAACTAGTTGACTGAACAAACATAAAAACCTCTGGTGTGACAGTAAACAGCACAGCCTCCAACAGAATCCCTGTTTTTGACTCTCTAATGTCTCCTCACCGCTCTGTGCTCTCAGGTCTGAACAACCCTGCTCTCTCCTGCTCACGTCTGAACAAGGTAATTATACCTGCAGGTGTCTGATAGCTTTATTCATGGGACAATCCTTCCAGTTATCCTCTTTGATCAGTGGGAGAAAAAGCACTTTTGGGCTGTCATCTTCATCTCCCAAGCATACTCTCTCTCATGCTACGCTTGCCGATGAAGAGAGAGACATCAGTATGGCAGCTCAGGGGGCCAAGTATAATCTGAATCTGATTGGAAGCTTTTAGAGAGACACAGGAAGTGCCTAAACTCAGATGTCACCAAACTTAATTTTAAATCGCTCCCTGTTAGAAAACTAGGGTGGTATGTAGAACCAAACAAATCCTATTTTTAATTCACTGGCATCAAGCTATTCTTGTGTTAGTCATGTTGACCCAGAGAACAGAAACATGATCAAAGTCATTTTTCCATCCAAATTTTTCCTGATTCAGTCTGTTTGACGACTGTAACACGAGTTGAAACCATCTTTTACTCGTGTAATGTAGGAAAGATCCACTCAATTATTCACAATCAGAATGTTTTGGCTAGTCGGTCTTGGCAGACGGACCAATTCCCATTCCAGTTGCAAAATGTAGCTTGTCAAGAAAATGAACCCTGTAGAAACGAGGCAGAGTCAATCATCTCTTTTCCGCAAGAGACACCACAGCAAAAACAGGATGTGATGCAATCCTGGACACAAATTACCCATTCGACCCATGATTGTCATGTATCTATACTGCAGTACAGCTGCCCCAGACCAACGTCCCAGAGATGGGGTGTTTTTGCCAAAACAACAAACAAGCATTATCTGGAGTAAGTATTCATCGCCGCTACTGACAGACACAAACAGAATCCGCAGCTTTGCTTTTCAATCTCTACGGTAAGTCAGACAAGACTTACGTAATGTGTCACACAAACACATTGCCTCAAATCCCGGCTGCAAAAACTTTAATGGCCTGCGCCTTTGAAGACAGACCTTCCATGCGGTGGTTGTTTAATAATAAAAACGTGACAGCGGAAAGGCTGTGGAGAAAGAGAGAGAGACGATTCCGCTATTCCCATGAGCCTCAGTTTAGATTCTCTGACAGCCAATCACAAGACTCACAGCTTAGGGTACAGACATGCTTCTAGTTCTCTAAACTAACAGGCTGTTTGAGTGAACAGGCTACAGCTACATTCTACAGGACAGTGAATTCATGTCTCAGAAATGTAATAAAAAACATCACAAGCCAAGCATAAGTTGATTTGTGTCCTCTGATCAGCAGTCCATAGCGACCCTCAGGGCATTATGGGTAGCCATCTCTGCATTGACCAGTCTGAAGAAGACAATCAGCAAACTGCCTGTGGAGATCAAACGTACTCTTTTGCGCCCATGAAGATTGGTTTTGAGAGTTTTTACAGAGTGCTGGGGTGAAAATATAATGGGGGTCCAAACAACATTAAACTCCTTTGACTTTCATTGTTCAGTATGGACTCTCTCTCTCTCTCTCTCTCTCTCTCTATATATATATATATATATATATATATATATATATATATACATACATACATACACACACACACACACACACACACACAAAAGAAAGTCAATCACAAAGGTTTAGAAAGACATGAGGGTGAATACATGACACAAATTTTATTTTTGGGTGAACTATCCCTTTAAGCTTGAAGAAACAGCTTATCTGTTATTTAAACCAGGATTTAACGTAGGTTCTTCTTTTAGAGGCCTGCTTGATTTTGAGAGACAGTACTTATATGCTTACTGCCTCTACACTCCCGATAGTTCAAAGAAACGATTCAGTCAAATAAGAATAATGGACCATGTCAACTGAAGCCCTATACTCATGCCTCTATTAAACATAATGAGATCCAAGACATCCGAGAGAAGTTCAAGGAAACTCCTCTACTTGATAATGACAGAACTACACAGAGAGGGAGGAAAGGAAATGTACGATGGAATAAGCCCTAAACAAAGACTTCTTATATTATAAAAATATGCCTGTATTCTCTGACTGAAGAGAGGTGGATATTACAAATAAGACCTATACTCGCCATTCACCGTAAGAGCTTTTGAGCAGCCATTCACTCTAAGTGCAGACACAAATGCTATTCCTTAAAATTATTCTAACGGAGCATTTACTTTTACAATAATAGCTCCTCCAAATAACCAACATTTATATAAGTGGACACTCTTTCCAAGATCACTCTAAAACCAGCCAAGTCTAGCAGGGAATACTTCAGTAATGTAGTGGAGGATTTATAGAGTGTTTTGTCAAACATTTTTATCTTCATTATGTTTTTAAGTCCATTCGCAAATCACTAGAGTTCAGCAGAATGCGATGCAGCAATATTTCATAAGCACTGGAAAATCTGTCACTCTGACAAAACTATTTGTGAATGCATCACGGCGGCATAATTCTGTTGCACTATGCTAAAACAAGCCCTGTTGTCTTTGATGTACAACATATTGGAGAACCAACAGTTTAAAGCCTGCAGTGTACTTTGTAAATGATGACTATAAAGAGAAATGTTGTCCAGTGCAATAATACAATTGCCAACATAATTGGTTGCTGCTTTCCCAGATATTTTCTAGAGAACAGCTCTGTTGCCTCTACCCATGTTGTTTCACAGAGTAAGCTTTTCATTACAACAGAGCAGGGGTCTTCAACAGGGGGATGCACAGCAGTACTGCAGGGCTCTGACAATTATTGTTTGATATAAAACAATTTTTGTGAAAAAAATAAGAACATTGTGTTAACTTCAACCAAATCTAAAGAAGCAAGAGTTCAGTTATATATACATCACATACCATCCACATATAATTGGGTCCCTGTTCCATCCTTCTATTTGAATTACACAATTCAAATATTCTATTAGGTGGCCAATGCCTTTCTGCAGCAGTTTTGAAATGGCTGTCTGTGTATAAAAGATTTATTTATTTTTTTTCTGATAAGTCAAAGAGAACATTACATTATGGCGTTATTTTAATGCCAAATGTCGAGAGCGCATTTTTGTAGTGCGAAAGTAGATTAATATAATGCGCGAGCGCAAATCTCCTCACTCACACGCGGATTTCCTTTGCTTTCGCACAAAACCAGACTGGATTAAACGTCAAAAGTTATCAGCCAAACAGATTTTTCTACGACTGACGCGATGAAAATACTAGGCCTACGTGAAGAGGGAATTGATCTTGGAATTTCTTTACAATTTAATAATATTTAGTCATATAAATCAAATCATCGGGAATCGGGTGCTTGGATGATTTATAAAAAAAAAAATAAAATAAATAAAAAAAAACTGTCTAATTGTTTGGTCAAACCCCTCTGAGCGATTTATCTAAACAAACAAACAAAAAAGTAAATGATTCTTAAAGTTTATATGACCATACATGTATTGTGTACTTGAGTTGATATACATACAGGTGCATCTCAATAAATTAGAATGTCGTGGAAAAGTTCATTTCAGTAATTCAACTCAAATAGTCAAACTCGTGTATTAAATAAATTCAGTGCACATAGACTGAAGTAGTTTAAGTCTTTGGTTCTTTTAATTGTGATGATTTTGGCTCACATTTAACAAAAACCCACCAATTCACTATCTCAACAAATTAGAATATGGTGACATGCCAATCAGCTAATCAACTCAAAACACCTGCAAAGGTTTCCTGAGCCTTCAAAATGGTCTCTCAGTTTGGTTCACTAGGCTACACAATCATGGTGAAGACTGTTGATCTGACAGTTGTCCAGAAGACAATCATTGACACTCTTCACAAGGAGGGTAAGCCACAAACATTCATTGCCAAAGAAGCTGGCTGTTCACAGAGTGCTGTATCCAAGCATGTTAACTAGGGCTGCAACAACTAATCGATAAAATCGATTATTATCGATAATGAAAATCATCGATAACGATTCTCATTATCAATTAGTGGGGTCTGCCCACAGTGCACGTCCAACTTCAGTCGGTCGCGTCAAATTAACGTTACAGCACTGAATAACGCATTTCTGTGGCCAAAATGCATCTAAAAATAGTGGAGGAAACAGAATGAGATGCTGCGGGAGAAGTACGTGATCCAAGCTGCTCAAAACATGAGAATTCTTTATTTTAAGCTTTAAGCTTTACTTACTTTACTTTATTGTTTATTTTTACAGGGACAATGTACAATTAAAAGTAATTGCACCAGAGTTAGCTAATAGCTAATTTACATCTGCAAAAAAGCTAATGCATTAGCGTAATGACTTTACCTGTCAGGCGCTTTGACAGATGCGTGTGCGTCCTCAGCGCAAAAACTTTCAGTTTACGGTCATATCCTTATCTGTAAATGTCACAAATTCACGCGAGCATTTCCATTTTTGCATAAAGTTCCATCCTGACAGTCTGTGTTAAGTTTAAATCTTTACTGAATGAGCTCCAGCACGGCGGGCGCGTGAACGCATGTCAGAGAGGGATTAATATTCAGCGCAAAAACATTCATTGTGCTGAAATATCTGTTGATGAACGTTAAATTAAGGTTTAAAAGTCAACATTTAGTGCACGTATTTTATGAGAGTAGGAACTGTACCGCGTATAGTTGTCTGAATATAAATATCAGCTGCCTTTTACAGGATAAAGAAATTACAGTAAATGTGACTGTGATCAAAAAGTTGGTTAACGCTGAGTTTGTGTTTTTATTCGTCTTTATTATTATTTTTATTATTATCTTAATTTTTGATGAAGAGATTTAAACTATAGGCCTATATACAGTGCTTAACAAATTTATTAAAACAAATGTATTTGGGGTTTATAACAAATAAATGTAAGGTCTGTGCCACTGCTGTTCTACACTAACAGTATTGGTGTTTACTAAAATCATTTTTTAGCTATCTGTATTGGTTAGTCCTCCAATATGCGTAAGCTCTTTAGTAAGAGTAGGCTATTTCTAATGCTATAATTTAATTACTGCTGTTATCTATGAAAGAATGAAAGATCTATAAAAGACTTTTTCAGATACCCAATTACAGTCAAAAAGTAGCTAAACAATGCCAGCAAGAATGCATGCTGTTATGAAAGGCAGGAGGCTATTTTTTTATGTGAATAAAAATTTAGTTGTTTCAGTTTGTTATTTGCTCAATAAATGACAATAACATTTTTAGATTTAAACAATTCTTTGTCAGATTCCTAAAATATTTGTGTTTTCTCTTTATTATGACAGGTGGTCTAGTAAATTGTTAAGCACTGTATGTTTTCATAGCATTCAGTTGGCACGTTTGTTTGAAGAACATTGGGCAGAATGTGGAAGTGTTTTTGTCAATAAAATAAAAGAAGAAAATTTTGCTCTTTTTTCCCCCCGATTAATCGATTAATTGAAAAAAAATAATCCGCCAACTAATCGATTATCAAAATAATCATTAGTTGCAGCCCTAATGTTAACAGAAAGTTGAGTGCAAGGAAAAAGTGTGGAAGGAAAAGATGCACAACCAACCAAGAGAACCGCAGCCTTATGAGGATTGTCAAGCAAAATCAATTCAAGAATTTGGGTGAACTTCACAAGGAATGGACTGAGGCTGGGGTCAAGGCATCAAGAGCCACCACACACAGACGTGTCAAGGAATTTGGCCACAGTTGTCGTATTCCTCTTGTTAAGCCACTCCTGAACCACAGACAACGTCAGAGGCGTCTTACCTGGGCTAAGGAGAAGAAGAACTGGACTGTTGCCCAGTGGTCCAAAGTCCTCTTTTCAGATGAGAGCAAGTTTTGTATTTCATTTGGAAACCAAGGTCCAAGAGTCTGGAGGAAGGGTGGAGAAGCTCATAGCCCAAGTTGCTTGAAGTCCAGTGTTAATTTTCCACAGTCTGTGATGATTTGGGGTGCAATGTCATCTGCTGGTATTGGTCCGTTGTGTTTTTTGAAAACCAAAGTCACTGCACCCGTTTACCAAGAAATTTTGAAGCACTTCATGCTTCCTTCTGCTGGCCAGCTTTTTAAAGATGCTGATTTCATTTTCCAGCAGGATTTGGCAGCTGCCCACACTGCCAAAAGCACCAAAAGTTGGTAAAATGACCATGGTGTTGGTGTGCTTGACTGGCCAGCAAACTCGCCAGACCTGAACCCCATAGAGAATCTATGGGGTATTGTCAAGAGGAAAATGAGAAACAAGAGACCAAAAAATGCAGAGGTGCTGAAGGCCACTGTCAAAGAAACCTGGGCTTCCATACCACCTCAGCAGTGCCACAAACTGATCACCTCCATGCCACGCCGAATTGAGGCAGTAATTAAAGCAAAAGGAGCCCCTACCAAGTATTGAGTGCATATACAGTAAATGAACATACTTTTCCTGAAGGCCAACAATTCACTAAAAATGTTTTTTTTTTTTTTTATTGGTCTTATGAAGTATTCTAATTTGTTGAGATCGTGAATTGGTGGGTTTTTGTTAAATGTGAGCCAAAATGATCACAATTAAAAGAACCAAAACTACTTCAGTCTGTGTGCATCGAATTTATTTAATACACAAGTTTCACAATTTGAATTGAATTACTGAAATAAATGAACTTTTCCACGACATTCTAATTTATTGAGATGCACCTATATATATATATATATATATATATATATATATATATATATATATATATATATATATGTGTGTATGTATACAGTACTGCGCAAAAGTCTTAGGCCACACTAGACCACCAAAAAAATGGTTTTAAGTCGGTTATTTCTATCTTTTGCTGTAGCATGTCAGTTGGAAATATCAGTTTACATTTCCAAACATTATTTTTGCCATTAATTGTAATAATCCAGTGAGATTTTTCTTTGCACAAGGAGTCTGACAACAGCCAGTGCTCCACACAGAGATCTGATCTCATCATCAACCAGTCTGTCTGGAATGACATGAAGAAACAGAACAAACTGAGACAGACTAAATCCAGAAGAACTGTGGCAACGTCTCCAAGATGCTTCAAGAAACCTACCTGCAAAGCTACAGTACTGTTAAAAGTTTTAGGCAATTGTGTAAAAATGCTGTAAAATGAGGATGTTTTCAGAAATAATGCCATAAATGGATTTTATTTATCAATTAACTTCTATTAAATAAATCAAATCAACGTTTGGTATGACCACACTTTACGTTTAAAACAGCTTTTGTCTGAGGTACACTTGCACATAGTTTTTCAGGTAGCTTTGCAGGAAGGTTTTTTCTTCAAGCGTTTTGGATATTCACATATTAGAGGAGAGTGCCATTGAATGTGTTGCTAATATGAAGTGAGTTTTCATGAAAAGAAAATCTAACTAAAATCAGAACTGAAACCAAACACTGGATTTAAAAAAATAAATAGATAAATAAAAAAAAACTCCCAATAAATGTCCAAACAGCGATTCTATCAGAGCATTTAGTGTGTTGATATCATCGTTTACAACTATTTTTGCATTTGATGTTGTTTGATAGGAATTGTTACTTATTATTGCCAACAACTGAGAATTTATTGCAATGATTTTAAATTCAGTTGAGGTATCTGACATAATATGACATAACACTGACCTTTTATATGAAGTCTTTAGAGCCATGGGCTGTTTTTAGATAAATCGAGGGGTTTGACCAACCATAGTTAGACAGAGGTTATTTATATGTACAAATCATCCAAGCACCTAATTTCTAGCCAAATATACATTTGATTAACATTGCTAAATATTATTAAACTGTAAAGAAATTAAAGATCCTTCTTTGATTGTCAAAATATTTCACAGAAAAGAACAAAATACAAACATAAAAGAGATGAAGTAAAACAAAGTAGCCTACAATAACAAGTGTTAAAACAAAAATGCAACAATAAAAAATTTTAAAAAATCAAGGAAAGGCCCTAATGAAGAAATCTTTTTCAAGATATTTTTTAAAAGTGCATAATGATAACTTTTGACAATGTTTAATTCAGGTGCGAAAAGAATTAATATTCATATATATATATAAATATATATTTCAACCCAAGTATCCAAGATCAGTTCCCTCTTCACATAGGCCTAGTATTTTCATCATGTCAGTCATAGAAAAATCTGATTGGTTGATAACTTTTGATGTTTATTACAGGTGTGAAAAGACTTAATATCTAGCGCAAGAGCACGGATAGATTTGCGAGTGCACAGGACAAAGTTTGAGCGCACACGCACACTTTGAGCGAGAGGAGAGACACGTTTTAAGTGCGCGCACTCTCTCTGCGTGAGAGCAGCGTATATCCGAGAGCGCGCGTCCGGTTTTGTGCGAGAGCAAAGGAAATCCGCATGTGAGCGAGGAGATTCGCGCTTGCGCATTATATTAATCTACTTTCGCGCTACAAAAATGTGCTCTTGACATTTGGCATTAAAATAACGCCATATTACATGAGCATAGCACAACATAGCAGAAACATGAACAGGGGTTATATAAGGTCCATATGAAAGTAGAATGCGGCACCAACACAAGCGCTGCAGTGAGCTTCCTTCCATCTCTGCAATCCCATCCCATCAGCATCAAACACATACACACAGCCAACACACAGTAAACGGCCAGGATTTACTTAACGCCCCTGGCTCAGAATGGCTTGGAGCTTGGGCACTTCCTGTATCCTCTCATCCTGGAGAGAATTTGCTTGTCCTGTGGCTTCAGCCCAATTCAATGTCTTGATCTAGCACCAAGAGAAGCATAAGCATCGATAATGAGCAGCTTACTGTTTTGAGACCGAATGGGCTCCCACTGCTTCCTCTTCCACAACAGGAATGAGAATATTGACACGTAAAACTGGTGCAGAAGTATCTTCTAGTGAAAATCACGAAAACCTGATAAAGTGTCACTAGCGAAAAAGAGCACAGACAACATCAATCCTGGTAAAAAGGGCTACAGTGACCTTGCGTTTGTATCAGGAAATAAACCTCGATAGATTGTGTGATTTGAGCTCGGTTGGAACGTACCCTCGATAGAAGAGAGATCATTTTCTTTGATAGCCTTAATTAATTCATTGATTTATTCAGCGCTCCAGAAGCTCCTTAAATCACTGCTTAGATTATGATCTCACCGGTACACATCAAACGCGTGAAATTTGGTGTCTTATGTGCAGTAACGGATATGCCTGCAGGTGGAAATTAAATGAATAACATTCAAAAGCATATTAAACACAGAAAGGTGCCATTTAAAACAAGAGAGAAAAAAAGTCACGCATTTTTGTTACTAAAGGTAAGTTTTTAAAGCGATTTTCGTCACGCATGCTTATCGCCCATCTTTGGGGAGCGCCACCAATGTTACCTCACTCCTGGAACAACGCCTCTCGCTCTCTCAGACTTTCTGAGGCGGGTTCTGACGGATGTATCAAACCATCTTTATTAGCCCAGACCCCGGGAGAGAGAGTAATGGGCACAGCCCAGCAGCATGCTGCTATCTCTCTCAGACAGCAGACCGTGGCCCCCTCCGTGGCCCTATTTAAAGGGCACTTATATTTTCGCTTCAAGGAACGCAGTTTTCCACTATGGCAGGAGATCCACGATAGCCGCACACACACCCAAACAGAAAAAAAGTAGTAGGAGAAAAAAAGAGGAGGGGGAAACTTCCTCATTAGAATTCCAACAAGGTGGATGATTGCCAATGAAGACTAATGTAATTGTCATGGCAACTACACAATGTACAAGATCCCAGTGGAATTACTCTGATTCTCCCCTTCCCCCTTTCCCTAAAAGCCATTGGTTTAAAAAGAAACCTTAGACATTTACGTTTGGAAATCTCAGGTGAACTGACAAGCTCTAAATAATTTCACAGCAAGACAAAACAAAACCATCAGGTTCCAGACAAAAATCAATTATATATGGCTGCCAAATTATATACAGAAACGGTACGTATGCGAAAATTAAATGGGCTAAAAGAGCGCGTCTTTAAGGCAGACGTGGAACAATACAAAAAGAAATGGATTTTCTGCATTTACACAGGGTGTATGTTTAGCCTCCCTCTGCAACTGAAGCCAGCCAGACGTATGCAGAGGCTGGAGGAACAGCCACAAGCAGAGGGCACCGCTCTCTTCACCCATTCGCCCACTCTTAGGGGAACCAATGTGATTACTGCATTACCCTCTGGCAACCCTGCTTGAATTCTGAGTCTGCCTTTAACCAGCTCGCTCGTCTAAAGACTGAGAAACACAGAAAGAGAACAAGACAGAGCGGATAAAGGGTCAACAAAGGAAAATCTAAAATGAAAAGATTCATTTGAGCATTTTTTGTCTCTCACTCCTAATCACCGTTCCGCATCTGTGCATGGCTGATGAAGTTTTCAGTTCAGACGGGGAAAATAATGCAAGCCCTGATGCAGGCTTTGCCCTTTTTCAACAATTTATTATTTCAACGAGATGACAAAAAAAGCAAGGGACTAAGGAAATTAGCTGGAATTAGATCAAACTATTCCACCTCCCACAAAATCGGGTCCATTGCACTGTCAAATGGTCGTGTGAGAGAGAGTTTGCTTGTGTGCTTGATATGTGTGAAGGAATAACGTTAATGTTTCCAAAAGCCGCTCTTCAGCTCACCATTAGCGGCTTTCTGAGTGTCCAGCACAGAGCTGAATCGGCAGTGTTATTGTGCCTTCATTAAGCCTATTGTGTCAGCAGGAAGAGGGGGAAAAAGGAGCTATTTTAAGGGATTTATGCACTCTGTGCTTCCATGGGCGGGCAGTGAAACTCCAGGCCAGCAATGCCTCCTTTCAGAGCGCTACAAAGGAAATGTAATTACCTTGATATGGTGGCAAAGGGAAAGGGCAAACTCTCAATATGCAGTAAATGCACTCATGCTGAGACCAGGCAGGGCTAATTTGCTACTGATCTGTAGGAGTTTTTCCTCATTTCTCCCCCCACCACGTATTTCTCTCTCTCTTCGCCACTCTTGGGGAAAAAAATAGCATGAAGGAGTAGTGACCCCATTCCTACATGTGGCTGGTCTCCTCAGCACTGAAGCCACCTAAACAGGACAGTATGAAATACCGGAGGCACAAGGCATGCGTATTTAAAAACAGAGGTATGAAAATCTTTTTTTTTTAGAGAGAGAGAAAGAAAGAAAGAGAGATACTCACCATAAACTCTTGCTTGGCCTTAGGCGTTCACATTGTGGGGTAATTTGCATGAATATTTTTTAAAGGCACATAAAAAGCACTCAATGGTTAATAAGACGAAACTCCTAGAGAAGTTTAATTTAGGAATGCTAATTAATTCACTTTTTCATTAGCCTCCATTTCAGATTAGGGACTCTACAGACAGAAGCAGAGAACACAACGTTTTTGGAGAGTACGAGTAAACCGCAACTCATCACTGCAATTGAGAGAGATGCAATTACATTTTTCATTGATAAGGGCAAGTGGTTCCATTATTCTACAGGCTTTTCTCTTTGTTTTAATTAATTTCAAAGTAAAGTTTCAAAGTAATATGCTAGAACTGGGTAAAAACAGTTTCAACAGACATTGAATCTAATTGAGATTTTTACATTAGAATCAAAAACATACAGTGCAACTAATGTAGCCCAGACCTCTAATGAACTTGAGAGCCAATGGACCTTTATCACAGCGGAATTGATTACCGGAAGTGCCCGTTGAAGCAGTGTATTGATTCTTCCGGTTATGTATATTTTTCAATATGTAATCACTTAGTTTAATAAAAGCCTGTTAAAATGAGCATCTGCAGAATGATTTCAAAATCTGGACATTTTCAGAGACAGGCGAAGAGATATTCTGATGATTACTGTGCACAGAATTTCCAAACACAACGGAACTTGTAGTTTTAATCCTACGTAACGTTACCGATTTCACCACACTGTGTCAGTGCTCGTTTAAATAGTGACTGCGATGCTGCATTGTGTGCGAGACCTGATGAATAAGATCAGAATGACCATATTTATTCATTTGTATTAATTTTTTGTCATTATTCTGTCATTTTTCAGTGACAGTCATTTCACTGTACGTAATTAATTTATGCCAAAATTCGTAATTAATATCCGAAGTCACGCTGTCAACGCGTTATACTGTTTAAGATTAATTAGCCAAAATGTTCAACATTGTTAAATTTCTTTAAGGCAGCGCCCGCGCATTCATTCATCTATTTTAATACTGATCTTATGAAAATTAACCATAGTATGTGTAGTAAAACTGTGGCTATACAATTGGATATCAGTAAAAATAAAATAAAACATGGTTTCTACATATTTACTATAGTAAAACCATGGTACGTTTTTGTAAGGGTGTTTATCAGTAAAATTCATTTAAAAAATGTATGCGGCAGGTTAGTTGGGAAATAAATTTATTTATTCAGACTGCACATTTGGAAGGGAAATATATTAATAAGAACATTTCAGCAGGTGATATGAGACGTAGGCCTAAACATCCTCAGTTTTGAAATGCATACTCCACGCGAACGTGCTCCCGCGTAATATTTTAGAAGGACATTAATTCATCCCACGCATCTCATCCGTGTTGTGTCAGGAAATCGTGCAAACTGAGGCAGTGTGCAGATATGGGTAAAGCTAAAGTGCCCGGTTGCTGAAACCACACCTGCCTAGCTTGACAAGCAGGCAATCCACCTGTCACTCAAGTGGCCACGCCCTTAATTATGCAGATCTTTAAGGCTTAATATAATGTAAACGGATGAGTTATAAACAAATTCACCCCCTCACAGTTGTCATTAAAGGCAAAATTAGCTATATAGACCAAAACCACTTTTTGTACCAGGCTGTAAACATATATTTTTCTGCTGTAAAATTTGCCATTTTACCATGGGGGGTCTATGGGATTGATTCCCTTTTGGAGCCAGTCTCTAGCGGCCAGTCGATGAATTGTAGTTTAAGTCACTTCCGTGTTGGATTCAAAAGAGAGACCGGAAGGTTGCCGCTTGGTATTGATACCCCATCTTATAATATACTATTCAAAACTAAACCGAACTTACTAAAATTGAATTTATTACTTGCTGAGACAGTGGCAGATTCGCAAACAGGTGCACAAGAAGCGTGCTGGTTCAGAATCCTGTGCTGAAGGTGAATGTAAAACAAAAGATTTCTGTTTTAGCAACCAACATGACACCTTTTAGCACCTGACTGCTCCATGGGCACAATTCTCCGACTTCAGTTTGTCCTGTATAGTCACAAGAAACAGGAAGATAAATGCAAAGTGATCAGGTTTAATGGATGAACAGTAATGCACATAAAAGCTCCACTAAATAAGAATGAAAGGATGTACAGTGCAAAATGGGTTTTTCCTTTAGACTTATTAGTAAGGACAAGTCTGTCAGCAGAACCAGGCTAAAGCTGGGACATCAGAGAGGAGAACAATGAGAAACCTGAGATTCCTGAGCGGGTGAGAGAACGAGAGCGATGTGGAGGGGGAGGAAGATAAAGTGAATAAGAGGGAAAAAACGCTGCATTCTTGTAACTCAAGAACTGTAAGAATGTGTGTGCAGCAGGTATTTATGGAAAGGTGATGGCAGATAGTTGCTCTGGAAAAGGCGACAACAAAAGGGAAAAGCAGAGAGTAGCGAAAGAAGAAGAAGAAAAAAAAAGAAAAACAACCGCAGGCAGCGCTCAAGGTGTGATGGCACCAGCTCTGCGTACCACGTCGTCATGGCAACAAGCAGCGGGGAGAAATGGCGGTGTTAACATTCATTCAGAGTGGCAGCACATGTCCATCAATCTCTAGCGCATAAAGAGGCAACAGCACGTCTGCTAATGGTGTGAAGCCTGCAGGGCGCTCCATTGTTCTGCTATAATTATGGCAAAAAGGACAGGAAAAGGGTGTTGCTCTTTTCCTCAAAAAGGGGTCGCAACACAAACACAGATTCAAAAGAGAGGCTTCAGTTCATATCAAGGCATAAAAGAAGAGCAAACCTGACAACACGCACACACGTACGTGCACGCACACGGGGCACCCCGCGCACCCTCTGAAAGAGACACCAAAGGCAGACGTTCCTGCTTATCACTTTGTTGTGATAATCTTTTCTAAACACAGCCCTGGGCTTGCAGATAAACTCCAAACACAACATTCAAGGTGAGCTCTCGCTCTCTCTCTTCCTTCACTTCTTCCTTGGAAATCCATTCTTTTCCATTCGGTCCGTTTGCTGCCACACTCTGTCAGCGGTGGCAGGATGACGGGGCGGAGGAGAACCGGAGGAGGTGGAGAGAGGAAAACAAGATGGCACAGCGGCGTGAAGGTTATGACTTTGAACGTGCGCTAGCTGGGGACCAGAGCGCACACACACTGACACACGAAGACACAAATACACACACAGAGTGCTCCGAGTGTTCCTTTTTGTTACAGGTGCTTCTCTACTCTTGCTAAGTCAAACATCTACACGGCTTTTCATAGCGGGAGATACGCCTCAACTGGTGAAGGTCAACACCTGAGAGGGCGAAAGGGAATCACCGGCATTTAGTTTAGCCAAACAGGGCTAAAACGAGTAGTCTGCATTATTTGACAGTAAACAATTTGTTAATTTGTATTTTTGTTGTTGAATAGTTGATTGACCTTGTTATTGTTAACTAGAAATAAAAAAAGAAGAAAAAGAAAGTTTTCATAAACTGAAATAAAGCTGAAATAAAATGAATATTAGATTTTTTTTTTTTTTTTTAAATCAACTTAAAAATCAAAAAGAAGTAATGCTATCTTGGCGACCATATAATATAGGACAGGGCTATTCAACTGGCTGCCCACGGGCCCAATCCGGCCCGCCAATCATCTTCATCCGGCCCGAGGGAGAAGTACGCACAGGTCGCACATATGGCTTGAATTGTTATTGCACTAATTAGTTGTCCACAAGGTGGCAACACTGGCCCGGGCCAGCCGAAAAAGAAAAGAAAGAGACGCAAGAATAACAACAATCTACCGGAGACTGCAATATAAACAGACGGCAGCGTTGACAAGCGCTTGTATGAGGGAGTTATGAGATATCCACAACTCTAGTTTAACCGAGTATAAAGTGTTATCGGTCATAGCTTATGGCAAGAAATTGCGCAAACACTGGACGAAAAGTATTATCAAATGAAGTTGAAAGGCTGCACGTTCGGCTGTACGCATAAAACTGGGCCGCTTCAGACAGAGCGCCAGTAGCGCTTCAACTGACAAAAACACACACAATTATTACAAATGCGCGGTTTATGCGAGTTACCTCATAAACGTATTCTTAAATGAATTATAAAGTCTTAAATGACCGTAAAGAGTTTGGAGAAAATCGAATATCTGTCAGTTCTGCATCATGTGCATCATATTTTAAAGAGACAGCAGTGATTTTAAAGTGAAATTTGCTGAAGTCTGTCATTGATGGAAATCAAAGAATAAAAGGAAAAGAGAAATCATCACTCGACTGCTCTAGTCACTGATTAACTTTTGTAGCTTGAATAAAGAATAATCTATTTAGTTTATGCATATACAATTTATAGTTTATGTGAAGATTGTTTTAAAATCAATTAAATTAAAAGTTGTTATATATTTCAGAGCCTATTAAATGTTAAAAATAATGGCTTTTAATTATACTTTGGTGTTGAATGGCTATAATTAATAGATAAAATGGATTTAATAGAGACACTAGTAGCAGTACTGGAATCAATACTTCATTAATAATAGGCTACTTGGTAAAAAGATGCCATTAAACATATTTAAAATATACTATCTTTATGTTGTTTCTACATTCATTTGGAGGTTCAATGTGAAATTATGACAATATCAATATATAAATGTGCAATTAATCATGATTAATTACAGAAAAATGTGATTTTTTTAAATTGATTGATAGACAGCACTAATGTTAATGTAATATTAGTTTATTTTACTGCTAAATATGTATTTCAATTTAATTCTATAAGGCTTAATTCTACGGCATTAATTGTATAATTAATTTTATAGGCTCCCCCAGAAAGTGATCGGGATGGCACCCACCCCCTTGGCCCCCTTCAAATTTTCAGTTCAATAATCCGGCCCTCAAATGAATCCATTTGAATAGCCCTGATATAGGAGAAGTACTAAAATTGAAAATGAATAAAATAAAGCTAAATAGAATATTAACATTCAAAAAATATGTAACAAAATTACTAAAACTTAAACTGCAAATATAAAAATAAAAGCTACTTTTATACTACTATAATAGTATTTAAATAATACTAAAACAACAATGACAATATTTTACTCAAAAGTAATTTCTGAAGTTAGATTTAGATTTCTTTTGGGTACAATTTTGCTTTTTACCTGCATATGAAATAAAATCTTAGATATTGCCTTATACATGAAACTTCTAACAAAAATATAAATTTTACAAAAATTAATAACTGAGCCCAAACTTTGCAGTCCACTTTCTAAAAGATATAATCAACAGAACCAAAAATTATGGTATTGAGAAAAGAAAAGAAAAGAAAAGAAAAGAAAAGAAAAGAAAAGAAAAGAGTTGTTTGTTTATGAATCAGACAACACTGGTAGTGGTGTATGCTTCTGATCTATTAGGAAGATTGATTTCATAAACAAGGCGACATAAACAGTGTTCTTGGGATTTTAAGCATATCAAGATGTTCTAATGAAGATGTGATGATTTATATAGCTATGGTATCCCAGTAGTACACAACACAATGAAATCTCCACAACACAACAGAAACAAGCTGCAACACAACAAAATTAGCACAACATAGTGCTGGGCAATGATTAATCGTGATTAATCGCATCCAAAACAAAAGTTTTTGTGTACATAAAATGTGTGTGTACTGTGTATATATTATGTAAATATAAACACACACACATGTATGTATATATTTAAGAAAAATATGTTATGTTATATATTAAATACATTTATATATATAATAGAAATTATTTGAATATAACATGTAAATACATGTAAATATTTTCAAAATACATACTGCAGGGCTTGACATTAAGCATTCTCATGTGGTTGCCCTTCGGACAAGTAAATTTGTCATTTACTTGTCCGAGTATAAAAGTTACTTGCCCGGAGAGAATTTAAAAAAAAAAAAATTTTTAATTGAGTTATAAATATAATTATTTATTGTAGTTATACAAAACACATTTAGTTTATTTAGTTAGATTTTTCTTTTTAAATAAAATAATAAAGTGTGATAACACTGTTATATTTTAAAATAAAAAGGGAGTATTAATTACAAATATAATTATTTTATATTAAGCTTAAAAATAAAATGCTAATATTTACTTCTTTTTATATATGAATTTTCAAACTTAAATTTTTAATTTTTTAATTAGTTCAATTTAATCAGACAATTAGTATAATAAGACATTTGGGCTGTTACCAAACAAAATGAAATCAGTATCAACAAAATTCATCTTTGCAATGTAGGAAACACAGAAGCTGCATCTGAAGTGGAATAGATATGTTTACTCACTGTTTAATGCAGCTCTGAGGGACATGGAATGCTTTAATCTGCAGTTACAAATGAATGAATAATGTTTTGATTCATAAAACGTTGAATACTGATATTTGAAATTATTTAAAAAATGAAAAGATACTTTAAATGTGAAATTAAAACCACCAGTAGGTGACATCAAGTCACTGTTAATAAGTGAGTCATTGCGACTGAACCGAATCATTTAAACGGTTGATTCATTCAGGCACGAAACGCCATCATGTTGCTCAGAGATGCAAAACAGTGCTGTGGCTGTGTTTGGAATGATTTTTGTTGGTGAAACAGAGCAGAAACAGGAAATATGGTGTCTAAAACGTAAGTCTCTTAATGTTAACTTCTTGTTTATTGAACTGTTGCATAAAATCACATTTGTAATCATGATGGTTTTTGGAGCAAAAAAAAAAAAAAAAAAACGGCGCTCCATCTTCGTGTGAAACTATATGAAATTATATAAATATATACATTTTCTGCTCCCATATCTTGAATTTTCTGATCATTCTTCATGCATTGTAGTACTGAATCATGCAGCGAAAGAACATACTCGCACGTGCGCTAGTCTAAGCTAGACGACTTTATGTAATGTATGCGTGCACTCTGTAGGTGTGTTTTGTTTGATTCTTGCAATACACTCGTTAAAACAACAATTACGAAATTATCGCAAACGATATATATCGCACGCCCCTATAACAAAGGCTATATCACAAATAAAGGCAGTTATTATTGTTTTTGGTATTGACTTTTTCAAGTTACTTGTCCGATTGGGCAAGTAAATTTCTCTTTCACTTGCCCGTCCAAAACATTCACTTGTCCCGGACAAGCGGACAAGCGTTAATGTCGAGCCCTGTACTGTATGTGTGTGTTTTTATATGTACATAATAAATATACACGGTACACACACATATATTATATAAACAAAAACTTTTATTTTGGATGTGATTAATTGTTGCCCAGCACTAGCACAATACAAAGGAAACAAGCCACAACAAATGGAAACTAGTCGCAACACAAAGGAAACTAGCCACAATACAACGGAAACAAGCCACAACACAACGAAATTAGCAAAGCAAACGGAAAAAAGTCGTAACAATGAAATTATCACAACACAACAGAAACAAGCCGCAAGACAATGAAATTAGCAAAGCAAACGGAAAAAAGTCGTAACAATGAAATTATCACAACACAACAGAAACAAGCCGCAAGACAATGAAATTAGCAAAGCACAACGGAAACAAGCTGTAACACAATGAAAATAGTCCTATGCGTTGTGTTGTGGCGATTTCGTTGTGTTGTGCTCTAGCAGATTAATACTGGATCATTATATTGGTCGATTATCAAAATAATCAATAGCTACAGTTCTAATGCCAAATGAGAAGTCGCTAGATACAAATCGAATGTCTAAAATCATGCTATATGATTTCTCGTGACATTAGCACTTAGCGCTTCAGTTCTGACACGACTGCAGCATTTAATTAAAAAAAACAAATGCTATAATGCCTCCTGCACTCATAAGTCACTCTGCCAATGCAGTGCTGGCATGTCATTGCAATCACAGCAACGCAGTGACTCACTGAGGATCTGTTAAGTTATCAACTCCTAGTAAGTCAGCTGAGCTTAAGGTCAGAGGGACACAGTATCAGTGCTGTCAGTGATCATGGTTTGCGTGGTGTGAGAGGTTGTCCGTATATTAGCCGGCTTTGCAGGACAACCGCGTCGCTCTCAACAGTAGCTGCAACTCGCAGCAGTGGCCAACTGCAGAGGATGAGTCACATCAAACAAAGCACTAAATCTGTCCAAAACACAAACAAACACACACGTTTGCGCACAAGGAGACATGTCGCATCTCCGAGCTCTTGAGCCCTCAAACAAAGGATGAAAGAGATTAATTACCCCCGTCTCAGAACCGTGTACGGTATCCACATCACCTCTTCAAAAGGAGTAGAAACCGAGAAGAGACTCAGCTGAGGGCTGATAATAATGTGTCACTATAACTGCAAATGCAGGGACAAGCTGAAACCTCTAGATACATCATAGTATGAAAGTAATGCGGAGATCTTAGTGGGAGATTGTCAAATGTCATATTGGCTTTGGGATTCGGCGATAGCTCTGGGTCTAGTGATAACTGTTTGAAATGGGTGTGAACGCACAGCATGCGCAGACTCGGAATCCCACCTGTTCAGAGCAGTTTTGAGCGAGACGGTGAAGATGAGGTGTACAGAGACACGTGGAGCAGCCATGGGGCCTGAACAGGAGTGGAAAGGGGCTGAGAAACTCCACAGGGAGCGTGGCACAAAGGAACTGTTCTCACCCTAATGAGCAGCCAGATCTCAACACCGCAAGCCTCCAGACTCTCAGACCTGTGCTTCTCTCACATGGGACTGTATCAAACATTTTCACTCACACTGGAGGGGTTCGAGTAACAAAGCTCCAGCCAAACACAGAGTTTGTTGCTGAGGTTGAAGTGGGAGGCCTGCTCTGAGCGAGGGGCACAAAAATCCCTTTCTGACTACACACTCACAGCGTAATTACATCCATCTGCCTTTGTAATCTACTTTGGAAAAGGAAATCAAGAAGGAAGATGATGGAAACATGAGAGATTCAGACCAGAGAACCCTCTGAATGATGCATCTACAGAGAGGCCGGGGGCCTGAACTCTTACCGGAAAGCCTCCAGCACAGTCCTCTCTGGCAGACGAGGGGCAACTCGCTTGAAGATGCTTTTGAAGTCATCCATCTTCAAGAAGCCACGACCTGTAGAGAGCACAAAAATTCAGAGCAAGAGTTAACAAGACTAATACTTTAAAACATCAAAAAGTCGTTCACTGTGGGGCCGGGTGTGTTATTAAGAGCGTCACACTTGCATGAGATCAAGCAAAGAGGATGAGATAAGCACACCTGGGAGCGCACTCTCATTATTTTTGCTTATCTTAAGGAATAAAATCAGCTTTCTTTGCTCGTTCCACCCACTAAAAAGCTGGTGGATAAAGCCGAGAGTATACTTCCCTTGTCTGTGTTCTGCTTCGGCTCGCAGACTGTCTGTGTGATGTAATATTTGTCATGACTACAGTCCGCTGAGGTTCACACACACCGTCCACATACAGGCCAGATTTTGAGTCGGCAAGGACTTTTTTAAACGTTTGACTGATTCAAGATTTTGATTTAGATTTTTTCTGTTTAACTTGTTTAAATTAAAGATGTAACTGCAACATAAAAGTTACTTTAAAAAAAAACTTTTATTTTAAGTGCATCAAACAAGCATTGGTCAACATGGTGTAAATGTAAAACAAATGACTTGTTCAATATCTTTGCAGAAAAGATCCATGAAATATGAAGCCATTTATTGTAACTTGTAAACATATCATATATGTTCAGAAATAAGAAAAATGCTAAATATTTCTTACGCAAAAAAAGACATTCAGTTTTAGAGTTTAACTCAAAAAGTCAAGACAATTCAAATTCAAAATGACAAAGTTTAACAGCAGTAGTAAGCTATTATTAACAGTAAATGTTTTGTAAAAACAAAAATAGCACCTTTCAGCCTGTCACCATCATGCAAACATGAAATATCAAACATACAGCAGTAAATCTTTACAGATTTTATAATTTCACTGCGCTGCTTTTCTATTGTGTTTTCTATGTAAACATGTGCTTGGTGGACCTGTTTGACCGCTGCGCTGGTGTCCCGTGTCTCTTGTAGCGTCTGGTGCATTAAAAAGCATTTTAAAATGTGGCGCTCAAGTAATTTTTTTCAAAAAACATTCTGGGTGAATAGCCACTTAGGACTATGGATATGTTAAACATTTTTTCTTCTCTTAACTTTAACCACTGGCATGTCGTCAATATGTCTACTTGCAATTTTTGCTAATATTTGTATTGAAAATGTGAAAAAAAAGGAATAAAAAAAATTCTAATTGATATAATTGCCTAGCCCTACAACAGTGCATGTGTGAGTGATCTGAGCACTTAAAAAAATGGTTCACTAGACGTGTCCATCCACACCCATGGTCAAAGGAATGTACTCTGTACTCTGACATTGTGCGCAAGACGCCGTGGAAAATGAAGTATACCTAAATCCACTTGCAGTTTTTTGCATGATATTGTGAGACCGAAAAGTAAGACCGGCTGAGATCTCAGAGTGTCTCTGGGACCCTCTTCCTGAGAGCTCAAAGGAACAGCTTGTTGTGCCTTCTTCTCAGCGGCTGGCACGCAGGACTTTGATTTGCAGGAAATGGCTCCCCTGAGGAAGTTTAGAGCGCTCGGATCCAAAGTCAGAGCTGAGAGTGGAATCTGTTTAGCGTGTCTGCTGAATTGATGAGAGGCACAGTGGCGCACTGAGCGGGGGGGATTATGGGGGGTGGGGGTCGCGGAGCACTGTGACATGCATGTCAACACGCCAGACCCGGCAACACCAGCTCACCAACCGTAACCAAACACTGTCCTCCACAGCCACGACAACAGGGATGAGAGCGGACACCTGCAGAAACCACAGGACCTGTGCAAAACTAGAAAAATGACACATCTCATATGTAAAAGAATTTGAAGTGTTAGAAAGGTGCATAATTGCGTGATTTATTTGCTGAATGCAGGAGAAAACAAATGTTATAACGACAAAGCCTGAGCAGGAATCAGCAGGGAGCTCAGCTCACTTTCACACCGGGTGAGAACGGGAGGGTTTCCAAATGCACCGAGCATGCTCTGTCACCGGGCAGGCTGCCACTTCAGCTCTGAATGGGAGCGACGCACTTCAGTGCGCTTTAGCTTCCAGCGCATCCCCATTGAAGATGAGGACGGGGGTGACGACGCAGATGAAACAGTCAAACATTTCATCCAGCGCAAACTGTTCAGCCGCAGATAGGAGAGGACTTGCCTCTGTTGGCAGTCTGACAGGAACATCAGGCAGAGAAAGCCAGGACAGAGGGTTTAAGCTTAGCTGGCAGAGGAACAAAGACAATCAATCTGGAAACCGCTGAAATTATTAAGACACTTTGCTAGCATGTAAGCTCTGCTGGAAAACACCTGCCTGACAGTTGTCCTTCAGCTTTCCAGCTGCGCAGGTTCATTCACAACCTTTTAAGGAGAAGACAATTTCATTTTCAAAAAGATCCAAATATGATACAAAAAGCATTTTATAGCATTATCATTTGTCAGATATACACAGTTAAGACCAGAATCACAATAAATTGGGGAAGTTAAGAGTAAGTCAGAATCACACTTCCAATCTCTGTTCTAAAATTAGCTAATTTTCAGGTCGCTCAGAACTTGCACAAGGGTTGAGTGAACTCGCTCACAGCAATTTGGCCCTCAAGATGAATTTGATGGTTCATTAACATTCACAATTCTAATTAAAAGCCAACTGTATTTTTTAAATGCCTACTACTTATTGCAGGAGACTATTTAAGGTCCTAGGAGGATGTAAAAATGCTCCAAAGCCTGATCGAGAGGCTCACAGGAAGTCTGAGATATTTCAAAGCAGTCTGAGAAAGCAAATGAGATACCAAAGAGATAAACAGAAAGTGAATGAGAGAGTCAGCTTCGGGCAAGAATGGGTCCATCGAACATCTGCTGAAGAGGCAGCCTTCACAATGTATAAAAATTCTGTTCAAACACACCAGTTTTCCTCTTTAATGGCGGGTCAGCAGGGTTAATGAAATAAGATCCCTCGACCATTCTGAGTAGATTCAATCAAGGTTAGCTGATATCCTCCTCCTGTGGTCACTCCTAACTTACTCAGTGAAATTATTTCTGTAACAAAATTAATTAGTTAATTATACATTTGCCTCTAATTGGAATATCCTACAAACAGTTCCAGGGAGGGCGAAATGATCCACAGAGACCGCGAGACCCATTTTACTGTTTTCTACTCAACCTTGAAGCCTAAAACATTGTTTCAGACACTTAGTTTCATAGTATAACTTCACATGGGGCAGAAATACACTTCGGAAACAGCAGTTAAAGATGAAGGGAACCTTTGTATTTGGCTTTCTAGTTTATCAGGCATTAACTGTTTAAAAATCAGATCTCAGTTAAACTTAAATCACAAAAAAAGATTTATTTCCTTTTCCACAAATATCTAGGGGAAAAAACTACCAGGATGTTGCATTCCCATTGCATGATAGTAACGGCGGACCAAAAAAGGACACATGGCGCCCTCTACTGCAAAAATATGAAAACACTTCCCAGCCCAACAAGTCATAAACAGTCATAAACACAATAATTAGGATTAATCGTGTGTAAACTACATATTTGAAATTTGCGACAAAATATAATAGCTGACAAAAGCACCGAACCTTGTTTAAAAAGGATAGTTTTTAAAAAAAAAAACCCTAGACGTTCTACCACACACTACCAGCTGAGTTACAGGAACTAAAAAGCCCGCAAACCACCAAGAATAAGTCCTTGCACAACTAATTTGGTCAATAAACGTGAACTGTGCTTTTGAACTGCACAGAAATGAAGTTCACAGTTATTCTATGCCTCTAATATTGTTCACTTCTAGTTCTCCTAATGGGGCCTAAACTTAGTATGTGACGTACTCAATATCCACCTTAGCACCAGTCGCTTACACTGTTTTGTTAGTTGCACTTGAAAAGTGTCAGCTAATAACACATCTAATGTGGATATATGCCTTGTACTTGCACAGAAGACCATCCCAAAAAAAGATTTGCTTATGCTGGACTGCACAGGTGTTTCAACTGAATCGCTATTCTTTAGCATTTCCACAAAATAAAGATTATGAAGTCTGCAAGCAGATATATCACCAGTCTAATTTTGTATCAACTCAAATGTATTGAAGCAAAAGTGTTAAACATGCAGAACGCAGAGAGAAATAGAGGAGGAACATACAGTGTACATCAAATGCACTGAAGATCTGCCTCGTCTTCTCATATGGATCTTCTGCTGACATCTTCCTCCCCATGAGAGACACAAACAGCTCCAGCGGGACCCCTTTCAGAGAAAGAGAGGGAGAGAAAGAATACTGGGTTTATTACAAAGCTCTCGTCTTCCTTTGCATGGCAGTCACCTGAAAGCACTGTGTTTAAAGGAGTAATATCTTTCCCTCTTGCCTGCAGGGTAGTCATTTTTTCTCTGAGTGCTGTTATTGAGATGAAAAAGGTAGGCTGGGAAGTTCTAGACAGCATTCTCGCAAAACACCAAACATACAGAGGGAGTTTGGCGAAAAGATCTGGGTGGGCTACGCTGACAGTGATGGCTGAGAAACTGGGGGATAAACCTCTATTGGGAAAAACATAAATTAATTAAGAGATCCAAGGACAGATGTGATGGCTCCACTGCACTTCGAGTCATGCCAAAACATACGCTGTAATATGTCCTTTGAGAATCTCACACCAAGTGATAATAGAATACATGAACACAGAAAGGACTGTTTTCTAAAAACGAGTTAGTAAGCACATTTGTACTTCTTCCTGAAGTACAAATGAAGAAAACATGAGTGGTGCTTGACCAAAAGGAACACAGCCACAATTGTCAGGGTTCTGCTACGTGGTCGCTAATGTGTTCTGGGTGGGTTTTAGAGGGTTGCTAGTCGGTTGCTTACTAGTCCATGTGAAAAATCCCAACATCAAGTTTCTATGATATTCTGGTCCCTAGATATGGCTCGCCTCCCTCCTTCCCTCATTTTTTGTCTGAAAATCACACATCTGATTGCTTAGAAAAGTAATAGCACACCTCTTCTCAAGCTGCATGATCTGAGGTATCACATACTGTATATACACTATATTGCCAAAAGTATTGGGTCACCCCCTTCTAATGAACAGGTTTGACTACTTTAGTAATTTCCATGAGTACAAATCTTAATGTTTAAGCATATAATGATATTCTAGGGAATTGTGTGCTTCTAATTTTAAAGCAACAGTTTGGACAGGACCCTTTTCTTTTAAAAAAAAAAAAGTGCACAGGTTTACATATAACCCCAGACAGCATGGCAACAAATGAAACCTAGACAACCCCAGACAAATCTGGCAACAAATGAAAGACAAAGAGCTGTGCAGACCTCTTAAAACCAATCTCTCTCTGTTTCCCTCTTGTCTTTAAACGATGCTGATGCAGGAAGCCAGATCAGGGGCTGACTGACATTCACTGTGATACAGAGCCCATCAGTGAAGGGTGTGTCAACTGGGTGGTCTGTGCGTCTTTCCCACCCCTTTCTTAATTTCTGCCTCTCTACGATCTTCGCTACCTTGGGGTCTTTCTACGCTATTCTTTCAATTGGTTTTCTTCGCGCCACCCTCCCCTTCTCTCTGATCCTCACATCTTCTCTTTTGCGTGACTCATTCAGCAGAACAGACCACTGCCTGACTTACACACACACACACACACACACACACACACACACACAGGAAAATGTTCAACAGTGCTCTCGCCTAGAGCTCCTATTTAAAATCGTGGACATCTCTGATTTGATGTCCTCTCTCCTCCCTTTCACTTCGGACTGTCCCTGAGCCATTCCAGCCCAGGGTGGAAGCTGAAATACAACATTACATGGATGCTGAATGTTGCATAAACAGCTTTTTTGGAGAATCAAAGACAAAATCTAAGCCTTAAGATCTAATCTACTGTGCCATTCTGGTTAGTCAAGCATTTGTCTGGGCTTTTCAGATCAAGGGCCATCATAATCAAATATTTGTCATACAAAGCCTGGAAAGAGCCCATGTTTATATTTGCATAAATCTGAATGCAGTTCAATATATAGAGCTTAGACATTTTCTGAGTTTTCCTCTAGTATTCTCAGCAAATGCTGGCTATTTATGCAGGGATGTACAGATTAAACTAAAATTCTGGTCAATATTAATTATCTGATAAGTATAAACAGATAATTGGTTAATTATAAATTAATATAAATTTATATTTTTAGTCCATATAAAATAAAATAAAAAACAGTAAAAACTAAAATGACTCAATGTTTACACTTTTAGGGGAGATAAAGCTGTAAATGGCAACATAAAAAATAATATTATAAATGTAACCGATTAAGATTAGCTGACCATTTGATGGCAAAGATAGTCTAAATGTAAAAATAGGGTAAATGAAACAAAATCAACAAATCGATCAGTACCAATAAATATAAAAGAAATCTGGTAACTGATACGATCATGCATCCCTACTTTTATGCACACTGAAAAGACACAAATAGCAGGAGATATTTGCCACACTGAAATGTCTAATAATTTAGCACTTCTTTATGAATTATAATGGTCACCACAAAATCTATAAGTATTCCTATAAAACTGCTACAGACAAATGCAAACAACTTATTAATTAATAAACTAAAAACTACTCAAACTATTCAAAGCTACGGTCTAGTTGTTACCATGTGCTGTGGTACATTAAGATGTGGCGCTCATGGGAGCAAAGCGAGTTTGAGACTTGCAACACACAAAAAAAAGGGTCAAAAATAAACATCTGTTATTAAATATCTATCAGTTACCATTGTGGAGGGATTTCTGAATCAACAACATCTCACATCCTGAAGCTTTCATGCCTCTGTGATAAAAATAGAGGCACTAGAAATCACAATTATCACTGGTGTCCACCTGCCCAGCCTTCAGGACTTGTACAACTCCAGAGTGAAGAATTGGGCAGGTAACATCATCACAGACCCCTCTCACCCCGGACACAAGCTGTTTGCACTTCTCCCCTCAGGCAGACGCTACAGATCTCTGTGCACTAGAACATCTAGCCACAAAAACAGTTTTTTCCCTCATGCCATCTCCAGCCTAAACAGCTAACACAGGAATTATTACCCGTGTTCTGTAATTCATGCCTGTAATTTATTCTCCATCTTTAATTATTGCCTCTCTCTCAAGTACTATGTAAATACATATGCATATTTTTTCTATACAGCTATATAGAGTAAATAATGCACAATCGGTACATAAATCTTCTGTTCCAGATTCATATACATTATTATTTATTGCTAAGTCTTATTTAAATGTTTCTGTCCTCATGTCGGATATGTATGTATGTATGTATACAAGTATGTACCAAGAGCTTCTTAAAAACCACAACAAATTCCTTGTGTGTTTGCGCACATTTGGCGAACAAAGCTGATTCTGATTCTGAATTAGGAGATAGCTAGCTGTGTGACCTTTCCTCCGTTTCTCGCTTATTTCGCCAGTGAAAGGAGACGAAAGAGAGTGAGATAAAGAGAAGGACAGTAGCAAGGGGGTGAGTGAGTGGGCTAGGCAAGTGGCAGTGGTATTGTGAACACCGTGTAGCACTGAAGCCTTAAGTGGCCTCTTTTCCATGCGATGAGCCTGCCAAAGCATTTCACTACTGAGTCTAGTCAAGCCTCCCACACCACCACCAGCAACCCTCTCCTCCCGACCATCACTAATTTAGTAATCACATGAAATTCAAAAGAGGGGCAATTTAATTCACCATTTGCTCTGAGCAAGATTTAATGGTGGAATATTTCATCACACAAAGCATGCCACTTTAACTAGATTATCTTCTGCTTTCCCACAGGGCAGCATACAAAAGCAATTTGCTTGTGGGATAAAACAAGAAACAAATTACTTACTAATCTAGGTCTTCAACCATTTAATGTCTCCCTCAAAATACTGTCCTGCCAAACCCCCATTTTCCTCAGTGTTTCTGTCTGTCAAAAGGGCCTGTAGAAATCCTGTATGCATTTCACGGAAACATTATTTACCGCTGTTTGTCAGGATTTCATTACTGGCAATGTGTAAAAAGATTACACAGTATCTACGTCAAGCTCCTTTTCCTTTCACTTTGCCTGAGCGGTATAAAATTTGGTTTTACACATAGAAAAATAAATCAGGAGCGAAACTGTGCATATAATTTTAGACTGCACATCAATGTGGGTTGAGCGTCTGCTGAAGGTGAATCGCAAAACACTAAAATACACAGCACTGGCATGTGTACAACAGTACAGCAAACTGTGATGCATGCAGTAATTCTATATGACAGGTACTATGGTCAGGTCCATAAATATTGGGACATCGACACAATTCTAACATTTTTGGCTCTATACACCACCACAATGGATTTCAAATGAAACGAACAAGATGTGCTTCAACTGCAGACTGTCAGCTTTAATTTGAGGGTATTTACATCCAAATCAGGTGAACGGTGTAGGAATTACAACAGTTTGCATATGTGCCTCCCACTTGTTAAGGGACCAAAAGTAATGGGACAGAATAATAATCATAAATCAAACTTTCACTTTTTAATACTTGGTTGCAAATCCTTTGCAGTCAATTACAGCCTGAAGTCTGGAACGCATAGACATCACCAGACGCTGGGTTTCATCCCTGGTGATGCTCTGCCAGGCCTCTACTGTAACCGTCTTCAGTTCCTGCTTGTTCTTGGGGCATTTTCCCTTCAGTTTTGTCTTCAGCAAGTGAAATGCATGCTCAATCGGATTCAGGTCAGGTGATTGACTTGGCCATTGCATAACAGTCCACTTCTTTCCCTTCAAAAACTCTTTGGTTGCTTTTGCAGTATGCTTTGGGTCATTGTCCATCTGCACTGTGAAGCGCCGTCCAATGAGTTCTGAAGCATTTGGCTGAATATGAGCAGATAATATTGCCCGAAACACTTCAGAATTCACCCTGCTGCTTTTGTCAGCAGTCACATCATCAATAAATACAAGAGAACCAGTTCCACTGGTAGCCATACATGCCCACCACCACCATGCTTCACTGATGAGGTGGTATGCTTAGGATCATGAGCAGTTCCTTTCCTTCTCCATACTCTTCTCTTCCCATCACTCTGGTACAAGTTGATCTTGGTCTCATCTGTCCATAGGATGTTGTTCCAGAACTGTGAAGGCTTTTTTAGATGTCGTTTGGCAAACTAATCTGGCCTTCCTGTTTTTGAGGCTCACCAATGGTTTATATCTTGTGGTGAACCCTCTGTATTCATTCTGGTGAAGTCTTCTCTTGATTGTTGACTTTGACACACATACACCTGCCTCCTGGAGAGTGTTCTTGATCTGGCCAACTGTTGTGAAGGGTGTTTTCTTCACCAGGGAAAGAATTCTTCGGTCATCCACCACAGTTGTTTTCCGTGGTCTTCCGGGTCTTTTGGTGTTGCTGAGCTCAACGGTGCGTTCCTTCTTTTTAAGAATGTTCCAAACAGTTGTTTTGGCCACGCCTAATGTTTTTGCTATCTCTCTGATGGGTTTGTTTTGTTTTTTCAGCCTAATGATGGCTTGCTTCACTGATAGTGACAGCTCTTTGGATCTCATCTTGACAGTTGACAGCAACAGATTCCAAATGCAAATAGCACACTTGAAATGAACTCTGGACCTTTTATCTGCTCATTGTAATTGGGATAATAAGGGAATAACACACACCTGGCCATGGAACAGCTGAGAAGCCAATTGTCCCATTACTTTTGGTCCCTTAACAAGTGGGAGGCACATATGCAAACTGTTGTAATTCCTACACCGTTCACCTGATTTGGATGTAAATACCCTCAAATTAAAGCTGACAGTCTGCAGTTAAAGCACATCTTGTTCATTTCATTTGAAATCCATTTTGGTGGTGTATAAAGCCAAAAATGTTAGAATTGTGTCGATGTCCCAATATTTATGGACCTGACTGTATATTGTGCCCTTACCTGGACAGTCCTTAATAGCACCATTCTCCATCAAGATATTTGTCTCTGACTGCAAGAGAAAATACAAAATTAACTTTAAATTATAATAAGAAATATATCGACAAAATAAAAAATATTAAGCAAAACTGTAAATATATATATATAAAACTCCAATCCCTTTTAGTTTAAAATCATAAATATATACTTGACACTGAAATAGTTAGCAGTTAACTTCTGGCAGTTATCTACACAAAAAGGCGGCAAGTAACGTTACGTTGCTCATGCACATATTGTGCTAAAGTAGTAAACATATTTCTAGTAGGTTTAATTTTCTAACATTGTTGTATTTGTTATTCATTTATTATCTTATTAAAGTAACTCACATTTCGCTGTAGCAGTCAAATCCTCGTTACCAAACTCTTTTACTATAAGCTGCTCACTCACAGACACGGCTGAATAGGCGATTTCCAAACGGCTTTTTTGCGCACTTGAATAGTAACTTACCGCGGGAAAATACTTCAATGGCTGTTCCAAACCAAAAAGTAAGCAACTGAACCCCCACATGATGCCTCATTTTCTACAAGGCAGTTAACGAACAGTACACGCAATGGTACATAGATATGTCGCATTCTATCGTGATTTGTTGGCACTAGAACGGCTCGGATTGATTTCAGCCCGATTCCTCAACGAATCGTTCAAACCGCTTGTGTGAATCGGCTCAACCAATTCATTGAGAAGATCCGAATCAAAAGAACGATTCATTCAGGGAATCGAATATAGCTAAGTCAATATCCCGGAATAGAATTTCAGAACCAAGCGGGCAGTTAAAGAGAGTAAATGTATATTTTGGAAAATATCAAGCAAGTGATTCAAATTATTTTCTGTACCTTTGATGGCTTGTATCCAAAAAGCATGACAACCGCTATCTTAAGATCTTCTCTGGACAAATAACCTTTCTTACCCACATCACACTGATGGAAAACCTAAAGAACATAGACATTGATGTATTACATTCAGAGTGGATTTGCAATCTTTAAGAAGTATAACCCCAGCAGTGGCAATATTAGAATCAGAAACATAAGTTTCATACGAAACATTTTTGGCATTGGACTGTAAACAGAGGGATCGCACTGAATGTTCACAGGATTTTGAAGAAAATAATCTGTGTTTATCACTGAACGCAGATGAAAGAAATCTGTGATTAGGGGTCACTTGTCCAGTAAATGTTTGTGCGATAATATGCCTGGCATTCATGCACATTTCAGTAAGCAAGGCGGGTGAAGAGGGTGTCTGTTGAAATTTTGTGGTGAAACAGACGTGAGAAATAAATCAGTGGTACTGTAAAACAGATTCATTTATTAAAAAAAAAAGAAAAAAAAAAAGGGTTACCCCCTCTATTTCATACAGAGTGGATTTAATGTTACCCAAATTCATTCTGATAATGTCTAATCTCCTCTGTTTCATACTTTAGAAAGAATTTTAGTCTTTTGTGAATATCTACAGATATACAGCATGGTCACCAAATCTGGCACTTTGAGGTTATCGAAATCCCTTCGATCTTATTTCATACCGAGTGGCTTTAATGTTACCCAAATTAATTCTGATGATGGCTGATCCTCTCTTTCATACTCTAGTAATAATTTTACTCTGATGTAACAAACATACAGCACGGTCACCAAATCCAGCAGGTCAGCATAACAGGTTACATTTGTTACCCCCCACTATTTTAAACAAAATGGCTTTAATGTTAAACAAATTCACTCTAGTGATGTCTAACCTCCTCTGTTTTATATCCTAGAAAGCATATTGCTCTGATGTGAACAGACACAGGGTCACAGAGTCCAACGGGACACCATAACAGGTTACCAAAATCTGTTACCCCTCTCTATTTCACACAGAAATGCTTTAATTTTGCAGTATACAAAGCTACCCTGGTAATGTCTAATCTTCTCTTTTCTGTATTTTAGAAAACATTTTGCTCTGATGTGAACAACTACAGACAGCAGGAACATGTCAAGACAGAGTAATGGGTTACCAAAACCAGTTACTCCCACTGTTTCACACAGAATGGCTTTAATGTTACCCAAATTCATAAATAGCCTACAAAATGTTTGAAATAAAAGAGAATTTGGTGAACATTAAAGCCATTCTTTATTTATACTTATGCATTTTATTTAACATTATTTCCAAAGTATTTTTAAAGAATATAATCAAGCAAAAAATGTAAATGTAAATTTTATATATAATATAGATAATGTGAATTAACAGTTTATATACTCAATGACGTCCCGATGGACTGGATTGTTTCATTAATGTATTTAATGATTCAAATAACAATCTGAAAGGCAAAACGCAAATAAAAAATATAATAATAACGGCATTTGGATCATGTTTTACAGCACTGCTCACCGCGTTTATTTCGTCGCGATTATGTGCACGAGCGCCAGGCGCGTTCTCGCACAAACATATAATGAACAGCTACCTCTAGTCACGGATTTCTCTAGTGCTAGGTCACCGATTTCGGTACAACACTTTTGTTATGTCCAGACAATATTATGCATATTACTTTTTTGTAATGATGCATGTATCATACATTATAGTTAGTGATTTTATTAACTTTCTCTCAGCCAGCTCTCAGAGCCCGGATAGCTCAGTCGGTAGAGCATCAGACTTTTAATCTGAGGGTCCAGGGTTCAAGTCCCTGTTCGGGCGGAATGTTTTTCCGCACTGCAGGTAGAGAAAAGTTTTACTCGTTCACATCTGTAATGTCGAGAAACCTCATATTTACTTTTCTGTTCACAACTAGCGTGTTATTTAAATGCCACAACAGAACAGCATCCACACCAGAATCTGTTTCAAGCAAAGCTGTTTCACAAGCGTTCAACAACATTAACTCAAATCTTACCAACTCCATTTTTTTCCTCTCGGCATTGTTTATTTCTCTCCCACTCCTAAAGCTTCTTCCAGTTGTGAATATTTGCATTGGGACAACCTAGATATGAAAATCTGAAGGCTTCTGGAAAGTTGTAGATGTTTGCATAGTAACCGTATGGATGTGAGGGATTGGTTGTCTATGAAGAGTAGCACGCAGTACCAGAGACGCTTGCTGATTGGATAGAAAAGTGAATGCTCTATGATGACTAGTCCGTTATTTTCAAAATAAAAGACTAGTGTAAAAAGCGACTCATTTCGAGTAAATTTCAAGTAATCTGTCATTAACATATTTCACCCCAAAACCAAATTAACGTGTGAGAAAAGTGTAGTCTACTTACAGAAAAAGCCTATTTTAGGCCAATTAAAGATGTTTGCATTTGACATATTATGTATAAATTATAAGATCGTTCAATTGAAGGATTAGCGACTTTTATTTTGAAGAACATTGTGGCGTGTCAGTTGGTGCATGTGGAATGTACAGTCAGAGCGAGCGCATGCCGAATCAAAACACAACAAACTGTCGTGGTGCTGTTATGATATTAGTTTCAAATGGACAAGGGTCTAGCAGGTTTGTAGCTGTATATATGCAGCACTTCTCTTTCTTTATAACTGTAACAATTTTAAAATTATTCTTGTAGCCTGTACGTTTCATCTTCCCGCCTCTTTGTAAGTCTACGTTCATTTACATTGAACTACATGTTTACAGTGTAGCTCTACGATCTATCATCTGTTCATGTGCTGCAATGCGAGCATTTATCTTTTGTACAAACTCCATCTACCTGTGCAAATACACACATTAGTTATTTTAAGACAAAACCAGGAAGTGTTGTATACATCCCATAGTATTAAATTTTACAGTATATATTTTACTGTGTGCAAATATAAAAAGTAAAATAATACTGTGATCCACAGCTGAGCAGAAATGTCCCTAGACAGTCAACATGGCAAATGGACCATATCAGATAGTGAAGACGACGACAACATTATTCCTCCAACACCTCAGAAGGACTCAATCAAACCAAGCATTAAACCTGATTTAGAAAGAAAACCTGATAAGAACACCACTTCCTTCAAGCAAGAGCCCGAGCTGAGTCCAAAGCGCAATGAGGACACCCATTCTGTGAAAGAACCGTCCGCTCCCTCCATGGGATCTGAAGCCAGGAAAGCTGCACATGTGAATCAAACCATCCCTGCTGTAAAATATGAAAGCAACCCTTCACCTTCTGTAAAGAGGAAGAGAGAAACAGAGGAGGCCGGCTGGAAGCTCTCAAGCAGTGATGATGAAACTCCACCACCTGCCCCGAAAAAAGAGCCCAAGAAGTCTAATGTAAGTCCTAAGAAGAAGAAGACTGAAGACAACCGTCCTCCGAGTCCTCATGGCACTAATTATTATAAAGAAGAGCCAGCTGATTTCTTTGAGACCAATTTATTGTCTATGAATGACATCTATCGTTTTTATTTAAACAAAGTCACTGGGATACCAAAAAAGTTCAACACTGGTGCATTGCATATCAAAGGTATGTAAAGAGATTTTCTGCTTAAAAAATTCAAAAAAGTTCTGATACGTATTATATATTTCTAATTATCTTCTAATAATCTGTTTTCTTCTTCTGTCCTGTAATCAGAGATACTTTCTCCAATGTTTGGAACCCTGAAAGAGTCTGTACAGGTATTGTGTTAATAAATGAATTTGTAGCTAAGATGTCTACTACCAACCATACAACATTTTGTAATGTTTTTATCTTAATCAACATCTTTCTTCTTTTGTGTAGTTTAATTACTGCTTTGACATTCCATGGATGGTGGAGCAGTATCCACCTGAATTCAGGTAAGATTAAATCTCACCATTAAACTTTTTAGATTTGATGTCAAATTGCACACTGTAAGAGAGCTATATAAAACATCATTTCACCACACTGAACACATGCCAGTGAGTATTTATGCTGCATGTTTTTGTTGTTTTTAGGGATAAACCGGTCATACTCGTTCACGGAGAAAAAAGAGAGTCCAAGGCTCGGTTAATCGAGCAAGCCAAACCATATCCACATATTCGTTTCTGCCAGGTTCTGTCATTTTTGCAATAACCTACTTTTTCCACTAGAGGGAAGTATTAATCTTTATGGTAGTCTGAGGTCCTCTTCTACAGTATATTATCTCAGTAGCTGTGTGTATATTGGGAAAACATATAAAAAATACTTTTCCTTAACATTTAAAAAGGAATACTAAATGTTTTTTGTTGAATCAAACTCTCTCTTGTTTTAACAGGCCAAACTGGATATTGCATTTGGCACACATCATACGTGAGTGTTGGACATTTTATTTATCTATATAATTTTAGTGAGACAGTGGATGAAGAAAATTAGACTTGAGGTTTCTAGTAAAAATCTTATATACTACATTGTTAAACATATATGTACACACAAAAAAACAGGTGCGTAAAACAAAGCATTCAGTCATATTGATAAGCTTTTTCAGTAGAATGAATCATACCCAAAACTCAGTGACTTTTAATGTGTCACTTTCATAGGATACTATAAGTTAAATGCTTGAGTCTGATGTGTAGAGCTTTACTGGCCTGCACAAAGTCCAGACCTGAACCAGGGGACTCCTCTGGGATGATCTGAAATGCCAGCTGGTAGACACATCCCATCAGTACCATCACAGAATATGGATAAAGCAGTTTGCTCAGTCAGGAGAGCACCTAACATCTACAAGAAAATCTTCCCAACATGTTAATGCTCACAGTTATGAAATGAAACACTAAGAAAGCATATATTGGTGTGGTAATAGTGGTGGCTTGGTTTTTAAGTAACAATGCAACAGTGGTAGTGTTGAAGCTTATAATTTCATTAACACCTTGATCAGGATTTAGGTTTTATGAGCAGTCAGTAGCAAAATGCATATTGAATGTAGCACTCCTCGAGCTACTCGAGTGAGTATTAACGTCTTCGCAGTCCATGCTGATGTGCAGATTATCAGCTGAGCATCTGTTGTGATGAGTTGAAATTAGATGTTAAACAGGCACAGTATTGAATTTTAATGTGATGTATTCCTAGAGTACTGTTTCCTCTCACAAGGATCTTTCATGTTTTATTCAACAGAGAAAGACATAACAGGATTGAGCATTTTTGACTCCAGAGGAGCAAATTAAATGGCTTGTCTTATTTTATATAAATTCAACAAAATGAAGCAAAAGAACAAAAAGATTGGAAGTATAATCCTTCACGAACACCTTTGTCAAGCCTTCGTGTGCTAATTTGCCTTTAAATGGGTCTTAAACATCCCTCTCTGAAGAACATGGAGAGCTATTTTCTTATTTTATTAACTGAAATAATACATTTTCACACAAAGAGCAGCATAGAATTGATTTTGTACTTCAATACGTAGGGTTCTTGTTATAATTAATACAACACAAAAGCTGAAGGTGTAATAAATGTGCCCCAGTGTTTAAATGTATTCTTTTATACCGCTTGACACAAAAAGCCATGGATTTTAGGTAAAATCAATGTTATTATGCAGGGAAGTAATATTGAGTCTTTGGTAAATGTGCCATGGGGTTTAATGGTAGTGTTTTGATGGACACAAATGAAAGTAAGAGATTACATCAAATGAATGTCATTATGTAAGATCAGTCGTATTAAAATCATAGTTGCCTTTTGCAGGAAAATGATGCTGCTTTGGTACGAGGAGGGATTCAGAGTCATCATTCTTACCTCAAACCTCATCCGAGCCGATTGGTACCAGAAGACACAGGGGTAAGGTGGTCCAGTGTGGAATGGGAGGGGCTAAAAGCACACTCATGTGAATGAATGGTCAGAATGGAAGCATTCGAGCTGACGGTGCAGTCAATTTAGAAACGAGCTGTTTATGTTGTGCTCTCTTTTGTAGTTGCTCGTTTTCTGAATACGCCAACATTTATTTCATATCTGAAATGAAAGTGGTGCATTCACTAGTCCTAATGACACATTTGTCTGTTGCTATGACAACACACTGAGCAGACACTTAGAGTAAACTGAAATTAAGCTGATGTATCCTAAATAGGAGTGTTGAGCTCTGCAAATCTGAATAAACCAATCATGTTGTTATAGACACCTCTCTGACCCGAAGTGGTCTGTTTAAATTAGCTACATGGAATAATTGCATAAATGAAGCAGCGTTTTATGAAAGCTGTCCTTTAATAAAGATATTCTCCATGGTGTCATATTCATACCAGCAGAAGCTAGCAGGCAGGTCAGAGCGATGGCTAATGAATTAGCAATCGCTTTGGGTTATTAGGTTCGATTTTATTAACGGTGTATCAGGAACAGAATACCATTAAGGAGACAAAAGCTCCAGAGTCAGAGGGTTAGGCTGGCAGTTAGGTTATCAACCACACTAAGCTGTGGATTAGTGAGGAGGAAATGAAATCTCTAAATTGAGCAGTAAATATTTAAACCCTCTGGCATACATATATTCAGACAATCTGACATAGTACAGTATATTGACACATTCACTCAACCTGTAGTGCAAGATCAGTTTCAGTTCACACAGAGGGCATTAAGTGCTGTTGGTGCACATGCTGTGTCATATGGTACTGTGGTGTTTGTACAGGTGATGTGAGTTTGAATCCGGCTTGTTATTTTCCAGTACCATTCCCACCTGTTCTATGCATCATTTCTTGCCCTCAATGTACCTATAACTAAAAGTGGAGAAAAAAAATAGAACCACAAATGAAAATGATTGGCAGACTAGAAAAGTGGAGAAAATAACCACAGCTGTTAAATTTGAAAGAATAAGGCTGTGTGTCTACTAAAGCATCTTCAGCCAGCTGAAAATGCCTGTGGTTGTACATTTGGTTGTAAAATTAAAATTAAATCAAAGTTGGCACTATTGACTATTCATGTTTTTGGTCATATTGTGAACAATTATTTGAAAGAAGTCTCTTATGCTCAACAAGGCTGCTATTATTTGATCAAAAATACACTAAAAGCAGCAATATTTCTTATTATTACCATTTAAAATAACTGTTTTCTATCTTAATATAATTTAAAATGTCATTTATTCCTGTGATGCAAAGCTGAATTTTCAGCAGCCATTATTCCAGTCTTCAATGTCACATGATCCCTCAAGAAATCATTATAATAATTTTGTGCTCAAAAATATTTCTCTAATTCCCTAACAGTTATGCTGCTTAATATTTTTGTGGAAACCATTGTTCATTTTTCAATCTGTAAATCTTTTGTAACTAGTAATATCTTAAAAAAAAAAAAAAACCTACTGAACCCAAATTTAGAGTAAAATGGGCTGACAAATGATAATTCACATTTAACTGAATTACAATTGAACAGTTTTCTTAAGTTAGAGTGCCCCTTATCACCAACAATTGATGTAATTGGTGCATATGTCTTCAGAAATTCCATATGCACCAATTTTTGTGATATTGTACTAACAATATTCAATTAGACATTATAGATATTATAGGAATTTTGATTCTAGCCAATGATGTTTTGGAGTTATTAAAAAAAAAAAAAATTACTGCATATAGCGCCACCTAGTGTCAGAAATATGTGTTTGTGTGTGTGCCTGAGTAATACAGCTTTTCTCATGAAAATTGCAAAGCTTTTAAACAGCAACATTTTTCTCTAGTAAGGCATAGTTCAGCAGTTTGAACTGGCTGGGTGAACGCTAGATGCAGTTGCGTGAAGGCCAGAGTATTTCGTCAATGTTATGTAGAATGCACCTTCTGTTCCCCGCATTTGCCAACCTGTCTATATCAGCTTCAGACCACAGTGAAGCACAATGATTATCATTAAAGGTCTGACGTGTCTCCCTATCTGGTTCTGTCTGATCCCAGGTATCCCTTCTAGATTGCAGCGCAAGCCACATTCTCATTATTATTCACACAGACGAAGGTTCTTCCTCTCAAGTCTCTTTTGAAGGGCTTTTCTGCTGCCTTTATTGTAATGGCTCCAATCTGAATCCATATTGATTTGTTCTCCTAGAGCCTCATGGGAATATGCTATAACCAGTATGTCAAGACGAGTCCCCACACTTCTCCAGTCATGAGTTATTGGATGTCTCTAAGAGAAGTCTTGCACATTGAAGTCTTTTTCTGCATGTTTGTGTGCACTTGTAGAATGCAGAAGCCTTAATATGAAGGGGTCTTTGTTGATCTTTTCTCCAAAAGATAAAATGTTAACTAGCAAATAATTATTAACAAATTGACCTTAGGCATAAATTGATTTATCGCTATGGGCCTTAGTAAAGATAGACCACATATGTTAAATTGAGGTGAATGAAGATGCATAAGGAGTTTTGACAACTCATGTTTTCTTTATCTTTTTTTCACTTGATTAATTTTATGGAGAGACATTTTAGCATTTACTCCATTGTCCTTCACTACTGAATCTTCAGAGCAAAAATCATATTTAAACATTTAAGTGTGAGTTTCCAGTCTGTACTGAATGTGATGCAATAAAAAGAAGTGGACTGATATCAGACAACAGCCTTCTATTGAGTTGTCTTTGTGGGATATGCCCAAAAACAAACTAGTGTAATCTGATTCCCAAACAAATGACTCTTATGAATCAGTTATTTTAATGAACTTTGTTGTGTTTGCCTTTAGAATTGATTTTCAGAGACATGTTTACTTTTACTTTTTTGCTCTTTAACTGGGCATATAACACAAGCAAGCCAAATATGACTCGCCCCAGTCTCAATTTCAGGATCTGTCAATCTTGTCCATGAACTTTGTAACATTTTGATGATTCACGCCCTTCATTAGTAAATTTGTTGCTTGTATCTCTATGATAGGATGTGGATGAGTCCTCTGTACCCCAGATTACCGGAGGGAAGTCTGGGAACAGCGGGGGAGTCTCCCACCAACTTCAAAAGTGACCTTCTGGAATACCTGCAAGCATACCGGGCTCCAGAGCTCGCTGAGTGGATTGACCGCATCAAACAGCATGATCTGTCAGAAACAAGGTGAGAATCTTAACAAGTGAAAGAGCCATTATTTAAATTAGAAAGATGACGTGATATCAGACTAGCATTGTCAGACCTTTGACTGACTGCAAAAGGTATCCACAATGCTGCTTATTCTGGCAGAAATTCTGCGTTTATCTGAAATAAATTAAATAAACCAGCATAAAAGAATGACATGTGTGCTACCTTTCAAAAGTCTGGGGTTGGTAAGTTTATTTATTTTTTTCTTTAATATATGTTTTTGATGGATGCTCACCTAGGTTGCATTTATTTAATCAAAAATATAGTAAAAACCATAATATTGTGAAATAGTATTACAATTTAAAACAAACATGTTAATATATTTTAAAATATCATTTATTCCTGTGATTGCAAAGCTGAATTTTCAGCGGTCATTATTCCAGTCTTCAGCATCACATGATTTTCTAGAAATCATTCTAATACACTCATTTTGTGCTCAAGAAACATTTCTTATTGTTATCAATGTTGAAAACAGTTGTGCTTAATGTTTTTGTGGGAACCAGGATACTTTTTCCCAGAAATTTTTCCAGAATATCTGTCTATTCAAATAGAATTAATTTTTCACAGACATGACTCAGAAAAAAAGCAAGCTATACAATTCTGCTCATGAATAAAAAAAACTCATGGTTAATTTGATAAGTTGTGAAAATTGCAGAAACAAATCCCACCTACATTGTTTATATGGTGATTCATATTATAGATAATATCTAAATTAGTTAAAAATCTAAATAAGATGTATTTATAAAAATAAAAAAAATATGTATTGTTGTTTTAAATCACATAACTTCTTTTATATGTTTTCTTGTATAGAGTATATCTCATTGGTTCAACTCCAGGAAGATATCAAGGACCTGCCATGGAGAAGTGGGGCCATCTACGATTGAGAAAAGTAATGTTTTTGTGTGATTACACAATCTTTGATTCAAGTTCTTTTTCCTTCAAAGACAATAGGTTCTCTACGCCCTAGACTTAAGAATGATTGATGTTCGTGAAAAAGCATTGTACGCCTGCAGGATGCCTTGGAAACATATTCTTCATGCCTTATTTATTGAGGGAATTCAGATAACACAGGCAGAGCAAGGTGTTGGATTGGTCTTGGCAAGATTCAGAAACTGAGCAAAGAGAAATCAGTTTCTGTACTGAAATAAAGTCACACTGAGCATTTTTTAAACAGCGCTTTGATATGAATAACTGACTCACACAAAGCACACACTTTACACCTTCATAAGGCTCATCCCACATCTGGTGGGTCGTGAACCAAAAATAGGTCAAGGGCTGCTTTGAAAAGATTGCTGACAGCAGAGCAAAACAATACTAATGCACATAATAACATGCAACCGACTATATAATCATGCATACTTATGATAGTTAGAATAAATAGGCTTATCATCTTTTAAAAGAGAGATAAAAACACTTCCTGTGTCTTCTGTTGTTGACGTCAAAGGCCATGTGTCCAATTTTGTTGCTAATTCATCTGTCACTCGATAAAAGCTAGCCAAATTAGACACATGCAAATATTGACGTAGTGTGACATGCACTCATTGTTCTTGTTTCTCTCAGCTGCTCAGCGAGCACACAAAGCCCGTGCAGAACAAAGAGCGATGGCACGTGCTCGGCCAGTTCTCCAGTATTGGCTCCATGGGACTTGATAAAACTAAATGGTTGGCAGCTGAGTTCCAGCGCACTCTGACCACACTGGGGAAGGCAGGGAAATCATTAGCCAGTCCAGAAACACAGATGCTCCTGGTGAGTGTTTCGAACAGCCCCCGCAGAGCATGCCGAAACGGTGAAAGGATCTGCTCGTATCGCTGCCGTACCCTCTCTGGATTGCGAACAACGTGGCCAGATGGATGTTGCAATAAACACAGTTGCATATTCTCCTACCAGCTTGCTTATCTATCAGAATAAATGAGCCCTCAATTGTGTCTCCATTTTAATTAGATTAGAATCAAGGAGGGGCGCCGGAGCGCACGTGTTTCTGCTTGTTCCTCATTCGTGTATTTCAGCATATAATTCCTCTGAGCTATGAAATTTGAAATTTGCTGACATCCCGTGTGTTTAATTAGCAATTAGTATTCATAGCATGTTCCCATTTGCTATAATTGCTGAAAAGGAAACATTTTCAAGTCTCTCTCAGCACGAGCTGTTAGAGACAATAGTTACAAGAAGTTACATTCTGTTATTTGCATAATATCTGCTGAGATGGAGGGATAGAAGATTGATTTTTGTCTGATGCAGCTATTGTTAAATGTCAGTTGAAAAGTCAAGGCGCCACACGCAGAGTCTTCAGCACAGAGAAAGATGCCAGACAGTACCATCAAGCCTTAAATCTGGCACTGTGTCATCTCTAAAGACCGAAGGCTCTGACAATTAGCGGGCTTCAGAAATTCTGTTGAACTATTGAGGTGATTCAGTTCCATAACTGTTGAGGACGGGTGAAATTATTCCGAAGTTCTAAATGTAGACATATAAAGAACACATTACACACAAAGCTACTTTTCTATTGAGATCACATCTGTATTGTGTGAGTCATACAGTTTAGTTCTGTCTAGTTTCTTAGTGTTTTATAGGTCAGTAGGTTTAATGGATGGATAGATAACCTACAGTTCAAAAGTTTGGGGATCGTAAGATTTATTGTCACATGATCCTTTAGAAATTATTCTAATATGCTGATTTTGTGCTCAAGAAACTTTTCTTATTATCAAACGGTTGTGCTGCTTAATATTTTTGTGAAACTGTGATAAATGTTTTTTTCTTTGAGAATGGAAAGTTCAAAAGAGCAGCATTTATTTTAAATAGAATCTTTAACAATGTAAAAGTCTGTTACTTTTTTGATCCATTGAATCCATCCTTGAATCCCTAAATAAAAGTCATAATTTCTTTTAGTGCTATCAAAAGATTAATTGCGATTAATCGCATCCAAAATAAAAGTTTGTTTACATAATATATGTGTGTGTACTGTGTATATTTATTATGTATATATAAATGCACACACATACATGTATATATTTTTAAAATGTTTGCATGTATATATTTTCACATTTATGTTTGTCTGATTTCTATTATATTTAAATATAAATATTTTATATGCATGTGTGTGCATTTATATATACATAACTATACACAGTACACACACATATATTATGTAAAGCAAACTTTTATTTTGGATGCAATTAATCGTTTGACAGCACTAATTTCTTTTAAGAAAAGAGTATTACTGAACCCAAACTTTTAGATGGTAGTTTAGATAAATTTATAGATTGATCAATCAATAATTTCAGTAGATTAAACATTTATTCAAATTGACAAACTAAAAAATGTCATGGGTCCTTAAACATTCTGTCATTTCTAGGTTTACCCATCTGTGGAAAATGTGAGAACCAGTTTGGAGGGCTATCCAGGTATTATTTTTTTTTCATTCTGAAATCAAAGCATATTTTTTTCCCCTCACAACTCCACAGTCATTTTATGACGACCAACTGTTCTTATCCCTGCAGCTGGGGGATCTTTACCCTACAGCATACAGACGGCTCAAAAACAGCTCTGGCTTCATTCGTACTTCCAGTAAGTTCTCATATCTCTGTGGAATAAAAACAACAACATATTTTCACAATATACTCATCAATATTCAGCCTAAAATTACCCTTTTTAAATGTTACCATAAATATTCTCCTGAAAAGGCTCTTCAGCAATGCTCCAGACCTCGTGATCTAAACAGCTGCCTTTGCCAAGAGTTGTCTGACCCTTAAATTGCTCCTTAGAAATTTCAATTGGGTTCTTATCCCATCTCTCCCATCATTTTAACACATTATCACCACAAATAAGCTATTTTACTGGTCGCTTCAATTTTGCTAAGTGATCAGAGATGAGCCTATTGCAATGTAGATTCAATCTCAATCCCCCTCTGGAGTGTGCACGCTACACTTCTACTCAGTATATTTAAATGAGTTCATGTAGACTTCTGTATTCATGCCTGAATGCTGACAGCAATCAGACAGAAAGCTCTCCTCTTCGTCTGCACAGTACGCACTAAAGCATCATCTCTCTGCACCTGCAAATGGCATGAAATACTTCTTTGGGTGTTTTTGCACCTAGGAAAGGTATATCAGCAGGTGTTTCTCCATTTTCTTTCCCTCCTTCACTTACCTTCTCAATCTTTCTCCTCTAAACAGTGGCTGGCATGCTGATGTTACTGGCAGGAGCAATGCGATGCCTCACATTAAAACCTATATGAGGGTTTCACCGGACTTCACACAACTGGCCTGGTTCCTTGTCACAAGGTTAGAGTGATAAAGTAACTTACTTTTAATTTGAAATAATTTTAGGCCTGTTTGACAGTCAGCATTTCAGATCAGATATAGCTACTCTAGTCACAGCAGGATGAAGAACTGTGCCAAGCAATATTATTTTAGTGTTATTTATATACTATTATAGATTTTATTTTATAATAGTATACATTTTCAGTTTTTACTTTAGCTACATTTTTATTAATTTGTATGTGCTTCTGTCATTTTTATTATTATTTTTTTAATACTACCTTTAAGATTTAATTTATTTTAATTTCAGTTTTGGTTCAGTTTAAGCTCCATTTTTAGTGCTTCAAATTAAACTTGTTGCCAAGCCAACATTTTTCAAATGTTCATGTATCTAATACTTTTATTGTTTTTATTCATTTTTATTGTAACAAAAATGTTTTAGTGAACGATAAAAAATTTGGTGCCAAGTTTGTTAAATGCAACTTAAAAGCTCCATATTTTAGAGGGGAAAAAAAATAGGTTTTAGTATTTTGGCTTTGTTAAGCCATAATAATGGTTTCAAATAAAGATTGCAATTCTGATATTACACAATTCACTTTTACATTAATAGGCAACATAATCTAATAATTATGTTAAACACCTGTTTTATTGAGATTTTATGTCTTTTTGTTATTTCACATCCAAGCTGCTTTAGCAATATTAGATTATGAAGTGTTTATCATATATCAGTTCAGATCGCAATTTTGTCAGTCATCACCAAATTGCACATCGCTATTAAATAACGAGCAGTCTAGAAGGAAATACACCATTTTAGACATAATTGCATCAACATTGAAATCAGTTTGTGGTTACTCATAGGTTTTGTTGATGATGCATACTGTATATAGGATTGTGTTAGTCTGTTACAACAATCTTTATTGTCTTGAATATGTCATGTTAATGCTAAGCCGGATGAGATCAGCACCGTTTCTGCTCTTTTGTTCTTCAGAGCGCGGCTCATAGCTGCCAAAATAATGCTCTTGGCAGAAGGAGGCTTGTTTTTCTCTGATCCCTGGCAGATTTGTGTCTTCTGTGCTGCATTGATAGTGTTCCACTCGAAGGATCCCTTAGGCCCCATAAATGTATATTTACATAACATAAGCCTGATATGTTTGTCTATTGAAGATTATGCCATCCTTTTTCATTGGCCGTTTCTTAGCTGCAAAATAATAACCACTTTCCTGTTTCTTCAGTCTGGGAGGTTATATGTTTGTTAGTTAGCACCGTGGACTCTGGACCATTAGCAAGTTTCCTCGAACCGCTCACGCAGCAGCGCTTTTACAGATAATCAAAGCCCTTTAGTGCAATCGGTCAGTTGAAGTGGTAAAGACTTGTCTTGGTGGTGAAGTGAAGTGGACAAGCACCAGGTGGGTTATAAAACGCAATGACGTGGTAAACGAACACTCTTCTTTTTGATTATCTTTCAAATTACATCCAGGAATAGCATGTTAAGTCCAGCAGTTGAAAGCTTGAATTTTGGCGATTTTGCCCTAGAAAACCAATCACCGAGGAGAGATTCTGGTTTTAAAACCCTCGCTTTTACCAGCAGACAAAGATATTCTTTATTCAAATCTTTTAACACATGATGTTCCTGTGGCTGTGGTATTGAAGCCCACATGATTTTCATCTCAAGGCAGCATGAATGGCCACTGTTCCTGCGGCATTTCTCAAAGCAGTGGCTTTAATCGTGGTTGAAATGCACTGGGAGGGAGATTGTGAGCAGTGTCTCTAGGTCAGTCGTGTCCGGCGATGAGTTATTCATAGATCTTTTTATGAAGATTAAAGCCTGCAGTGGATGCAAAGCCTTCAGTCATAGCCTGTCATTCTTAAACTTCTAAGTCCAAAATGCATTAATTATTCAGTAATTGCAGTCAGAAAAAGTCTCCTCAACAATATCCTTTAGCTTTGACATGTTTAATGCTAACACTTCTGGTTTAGGTGACACTTACATGATTGTCTGACTTTGAAACATGGGTGAAACTTCATCTGCTGGTATCTTCCGCAGTGCCAATTTATCAAAAGCTGCCTGGGGCGCCCTGGAGAAGAACAACACTCAGATTATGGTTCGTTCCTATGAACTGGGAGTTCTCTACCTGCCTTCAGCCTTTGTGAGTATTGTGACTCAAGTCAATACGTGACAACTGAGATCTTCATAATATTTCATTGTTTTAAATGTGGCAAATCATGAAAATCTAACTTTTTCCGTGTTTAAGTGCTATAATCGGGTCCCTGGTGCATCTACCAACCCAGAAAATGTGAAAAAGAACAACTTAGTAAATTCTTTTGGTAAGCCTTTCTCTGCAAGCTTGTGAAAAAACGAGCCGCTCAGATTTTGCGGGACTGAGGAGCACAGAACACTGTTTAGAATCCCAGTCCCAGAGACAAGAGAGCAGTGGATTTATTGATTTATTTTCTGTATATTCTAATATAAACATGATTTCTTTCCCAGCTGTTTACCTTCACAGACATAACCAACTGTTTTTGTAACGCTTGAGTGTTTTTAACATAAACTTGTGTGTACTTGACAGTTTAAGCACAATAAGACATGAAAGAAAACTTAGTTTATTACTCTCATGACGTGTGACAGCGTGTGCTTCAAATGTGTGTGCTCAGAAAACCGCGTATCAGAAGTTTAAGCTAATATGGTTTAAAACGCATGATTTCAGCGCAATAGACATGATAATCAAAACCAAACAGGTATTTTTTAGCAGAGTATCTGAGGTATGAGCTGTAAAGGCACAGCCCTATTCTGGAAAAGGGGGCGAGTAGCAGCAGCTCATTTGCATTTAAAGAGACATGCACGAAAACAGCGTGTAAGACTGGTAAACCACATGGTTAACCTGCATATGATAACATGGTAAATGTCTTTGCCACTCATTTATCAACTGAGGACTCCCGAAGTGTTGGAAACCTGGAAATATGGAGAGGAATTTCAAAAGTGTGATTTCCAAGCTTGGAAAGGTCATAGAAAAATCATAGAATTTACTGTGGAAACCATGTTAACTCTAACCAAAATAAGTGTTACCTAGATTTTCTAATCATGTTTCAACATATTTACTACTAGTTGATGAGTCGAGCACTTTAGCCTTTTTCCAGCAGGGTGTTAGTTTAATAGAGAAATTAAGATCTCCAGTAAAACCCCCAAGTGAAGGAACTTCAAGAGAAGGAGCTCAACAGAGACAAAAATATATCTGTAGAGTCTCTGAGCGTACTTCTAAACTACTCTAAGTGTGTAAATACTATACATAATGTCTTGGAGTAGATCTTTTATTTCTCTATATGTAGAGAGAAAGCTTTTGTATAGCGCTCACATACTCGCAGGGTAATTTGTCCTTGTTGTCAGGGCAGGTCTTAGAATTACTTCAAAAGTTGCTAAGCAACAGTATGGTTCAGTTCTCTCGCCGTGGAAAAAAAGAGGGGGGGAAAGCACGAGTTTGAAAGAGGATAGTGAAAGGTTGTGCTCTCTTATTCAAAAGGGATGTGTTGTGCCTTTTTTTTGTGGCTTGAAGCCTCTTTGTTTTAGTTGAACACAGTCTTGTTTATGTCATGGTTTGGTCTTGCTAGAGGTCATTTTTGAATAAATCACAGGGTTTGTTACATTACAATGGATCCATAATTAGCCATTTTTTAGGTTGTATAATATTTTTCACTTAGCTTGTTTTTAGAACATTATATTTGCATTCAATAGACATTATCATAATTGGTTGCTTGCTTAAGTTACAAATGAGGCTGCATGTTGACTACTGAAGTTATTTTTACATCTGTAGAGCTCATGCTCCATCATTTTCATAATGAGTCACCTTTTTTTGTTTGCCACAGTGTGGTGCTTTAAATAAAGTTCACTTGTTTAAGAAAGTCTGAGATCAGACTGTTCAAGATCACCAGAGTACAAATTACATTTTGTTTTTGCTCTTAACGAAACACCTTTGACAGCATGTTTTCAGTACAGAATCACGTACAGAGTCATGCTGTGTTGCCATACACCAATCAGAACCAGTGGTTTTTATTGAGCCAAACTCACCCTTGTCCTCTTTACCGCCAACAAAGCTAGTTGACTTAACAAAGCAAGTTCCTGAAGTGAGACGCAGTTGATGAGTCATGCTTTCCTTAATACAGGATTTCATCATTTTGTCCATTTTTCTGATTTAGTATTCATGTTTATTGCTCATTACTAGCTCCTCCAAGCAGCCAAGGCCATTACGGAAATTTAGAAGGAAATGTGTGTTTAATATAACATTCACTAAGATTGAGATGCACTTAATTGCACTAAAAATTAACCATGTTGTGAAGCACACCATAAGGAATAGTTCACCCCTAAATGAAAATTTTGTCATCATTTACTCACCCTCATGTCGTTCCAAACCTGTATGAGTTTCTTTCTTATGTTAAACATAAAAGAAGATATTTGGAAGAATGCTGGTAATCAAACAGTTGATGGTTCTCATTGACTTCCATAGTATTTCTTTCCCTACTATGGAAATCAAAGGGTACCAACAACTGTTTGGTTCTTTACAATTCTTCAAAATATCTTCTTTTGTGTTCAACATAGGAAAGAAACTTATATAGGCTTGGAACGACATGAGGATGAGTAAATGATGACAATTTTAATTATGGGGTGAACTATTACTTCAAATAGGTTCAAGTAAGCAGAAATTGTTTTTCACTCTTCAATTCCATTGTATATGGATTCATGGCATTCTGTTTAGTGAATTCATTTTTGTTGTGTGATTTTGCTTTTACAAACTTGGATGAAATTATAATCTGTAGTAGTCAACAACCCCTAATATTCCTGGTTAACCACTTAAGGTCTGACCCAATTATATATTTACTCTTTGGCATCCTTTTGAACCACTCAATTGGCTACTTGTTTTTAACTGCAACCAAAAGCAGCTGTGGCTAAACAACTGAACAGCTGGTTTCAATAGACATGAATCGCTAGTGAAAAAACATAAGAACCAGTAAAGTAAGTAATGAGAAATGTGATGCTTTTGCTAGTGCTACAACAATTAAATATGCTTGAACTCTGTCAATGTGTCTGACTGCTGCTGATTGAGCAGAAATTCAGATAAATTGCTCAATTATTAACTCACCCTAACCACATTACCACATTAACCTCAGTGATGCCTCTGCTCAACCACTAAGACGTGTTTATTAGTTACACAAGCACAATTTATCAATGTTATTTGTGACAGCTGAGATTTAACTAGAAGTTTGAATGTTATTAAAGAATTTTTGTTGATTTTTTTTTTTTTTTGGACTGTTAGTATAATTACCCTGATTCAAAACCACCAACACTGTCATCCACGTTATATACTCATCTACGTGACTATATATATATATATATATATATATATATATATATATAGTCTGAGTATATTAATTTTACATGAATGACAGTGCTGGTGGTCTTAAATCAGGGTAAACTGGCCTTTACAAAGAGGAAGTTTTGAGGAAGGCAGTTATTACATGTAATTAATCTTAACAGTCCTAAATGTTGGTTTGATTGCTTCTATTGTCTACATTTGTAAGTCACATTTGATAAAAGTGTCTGCTAAATAATTAAATGTAAATGTATGTAAAAAGCTTGCTAAACTTACCCAAATGACTTCCATATTCAGAATTAACTGTTTCCCACTTTTTATATTAAGTTTTTAGGTTGCTTCCTGTTGTTGTTTTTTTTTCTTCACAAATAGCAGGACAGTGTTTGCTTGCTGCCTGCACCTGCTGCATCTCTCTGGGTTTTGTGAAAGCTTTAGCTGTCTGAGTCTGGGTGATATATTCCCCACTGCCCTTTAAATCTATCCAGCCCCCTCCATCATCATGCCCACCACACAAATGAGAGTTTAGCTTCCCTCAGAACAGCCCTGCTCCCCTCTGGCTTTTTCCACAGAAAACAGGATGAACAAATGCACACGTTCTCATTAGAGCTAGACGAGTACTTTTGTCGTGTTGTCTCCATCATCTGAGTTCAGGGGAGTCATGGCATATCTTAAGGTCTATTGATATGAGGTTAAAATAAATGTGTCTTTCAATGAGTTTGGGCCTTTTTTTAACATGTTCCCAGTCTTTTTTGGACAATGTGAATAATTCACTGGTTCTTTTTATGGAAATACTGTTTTTTGTTTTTGTTTTTTGTTTTTTTTTGGTCATATATTTCAGAGTTGTTATTATTATTATTATGATGCATATAATTATTTATTTGTGTGAAAAAAAAAAATTGTGAGATGCTAGTTTATTCTTAACTAAATCTTTAGGCATTAGGGATGGGCAGGATATTCAACTAGTCATCTGACAATCAACACAGTTAGTGATTATTTATTCAAAATAATAATATTTTTTTCTGCAGTGAAAAATTATTCTGAGATGCAGCCTCTTTTGCAGTGTTGCTGTTAATACATTTTGTGTGTGAACAGTGAATGTTTTGTGCTTATTTAGCTTATTTATATGTTGAATATCAGACTAGTTGATTTTGAACATAAACAGATTTGCACATCCCTATTGAGCATTAATACATTTGCTTTCTCTTTGTCTGTATAGAATATGAGCACTTTTCCTGTGGAGAAGAATGTGTTTCCGGCCTCCAGCTCCTCTAAAGGCTTTCCAGTGCCTTTTGACCTCCCACCTCAACGTTACTCAAGCAAAGGTGAGACTGAACATTGCGTCATTCCCCAAAAGTAACTCGACTAAGATTCATTGTAGTTCCAACCTTCATTAAAATGTCAGAGATGTTCTTCTGAACTCTGAACAACCACACATATTTAAAATGACAGATTTACACTTCAATGAGGCATTTGCATCATAGTTTAAAGGTTTGCTTAATGCGTAAAAAGTGCACTGAATCATCGCTTGAAGAAAAGCTAACCTTTACTTTGAAATTCAGAGTTCAAATGATTTCTTAGGAAACATTCCGTAGATATTAATTGCACAACGCAAAACCCTAAATGAAAGCTTGCAGGGCAGGACAGTATCCAGGCTAAATAAATAAATAATTTTGATACAAGTGTCTTAATTTGCTCTTTCACACTTATTTGATTTGGAGCTCACTTACATTCTCCTTAATTATAGCAGCCCTTCGCATAATGAATAAGTGTCTTTCTCAAGTGTACATCACTGTATGTGATGAGCAAGGTGTTCAAAGACAGCTACTTGTGTGTATTTTAATTGCTGACAGCAGTGAAGCACAAGGGGTGTGCATGACACAATTAATGGCCATTTAATTTCCTGCACAGTGGTGTGCTCTAAGCCATCAAATAGGATTAATAATGAGGAAACATTTACTGCCACCCAAATTCTCTCATGTTCTCATGTAATAAAGCATTTATCAAAAATCAAAAAAGAAAATATTCATTAGTCTAGCTAGTCGATTAACAAGGTCATTTAATTTATTTTTAAACACAACAGTTTAATATATATAAAATGTGTGTGTGTGATGCAATCTAGGAAAACCCAACACATGGTGAAATTTTACCTTTTTTAGGTTTTGATACGAAATAAACTATGAAAATATGAAAAAATATTAAAGCTGGGTTCAAGCCCTTTCCAAAATTGTTTTTATTTTGCCCATAGCTTGAACTTAATAAAAGTTATGGCAATCTGAAGTTGGCTGATAGCTATGATTTTCAGGAATGGAATTTTGAGAAAAACAGGTTTAAAGTGAGACGGGTTTCAATTTCACTTAATGAGGTTAACGAGAGCTGTCTGTCAGGAGCGCTATACTGCATCATTACACAAACAGACTAACATTACCCTGAAGAGGACAATTTTCCGTTGTTTATCATGGGCATAGTCTCTGAACTTTTGATCACCCCTTGTATGTTTAGATAGCACGAATAGTGTACCTTGTAGTTTACATTTAGAAAAGCGAGCACAGCGCAACTGCGCACCTGTGCATATAACAGATTGTCATTGGACTCCTCTTTAGTAATTTCATCATCCGATCCTTCATCTCTGGATGTGAAATAGTCCATTATAACATCGTTTAGAGCACTGACATCACCAAGATTGAGCAGATTGAGACGACCAAGATCGTTTAAGTGAGCAGCTACTTCAGACTGCGTTGTTTTCTTGGGCTCCGCCATCTCACACTATTAAAAAATAAATAAATAAAAAAACTTTGCATGCCGTAGTTTACACAGGACTGACGGGAATTGTGCATTGATACACCATTATTATATGTTAAGTGGTTTATTTTGATAACTGTTTTTGTGGTGTTAAGAGAAAGCACCTTCGCAGCGCGTTCTTAACATAAGAGAAAGACAGTCTTTTCTGCTTGCTGCAATAAATCGTTATTTTTCCGCACTAAACAAGTGAATTTTGACAAGATATTTTCTGAGATGATAGACAAGATGTTATAGAATAATAATTTAATGAAACCTTAATTTTGACCAAAACTTGACATTCGACCTATTTTTCGAATTTCCTGAAAACGTCCCAGCGCAACACCCGATGGTTTTTCCCAGATTGCATCACACACACACACACACACATATATATATATATATATATATATATATATATATGTATATGTATATATGTATGTATATATATAAAATGTATATATACACTAGTGCTGTCAATCGATTAAAAAATAGCTAATTAATCACAATTTTTTTTCTGAAATTAATCACAATTAATCCCACCTAACATTAAAGTTTTTAAATATACTTTTATATTGCAATAACTTCACATTCAATCTTCAAATTAATGTAGGAACAACATAAAGATAGTATATTTTTAATATTTGTTTAATGGCATCTTTTTTATGATTGAAGGGCAGTATCACTGATACCAATAGTCCAATACTACTACTGTCTCCAGGAAATAGTTTTTTTCCCCCCCTAATATTTAACAATTGACTATAGCCATTCAACATTACAGTATAATTGAGAGCTATCAATTTTAATATTTATTAGGCTTTAAAAAAAATTACTTCTAATTTAAGTGAACTTAAAATAATCGTCACATAAACCCATTATAATAAATGTCATCTTTAGCTAACTGTGCTGTGCCCTTCAGCAAGTAGGAAATATACAGAATTTGAATATGTTATCAAACACTAAATTCTAAATTAAATATAGATGAATCCTTAAAGCTACAACATTTATTGATTTCCTTTTTTTTTCTTTTGTTCTTTGATTAACAGACATCACACCATCTGAGTTATTAGGTTATTTGGCTGCTATTACTTTAAGAGCTGCCGTTTGTGAAGGTGACACAGATCTGACATGCATGCTGGTAGTTTTGTTCGCGCTTTAATATAAAATGATACAGGCTACAGCGCGCACCGCCGTATTTGTGCGTGTAATTGAACAGCTGACAGTACAGGAAAATCCATTTTTACTGACATATGGTCTGACAACATCTCATCTGACTGCAGTTCACTGCTGTTCTACTGAAGCTCCTCGTCACCTGTACCGTTTCCCCGCTTGTTTGACTCGCGCCTGTCGCTGAAGGGAAGTGGAGTGTGCGTCTGAAAAGTCTCCCGTTTGATGTGGTCGTAAAGACGTTCTGTGTCTAAATAAAGCCAATTCTTGTCATGAAACGCCCCTGCGTTAATTGCATTAAATATTTTTAACACCATCAATATAAATATATATATACAGGTGCATCTCAATAAATTACAATGTCATGGAAAAGTTCATTTATTTCAGTAATTCAACTCAAATTGTGAAACTCATGTATTAAATAAATTCAATGCACACAGACTGAAGTAGTTTAAGTCTTTGGTTCTTTTAATTGTGATGATTTTGGCTCACATTTAACAAAAACCCACCAACTGACTATCTCAACAAATTAGAATATGGTGACATGCCAATCAGCTAATCAGCTCAAAACATCTGCGAAGGTTTCCTGAGCCTTCAAAATGGTCTCTCAGTTTGGTTCACTAGGCTACACAATCATGGGGAAGACTGCTGATCTGACAGTTGTCCAGAAGACAATCATTGACACCCTTCACAAGGAGGGTAAGCCACAAACATTCATTGCCAAAGAAGCTGGCAGTTAACAGAGTGCTGTATCCAAGCATTTTAACAAAGTTGAGTGGAAGGAAAAAGTTTGGAAGAAAAAGATGCACAACCAACCGAGAGAACCGCAGCCTTATGAGGATTGTCAAGCAAAATCGATTCAAGAATTTGGGTGAACTTCACAAGGAATGGACTGAGGCTGGGGTCAAGGCATCAAGAGCCACACACAGACGTGTCAAGGAATTTGGCTACAGTTGTCGTATTCCTCTTGTTAAGCCACTCCTGAACCACAGACAAGGTCAGAGGCGTCTTACCTGGGCTAAGGAGAAGAAGAACTGGACTGTTGGCCAGCGGTCCAAAGTGCTCTTTTCAGATGAGAGCAAGTTTTGTATTTCATTTGGAAACCAAGGTCCTAGAGTCTGGAGGAAGGGTGGACAAGCTCATAGCCCAAGTTGCTTGAAGTCCAGTATTAAGTTTCCAAGTCTGTGATGATTTGGGGTGCAATGTCATCTGCTGGTCTTGGTCCATTGTGTTTTTTGAAAACCAAAGTCACTGCACCCGTTTACGAAGAAATTTTGGAGCACTTCATGCTTCCTTCTGCTGACCAGCTTTTTAAAGATGCTGATTTCATTTTCCAGCAGGATTTGGCACCTGCCCACACTGCCAAAAGCACCAAAAGTTGGTTAAATGACCATGGTGTTGGTGTGCTTGACTGGCCAGCAAACTCACCAGACCTGAACCCCATAGAGAATCTATGGGGTATTGTCAAGAGGAAAATGAGAAACAAGAGACCAAAAAATGCAGATGAGCTGAAGGCCACTGTCAAAGAAACCTGGGCTTCCATACCACCTCAGCAGTGCCACAAACTGATCACCTCCATACCACGCCGAATTGAGGCAGTAATTAAAGCAAAAGGAGCCCCTACCAAGTATTGAGTACATATACAGTAAATGAACATACTTTCCAGAAGGCCAACAATTCACAATTCACTTTATTGGTCTTATGAAGTATTCTAATTTGTTGAGATAGTGAATTTGTGGGTTTTTGTTAAATGTGAGCCAAAATCATCACAATTAAAAGAACCAAAGACTTAAACTACTTCAGTCTGTGTGCATTGAATTTATTTAATACACGAGTTTCACAATTTGAGTTGAATTACTGAAATAAATGAACTTTTCCACGACATTCTAATTTATTGAGATGCACCTGTGTATATATATGTTAATGTGTTTAAAAAGTTATAATTTATATTTATAATTTATTATTTAAAAAGATTTCTATGTTTATGTATATGTATGTATGTATTCAAGAAGAAATAGGATGTTACTTGTCAGCTTCCCGAATGCCAAAATGTATAAACGAGAAGCCTGCCATTTTATGTAAATAAGCGTTTTGGTCATGAGTCAAGTATATGGCAGTTTAGTAAAACTCTGCATTGTTTTGACTGACAGCATAATTGCAGATGAACCCAAACTATAGCCTGCAGGACATGCTGATGACTCTAAATTAACTCATTATCATCTGCTGGGTAATTACAGTGTTTTGTGGTTCAGACTTCTGTGCAAATACACAGATTCAGAGGCAGTAGGCTTACAGGGATATTTCACCATTTTTGCATTCAACACATGCTGTCAAAAGAAAAATAGATTTCACATTAATTGGTGTGATAACATGGTGTTAAAACATTGAAAATATTAAATAATGTTTAAAAATAAATATTTTTGCAGCATTTATATTTATGAAATTGTTTTATGAAAGTCTAAATCCAGTTCTAGGGAAAGCACATCATGTCATTTCATACCTATCTACATTTTTAACCCAAGCTCATAGGAAAGGGTGCAAGAAATGTCATTCCTTTGTTGGAAGTGCCATGATATTTAACCATGACAAGGGCAAACTTGAAATTACAGGTTCTGAATTATGGTCTTAGGTACAGCAGTTTTGCAGCAAAAAATAAAGCACCTGATGTTGAAAATAGAGCATATTAGACAGACTGAACGTGTGATTGTCCTTTTTTTCAGTTTTTTGCTATGTTTTGAGATTACTTATATGATTATTTAATTCTGTGTTTGGGTGTCCACTATGTGACATGCTACTGATAATGTCAGGAATCAGTAGTACTTATGTCAGTCTCTGTCAAAGACCGTTTGATTGCTCAGCCCTGTAATTGCAGAGAAAATCCAACTGTCATTGGTGCCACATTCTTAGTAAATGAAAATAACAGCGCTATGGGCCCTGCCCCTGACACGTCAGTTTGACGACCTTTAATCATGGTGAGAAAATGGAGGCAGCAATCGATGGTACTATTGAAACCAAGGGTGTCATCAGTTTATGAACTGAGGCAGAAGCCCTCTGTGGTTGCCATAGCAGCATAGGTTGATAAGAGAGGCTTCAGCCATGAAGTGGGATAAGTGGGCGTGGCCTGCAGATCAAGATAAAAATGGGCGGTCTTCACAGTATGTTTAGTGAGCTGGGGTTTCTGCACTGATTATGATGCATCAGTATGGTTTCATTGGGTTTTTTAGCAGTAAATTGTTTAAGCACTCTAATTTTCAGTTTTCAGTGAATCTTTTTTATCTGTGTTTGGAATATCATACTTGTTTCTGCAGTATGTAGAATATATAGTAGTCAACATTTGAAGTGGATCAAAAAAGTTCATCAAAGTTGTCCTAAGATGAAAATGGGTATTGTTCAAAATTCATGTATAACTTTTATGAAAGGTTTTGATCCACTTCAGATGTTGACTACTGTATACTACCATTTGGGGTTTTTTTTTTTTTTTTAAGAAATTAATACTTTTATTTTGCAAATATCCATTAAACTGATCAAAAGTGACAGTAAAGGCATTTATAATGTTACAAAAGATTTCTATTTTGAATAAATGTTGCTCTTTTAAACTTTCAATTCATCAAATAATCCTAAATAAAAATATCAAGCTGTAATTATTTTCAACATTAATAATAATAAATGTTTCTTGAGCACCAAATCAGAATATTAGAATAATGATTTCTGAAGGAAATGCTGAAAATTCAGCTTTTCCATGATCACAGGACTAAATTGCATTTAAACAGTTATTTTAAATTGAAACAATTATTTTAAATTGTAATACTATTTGAACTTTTATGTTTTTGTACAGAAATGTTATCTTATTGTAAATGATGTATTAAAAATTATACTGTTAATGCTGCCATGAATATAGCCATTGTTGCTGATATGGCATTAAATAAATAAATATTTGACAATATTACTATTTTTACTGTATTTTTGTGAACTGTAGTGTATATTTTGCACAATATGCCCAGAATTTATATTTAAATTATATAAGTTATATATAATTCATATTTAATTTATATAATACTTTTGCTTTTAACATATTTTACCTATATTTAATCATACTGCCAGTCATGACTGTTTGAAGAGTGTCTCCGAGCTTGGCCTGAATTGCATTCATGTCTGACTGAATTATTAATTTGTTTTTTTTGTTGTTGTTGTTTTGTAATAGACAATAAATTAAGCATATTTTAGTGTTCTAAAAATGAGTGCAAGTGGAGGACAGAACATTGTCTATGATTCTCCAGTCGTCCTCTCAAAGGGTCATGGCCAGGACAGACACCACTCACTGAAAGCTCAGATTAAAGTTATTTCCACCAAGGCCTTTTGTAGTGTCTCGCCTCTGCTATCAGTGCACAAATGCTTAACAGAGGCACTTTATTTCCTACACATGATTGCTTATCCAATCAATTCAAATGCGTCGTGTCACTGTCCTTGTTGATACTCATTCGTGTGATATTGAGTTTCCCACTGGATCTGTTCCAATGTCATTCGTTTACATGTGTGTGTAACAATTAACTGTAATGGAGTCACACAAGCGTTTCTGCCTCTTTAAGTCACCCAAAGCTTTACTATTGTGCATCCCCCCCATATGGCAGACTGCATAATACCCAGAAGGCCATTTAAGACCTATAATTAAAGCTTTTAGGAAACAGACAGATAACCCTGGGCTTTACAAAGCAAATGTGCAATTGCAAACTTCTCTGCATGCACCATGGCAACAGCTCTTCCATTCCGGACCTTCTTCACACAAAAGGAAATGCATGAAAATGTTCAGGTAAAGAGACTTTCTTTTGCACTTGATTTCATTTTTGCATATAGCAAGTAATCTTGTCTCAAGTGTTATTTTTGTCAGATGCTCTGCTTGCCAGAGCACCAGCATGGGGTTGAATTAATAGTACATTGTAATTAATCATTTTGAATGTTCCAAACTAATCTCTTTTTAAAAACTAGAATCGAACAGTTTGGAAAAACAGATATTTCTCATATAGGAAAAAACTTTTGAGGACTTATTAAGATGATGTCCAGGTCATACTTCACCCCAAAATAAAAAATAAATAAGAGGTTATATTTAGAGTTATAGGTTATATTATATATATACAGCGCGCACCGCTTATATAGAAAAATTAAGCCTAAATTAGGACCATTAAGATTTTTCGCATTGTGACATTTTTATAATGCAATTTTCATAAGCACATTTCCACCCTGATACTCATTATTGTAATGGAAAAAAAATTAAAATAAAAAAAAAACTCATTATTTCAATTCCGAAAATAAATATTTAAATATATTAGCATGTATTATCTATATTATCATAGTATAGTTTTATTGTCTTTTTTCCTGATTTAAATAGAAATATTATAAATTACTGTTGAGAAAACGTAAAATGCAAAAGTAAAATGTTCTTATACATTAAATTATTGAGGATTTGGAAGGAAAAACATGCTTGTTGTCAAAAAATCAGGGAAAAAAAATGTGTTTTCTTTATGCAAAGTATGATATCTATGGGGGTTTTTTCTTTTTTGAGTGGAATGTGGCTCAGATATGTTTTTATATAACTTTTTCTAATTTTGAACACATTAAAATGTATTATTTGTAAAGTGTTTCTTAGAATATTATTTTATGTCTAAAAGGAGATTTTAAAATATGACTACTTTTACGGGGAGGGGATATCTTAGTGATTGCGGTTTCTTTAATAAGAGCATCCATCATTCTCACTCTCACAGTTCATTTCATCTGAGCCCCTGCTGTCAACACCTGTGATATTGATACAGACCGAACCCAGTGACAGACTCAAATGTGTATACCTCAAAGAGTACCTGCACCTCTATATTAAGACAAACTTAATACATTTCTATTTCTGACCTGACTGTTGCTACTGCTTCTGCTCAGTGATGAGAAAAGGACAGTTTCATTTCTCTTTAAATCAGCTCAGAACTTCTCATCACTCTTTACTCTTCAAATGGGCTCTTCAAAACTCTTCAAATCTAGTTTTTTAATTCAGTGAGGAGACCGTTGAGTGCTGCTTAAGATCCTCTCATGCAAACGCCATTAAAGAAATAGTTCACCCAAAAATGAAAATTCTGTCATCTATTTACTTAAAATTTCCAAGCTTCAATTTTCCATACAATGAAAGTGAATGGTGACCACAGCTGTGATGTAAGATTATACTGGGTAATATTCATTTTTAGGAGAACTCCTTCCAAAAATATGAGTTTGTTCTTTATGAATGCTTTTGTAATATGCAAGAACAGATCAGGTCAGAAGTGTGTCATTCTTGTTTAAGTAATCATTTTGGTAAATTGCATGCCATTTTTATGCACCCATTCTGCCAATAAGACAAACCGTAGATGGTTATGATGATTACTTTTGCTTCACTTCCTCTTCACATATATTGGTGCTCTTCCAGGCAACAATTAAGCCTGGATGTGAATGTTTGTGTAGCCCTACTGCTGTGTGTTCCTGCTGTTAGATGAAAAAACTGTCGTTATTGAAAGTTCTTGAAATTGTTGCACTAATTAAATAATTTAGTAGTTCTTGCTAAGGCAATCATCGTTATTACTATTGCTCAGGCTTAGGGATCTGAACAAATCTCTAACTTCAAGTATTAAATTTTAATGCATCATTCATTCTGCACCATTTGTTCATTTAGTTCGACTTGATTTACTAAAAGTAAAACTGAAAAAAAAAATAATAATTATAGACATTTTAAAAAACTAATAGAAATTACAGAAACACAACAAAATTGCTAAAACTAGCTAAAATTAAAATGAAAGCAACATATAAATTCAAAAGATTAACAACAACTACATAGTATCTCAGACTAAAACAGTGTTATTTATTACTTTTTAAAGAAATTTTGTTGATTTTATTTTTGCATAATTTTCATTTATTTCACCCAAATCATCTATTTATTTAAATAATTTTATTGTGTGCTACGCCACATACTCATCAGTCATCATATATATAAATGTGTGATATGTATATATGTATAAATAAGACAAGCTTTTTGAAGGTTGATTATAGTGTCTCTGTTTCACCGTTATCTGTAAGAACTCCTTTGAAATGTGACTCTTATATTTTCCTGTATGCAAGTTCTAAAATGTTCTCATATCACAGGTATTATATCTAAGCAGTTTAACAATGAACCATTTGACTCATTCACCACATTTTTTTTTTTGTTTTGTTTTTTTAATTTGCTTTTTAGAGGTATTTTAACTGCTGGGTTGTTTTGTGATTGAATCCAGCTGTGTCAGCTGGTTACCATGGATACTGCTGTTCTACAGTCTTTTCTAGAAGTCTATATTCTATAATTCATTATTAAACCACACAGTTTGTGCACGATCCTTCAGTCCACACACTACAGTAGTTATGCCACAGGTGAGCATATATCTCAAAGCAGGTCAGCCTTCAGGGAAAGGTCAGAACCTTCTCTTTTGTCCATACCAGGAATCTTTGTTGGCCCAAGGCAAATACGTAATTCTGCATCATCTCAAAGCATCATGAACTCTGCCTAGAGCAGGTCAGACTCCGAGACTCTAAATCTCCAGGGTTTCCATTAATGTATGCTGTTGCATTTCAGTTGTATTTTCTTCTTCTTGCAGATCAACCATGGCTCTGGAATATTCCTTATACTCAAGCCCCAGACACTCATGGAAATGTATGGGTTCCTTCCTGAGCAGTTCGAGGTGCTGGGATCATCTGCATAAGATAGAAATAACATGAAAATCAGACCATCAGCGTCTCACTCCGCTTTGTGTCTGTTTGGGTTCACCCTTGTGAGGATTTAGCCACCTTAATGACACTTTAAAGGAATAGTTCACCCAAAAATGACATTTTTGTCATTATTTACTCACCCTCATGTCGTTCCAAACCTGTATGAGTTTCTTTCTTATGTTGAACATGAAGAAAGATTTTTTGAAGAATGCTGGTCATCAAACAGTTGATGGTTCCCATTGACATAGTATTTCTTTCCCTACTGTGGAGTCAATGGAGTCAACCCTATGTCAATGGGGACCGACAACTTTTTAGTTCTTTAAAATATCTTCTTTTGTGTTCAACATAAGAAACTTACACAGGCTTGGAACGACATGAGGGTGAGGAAATGATGACAAAATTTTAATTTTTGGGTGAATGGTAGATGTACACCATAATAGTGTGCACCCTTAATGCTGTATTTTAGACCTGTTTTGTAATCATTGAAACTGTAGTGATGTTTAGTTTAGTTAACATTTTGTAAAAAATAAATAAATAAATAAAAGGCCAAATAAAATGCATTTTACAACTAGAAAGCCGTAAACTAAATACATTTTTCAGTAGCAGTGTCCTCTTATGACTTGTGGAAAGAACTGATGTTTATTTTGAAATCCAGTAATGTATGTTGAAAATAGCAATCAAATTATGTTTTTATTCAGCGAAACAACCATTGTCGATGGCTTTGACCCAGTCATGTTTACTCCTTGATTTAAAAAACATCAGAAGCACGTAACGGCTACCATTTATTTAAAAAAAAAAAAAAAAAAAAAAAATCAATTTTTCACATTCATTTTGAGCTGGATTTGTTGTATAACCAATAGAGTTCGGATAAAAAGAGGACTAAATGAAATGGTGAAAACACCTCAAATTGGTCTTTTTTTAAAAGTTTGATTATGGACATGTCCTCTGAAATGAATTCCGGGCGAGCTCCAAGGGTGGATTGATTTTTTCATTCCCAGCTACAGTGATGCAGTAATGTGTTTGAGGAGGACTCTGCTCCCCCGGCATCAGTGATACTATTGAATGTGTTCAAAATACAGAACAATTGGTGCCGTTTTCTACTCATCCTGAAATTGTCATGTTGCCTAGCAACATTGGAAAAGTTAACTCTACCTTGATACAGGAATTCCCTGTGGCCCCAATGATTTTTTTTTCCTTTAATGAACAAAATTTTGATTCTGTGCATTATTTTAAGGTTCACTTAGACCTTTGCTCCAGCACGTCTGTACTTAAAAGTTACAGCATGTCGCTTGTGGAATTTTTATTGTACATTGTAATGAAAATGAAATTATGATGTATCTCTCTCCTTCACAGCTTTCTGAGACATTTGTTGAAACCGCTTTAGACTTTAGATCAGATAAATATTAGAGAGGTCTCCTCCATTCTAAAAAGGTCTTTTAGTATTGATCTCGGATCATTAGAGTAATCCCTAACAGAGCAGTCTGGCCGACACAACGAGGATCATTATGTGTTTACCATTCAAATGAGTGACTACTGTGTTAACGATTCCAATTACATCCCTGCAATTATTAATAATTGTCCCCATGTTGCTAAACTCATAGTTTTGTCTAGATATAACATTTTGCAATTATTTTTCAGATTATATATATGAAGTTAGTTCTCCTCAAGTTCACGTAAGTGTAATTAATTACATTAATTATGGACATTACATTTTACAAACAATATCTTGTTCTATTATTTAAGACCAATCAAACTTTTTATTTTTAAATGTTTTGATTGGAAAGTGTGCTGGTGTTAGTTTTCTTTAACCTTAAAGACTGATAGACTGCTGCAAAAGTTCAAAATTTCTAAAGTAACTCTATCATGATGCATTTTAATTTGAATGTCTTGAATATCAGAGTTAAGTATCAGACTATCAGCTAAGTATCAGTCTACATTTCACAGGAGCATTTTATTGTTTCTGACCACTTATGAAGTTGCATGCGCAATCAGGCTACAGATGTCTTATGTTTTGTGGTGCTTGGATGAGGCTTGAAAAGACAGGAAGGCATCATATGGAAAGCTGTTTTAACATTTTTTAAACTAACAAGTATCTACATTTATGTAGAGTTCTGATTAAAGTGTATTACAGTTGTCTCTGGCACATATTACATTTTTTCTAGTGATGTTTAATTAGGTTCAAATGTTTATTAGTCCAACTTTGCTAATACTTATTTATGAAGCAATAGTTATCTACAAAATTTTTGCAAATAACATCTCTTAACTTTTTTTTTATATTACATTTTTTAATTACTTGTCATATGTATTGGCTAGTAAAAGTAATAACTGGAATACATGCTAATGTCTGATATTAGTGTATATTCGTTTGGTACTTTTAATTTAAAACACATAAGTATATTTTTGAAAAGGTATAAATGTGAATACCTAATAAATATTTAGTGATACAACTGGAATACACATATGCAAAGAATCAAATGGCAAAATTAGCAATGACAGCAGAATCTGTCACTGTTGAAATAAGAGTGACTTATAGCAAATGAATGGGTAGTGATTAATTGGAGTAGTAGCCAATTAAAACCCAGCTAACAAAAACTAGTGTTGCCAGCTTCTTTCAATGGAAAGTAGCTAAAGCCAGCTTGAAAAGTTGTTAAATGTCGCTAGATGACGTCATACGCTAATTAGCATATTCATGACGTCAGTGTGTCCTATTATCTTGCCTCTCTGTGGTCACATACTGTATTTTAGTGCAGCCAAATTCTCAATATAACTGTTTTCATTGATATATTTTACTGTTTCTGTTGTCAGAAAAAGATGAATATGAAATAGTGACTGAAATGCAGCCCATTAATACTAACCAGCTCTCCCTTACAAGATGTTAATCTGCATTAAAATCCTGATTTATAATCGAGCCGTCGTCTGACGAAATCAAATACACATAAGATATAGACAATGGTTGTGCCATGATTTCGGCTATATTTGCATGTAAAATAGAGTTAGAAGCGACAGAATATCTATTTTAAAACTGAAAGCGCTGCTCCTCTCAGCCACTTGCTGAACAGATCAGAGACAGAGAGAAGTGTGTGTGCGCTCATGCGGCAATACCGGCGGGTCTCAGAGACTAAATAAGGTTTGTCCAAGAAATCGCTAGATTTGTCGCTAGTTGCTTTTTTTGAAAAAAGTCGCTAAGGGGGTCTGAAAAGTCGCTAAATCTAGCGACAAAGTCGCTAAGTTGGCAACGTTGACAAAAACGTTCTAAAAACGTTTTACCAACGTTCCCATTAAGTTATAAAAACAATATTTCTCTGAATGTTCAAAATGTCCAGTTTTTTTTTTTATGGGAAAATTCAGGGAATTTTATCATTTTGCAAACATTATGGGAACATTACTTTAGAATGTCCTCTGAGTGTTCTGAAACAAGTAGTAACATTTTGAAAAATGGCCAGCTAAAACGTTTCCGAAAAAAGTTACATGTATAATGTATAAATAATGTTTTTGTGGAAACATTTTGAGAAAATTATATTAAAGACCAGAGAACTTTGAACAAATATTCCATTAGAATTAGTTTGTTTAGAACTTTGAGGGAACCTTGCTAGAAACTTTAGCCTGAGAATGTTCCCTGTTAGCTGGGAGATAGATACTATACTGGGAGATAGATAGATACTAGTCGCTTTTCAAGTTCTTATTAGTTGTAGTACTATTAAAATAAGTACCAGCAACAAAGAAAGAAAAACTTCAGTTTTAGAATGTAATTGTTAAAATGGCTTGCCATATGCGTCGGCTCCGAGAGTTTCGTGCAGTCGCAGGGAACGTGCGCTTCTTGTGAGGTTTGTCTACTGAACTTAAGGGCACATAGTGAATATCTCCAGAGAGTTTTTGCTGGTGTTTAAGGCTTACTAAAGTAGTTTTAGCTCGTGCACAAATTCAACGCTTGTATCCAGTATTGTAAGATCTTTTCCATAGCTCCTGCATGCAGCCACCTGATGGATGTGCCAGCGACTGAAGTGAATTGAAACAAGGAATAAAGGCTTTTCGAAGAGACCCAATTAGCTGCATCACATGAGATGAGCTGAACTAGCAGATCCACCCACAATCTCATCTATCAGGATTTCAGCTGGAACTAAACCCATTGTCAGAGGATGGTATGAGCATCTCTCATCATCATTGCTCATATGCAGTGCATTTGGTGTACATGCAGCCCAAGAATAATGGAAGATGAGGAAGTTTCTTACAGTTGCATGCCCACCGCCGTTAAATGTAAGATGTGGAGACTTTATTACCAGTCCTGTCCAGCAGTAGTCACATAATGGCATGTAGAGGCGCGTGCTGCTGTGGCTGTGGTCCTGTGAATGAAGATAATGCGAGGTTCATAATGTTGCTGCTCCTCATCATCCTCTACCTCTTGTGCGGAGCAGCGGTCTTTTCAGCCCTGGAGCATCCCAAGGAGAAACAGGCGAAAGAAAAGTGGGCTCAGAGGTTTGAGCTTTTCAGCCAAAAGTACAATCTCAACAAAAGTGATCTGGAGAAGTTCTTGAGACATTATGAAGAGGCGAACATGGCAGGAATACGGGTGGACACCCTCAGACCACGCTGGGATTTTACTGGAGCCTTTTACTTTGTCAGTACTGTCGTTTCCACCATCGGTAAGAATGACATATATCTTGACTAAAAAGACGAGGAAATATTCTTAAATGTATGAGGTATATTATATTTATATATCTAAATTCACTTTATAATTTATATTTACAACGAATATATAAAAATAAATAGTATGATAATATGGTAATACTAAAGTATTTGTGTGTGTGTGTGTGTGTGTGTGTGTCACACTAGTCACACTTTTCAATCCAGTGAATATATCCTATAGCTTAAAGTCTTGCTTGGAAAAAATAGATACAGTTCATTGCAGACACCTTATTGTTCGAATAATGGGGCATATATTCTCACAATGAAAGCAGCTTGTTATAACCTTTCGGCAAAGTCTAAACAGTTAAATGAAATAGGATGCAAAAATATAACTATTCCTTTAGCCAACAATTATTGTAATTAATAAACTGTACATTTCTAATATTTCAAATAGTCCAAATCTGTCCTATTATCCCTGCATAAATTTATGTTAGTGTGGTTTTATCATCTTAATTTGTTTACCTGAATCACTGCAAAAAAAAAAATCAAATTAAAGAGAGTTTTGACTTAAAAACAACATTAAAAAAACAGCTGTTAGAGAAAACATACATTTATGTGATTGGACTTTGACTCAAAACCATATAGTTACTGACATATAGCCCTTGACAACTAGCCCTATAGTATATGTGATACACCTGTTTATTATTTATTTATTGACTGATGCAAGTAAACCACAGATATTATATCTTTTTTGTTGTGTTGTTACATTTTACTTTAGTGTTCACAACGTTGTCGTGCATTTATTTATTTGTGGATATATGTGTAAATATACTTTGTTGGGATTTTTATTAATAAAAAAAAGTGTTCTTGCATGTAAAAATGAACATGCAAGAACATAATAATGTAAATTGTTGCAAATTGGTATATTGTACATTAGGCAAGGTACTGGACTATTGTTGCAGGTTACTGTGCAATATTATACCTAACACCTCAAGAACTGAGATTTATAAAGGATGTTGTACAAGTTAATCTGATATATGTCCCCCTCTGTTTTCAGTACATTTCTATACATTTTATCATTTTATCTTACCATTCCAAATTGTTAAATATTGACATTGCGGTCTTCCCTAAGACTTAATAAAGATGTTGTTTATCTACATCAAATGCTGCAGGTAATGCAATCAAAGACGTGTTTAACAGAATTTCCCAGTTCCCCTTGCCTGTATTCCTAACTAATTCCAATAAAATTTCCCAAAGGGGAACCAACAACCACAAACACACAACTGTTAGTATTCCAAACAATGAACCATAGACCTTTGCAGCCTAAATTTTCTTACATTTACATTTACATTTATGCATTTAGCAGATGCTTTTATCCAAAGCGACTTACAGTGTATTCAGGCTATACATTTTTTTTATCAGTATTTTCTTCTAACTGATGATGTTTAGTTTGGTTTCATTGCACCTCTCTGTGTTTAAGCACCTTATGAAATGTTCAGTGATAAAGTCTTCAGACCTAAGCTGAGGATGAGAATGAGCTTGTCTTCATGATGTCCTCCACCATGGTGGCTTTCATGTGCAGGGGAAAACATCTATGGGAAGGATAATGCAATCCACTTGTTATTTGCATTTCAATCAGCGTGACAAGGGAAAGGTGGGAGATGTTTCAGTATCTGTCACCAATAGCAACAGTTTGTTCTCCAGCTCTGAAGAAGAAAATAGTTTTGGCCGATTGAGCTCGATAAACAGCCTGCGGCAAATATTGTTTATTCCAATATATATGGGTATAAATTAATGTTTCTTCCTCTCATATTTCCCACAGGGTTTGGAATGACCACACCAGCCACAGTCGGTGGCAAAATCTTCCTGATCTTTTATGGCCTCATTGGCTGTGCAGCCACCATTTTATTTTTCAATCTGTTCTTGGAGAGAATAATAACAGTGTTGGCTTTTGTTCTCAAATCCTGCCATGAAATCCAACGGCGACGCAAAGGAGTTTTACCTCATGACAGCAGACGAGACTCGGGCAACGCGAGGCTAAATCGTGAAAACAGCCTCGCAGGATGGAAACCCTCAGTGTATTGTGTGATGTTGATCCTTTGCGTGGCAGCAATAATCATTTCTTGTTGTGCTTCAGCCATGTATTCCTCAATCGAGGGATGGGGATATTTGGATTCACTCTACTTCTGCTTTGTGGCATTCAGCACCATTGGTTTCGGGGATATGGTCAGCAGCCAGCGAGCCAGTTACGAGAACCAAACCGTCTACCGAATCGGCAATTTCTTCTTTATTTTAATGGGCGTTTGCTGCATTTACTCGCTATTCAACGTCATCTCCATTGTTATCAAACAGGTGCTCAACTGGCTCCTGAAAAAGCTTGAGATACCATGCCGTCACTGCCCTGGGAGGTCTCTCCGGCCCCGTAGGAACGCAGTCATGCCGGCCCATGTCCGAACACGTGTTCGCAACATATCCATAGACACGGATGCAGTGAACGACAGCGAGACGGATGGACGCAGGATGTCTGGAGAGATGATCTCCATGAGAGACTTCCTGGTGGCTAATAAGGTCAACTTGGCGATCATGCAGAAACAACTGTCTGAGACTGCCAACGGCCATCCCAGGCCATGCGGGTCAACAAATAGGCACAATGGATTCTCTGGTGGGGTTGGAGCCCTGGGCATAATGAATAATAGGCTTGCAGAAACCAGTGTGGACAGATAAATATAACCTTTACAAACAAAACAACACAATGGCTTTATGAAAAGCCAGATTGCACTGCCCATAGTTTAGCTCATACACAAAGTCTTTTATGTGTGTTGAATGCTGTAGTTGAAATATCCATTGCTGCTCTGAAGGTAAAGAGAATGGAGAATTGAAGCTCAGGTCTGTTTCTAAGATTGATGTGCTGAGAGAGGTTTTGCTGCACAGAGTTTTGACTCAAACTTTCTTATGATTGCAGGGATTTTTTTTTTTTTTTTTTTTTTTTTTTTTTATTGGCGGATGTTGCAATCAGGTTTAGCACTTTGTATGACAAAAATGAACAGATGCCATGCTGGTAGATCTACAGTGGGGTCCAAAGTCTGAGACCACTAGTTTGAATGTTTATTTTATATTTATATAATAATTAGCATGAAATGTAAACTGAAAAATTAACATGAATTACTTAATTTTTGAATTTCATAACTATTAATTAAAAATAGTACTTGGCTTGTCCTTCTTTGGCTTTAATCACATCAGCCACTTGAGCTGCATGAACTTTGGATCAAATGATTCAAATGATCCAAAGAGCATCTTATGAACATCTGACTTTCTGTATACAAAAAGGCACATGAGCAATGTCACAAATTTTCATATTTGAGTGACCTAGAAATAGTTCTGAATCTTAAGTATTAAATATATTAAATGTAACATATACACTACCATTCAAAAGTTTGGAAGAAGCATTTAATTTGCAGTAAAAAAAAAAAAAAAAAAAAACATTTATAAACTTACAAAATATTTCTATTTCAAATAAATGCTGTTCTTTTTAACTTCAATTAATTAAGAATTAATTAAGAACTGTTTGTAACATTGATAATAAATGTTTCTTGAGTACCATATCAGCATATTAGAATGATTTCTGAAAATAAACAAACAAACAACTTTACGTCACAGGAATAAAATTACATTTTAAAATATATTGAAGTAGAAAACAGTTCATTTTAATTGTAATTTCACATTATTACTGTTTTGACTGTATTTTTGACCAAACAAATGCACCATTGGTGAATTAAAACAACTAAAAATACTGACCCCAAACTTTTGAATATACAGTGGTGTGAAAAATTGTTTTCCCCCTTCCTGATTTTTTTTTTTTTTTTTTTTTTGCATGTTTGTCACACTTTAATGTTTCAGATCATCAAACAAATTTAAATATTAATCAAAGATAACACAAGTAAACACAACATGCAGTTTTTAAATGAAGTTTTTTATTATGAAGGGAAAACAAAATCCAAACCCACATGGCCCTGTGTGAAAAAGTGTTTGCCCCCTAAACCTAATAACTGGTTGGGCCACCCTTAGCAGCAACAACTGCAATCAAGCGTTTGCGATAACTTGCAATGAGTCTGTTACAGCGCTGTGGAGGAATTTTGGCCCACTCATCTTTGCAGAATTGTTGTAATTCAGCCACATTGGAGGGTTTTCGAGCATGAGCCGCTTTTTTAAGGTCATGCCACAGCATCTCAATAGGATTCAGGTGAGGACTTTGACTAGGCCACTCCAAAGTCTTCATTTTGTTTTTCTTCAGCCATTCAGAGGTGGACTTGCTGGTGTGTTTTGGATCATTGTCCTGCTGCAGAACCCAAGTTCGCTTCAGCTTGAGGTCACGAACAGATGGCCGGACATTGTCCTTCAGGATTTTTTGGTAGACAGCAGAATTCATGGTTCCATTTATCACAGCAAGTTTTCCAGATCCTGAAGCAGCAAAACAGCCCCAGACCATCACACTACCACCACCATATTTTACTGTTGGTATGATGTTCTTTTTCTGAAATGCTATGTTACTTTTACACCAGATGTAATGGGACACACACCTTCCAAAAAGTTCATCTTTTGTCTCGCCAGTCCACAGAGTATTTTCCCAAAAGTCTTGGGGATCATTAAGATGTTTACTGGCAAAACTGAGACGAGCCTTTATGTTCTTTTTGCTCAGCAGCGGTTTTCGTCTTGGAACTCTGCCATGCAGGCCATTTTTGCCCAGTCTCTTTCTTATGGTGGAGTCATGAACACTGACCTTAACTGAGGCAAGTGAGGCCTGCAGTTCTTTGGATGTTGTTCTGGGGTCTTTTGTGACCTCTTGGATGAGTTGTCGCTGCGCTCTTGGGGTAATTTTGGTCGGTCGGCCACTCCTGGGAAGGTTCACCACTGTTCCATGTTTTCGCCATTTGTGGATAATGGCTCTCACTGTGGTTCGCTGGAGTCCCAAAGCTTTAGAAATGGCTTTATAACCTTTTCCAGACTGATAGATCTCAATTACTTTCTTTCTCATTTGTTCCTGAATTTCTTTGGATCTCAACATGATGTGTAGCTTTTGAGGATCAGGAAGGGGGCAAACAATTTTTCACACCACTGTACATGATTTTCATTGTGGTGTCAGACTTTTGGACTCGTCTTTCTGTCACTTCTATCAGCTTCTGAGACTTTCTATTGGAGTATTTCCTTTTAGGTTCGGCTGAACAATCTAAGTGAAAAGGTGATATAAATTAGATTCGTTCACCAGTAGCTTACTATCCTCTTCACTGTGCAGGTATGTAGATATGGACATGAGGCATAAGGTGCAACAGTTATGAGAGCCAGACAGCTCACATGCCATCTGTTTCATGACATTATACTGCAGACACTTCAGAGTGTCTAGCAGCTGTATAGAATTCATGACTCTACAGCCTATTGATTGCTTGAATTGCTTATCAGGTATTTCAGATGAACTGAAACGAATGTTCCTTGTGCAGCATTGAGTGCACAGAACAAAATGAACAATGTCGTTTTGAACTGTTCATGAAATATAGGTGCATCTCAATAAATTAGAATGTCACGAAAAAGTTCTTTTATTTTAGTAATTCAACTCAAATTGTGAAACTCGTGTATTAAATAAATTCAGTGCACACAGACTGAAGTAGCTTAAGTCTTTGGTTCTTTTAATTCTGATGATTTTGGCTCACATTTAACAAAAACCCACCAATTCACGATCTCAACAAATTAGAATATGGTGACATGCCAATCAGCTAATCAACTCAAAACACCTGCAAAGGTTTCCTGAGCCTTCAAAATGGTCTCTCAGTTTGGTTCACTAGGCTACACAATCATGGGGAAGACTGCTGATCTGACAGTTGTCCAGAAGACAATCATTGACACCCTTCACAAGGAGGGTATGCCACAAACATTCATTGCCAAAGAAGCTGGCTGTTCACAGAGTGCTGTATCCAAGCATGTTAACAGAAAGTTGAGTGAAAGGAAAAAGTGTGGAAGAAAAAGATGCACAACCAACCGAGAGAACCGCAGCCTTATGAGGATTGTCAAGCAAAATCGATTCAAGAATTTGGGTGAACTTCACAAGGAATAGACTGAGGCTGGGGTTAAGGCATCAAGAGCCACCACACACAGACGTGTCAAGGAATTTGGCTACAGTTGTCGTATTCCTCTTGTTAAGCCACTCCTGAACCACAGACAATGTCAGAGGCGTCTTACCTGGGCTAAGGAGAAGAAGAACTGGACTGTTGCCCAGTGGTCCAAAGTCCTCTTTTCAGATGAGAGCAAGTTTTGTATTTCATTTGGAAACCAAGGTCCTAGAGTCTGGAGGAAGGGTGGAGAAGCTCATAGCCCAAGTTGCTTGAAGTCCAGTGTTAAGTTTCCACAGTCTGTGATGATTTGGGGTGCAATGTCATCTGCTGGTGTTGGTCCATTGTGTTTTTTGAAAACCAAAGTCACTGCACCCGTTTACCAAGAAATTTTGGAGCACTTCATGCTTCCTTCTGCTGACCAGCTTTTTAAAGATGCTGATTTCATTTTCCAGCAGGATTTGGCACCTGCCCACACTGCCAAAAGGACCAAAAGTTGGTTAAATGACCATGGTGTTGGTGTGCTTGACTGGCCAGCAAACTCACCAGACCTGAACCCCATAGAGAATCTATGGGGTATTGTCAAGAGGAAGATGAGAGACACCAGACCCAACAATGCAGATGAGCTGAAGGCCACTGTCAAAGAAACCTGGGCTTCCATACCACCTCAGCAGTGCCACAAACTGATCACCTCCATGCCACGCCAAATTGAGGCAGTAATTAAAGCAAAAGGAGCCCCTACCAAGTATTGAGTACATATACAGTAAATTAACATACTTTCCAGAAGGCCAACAATTCACTAAAAATGTTTTTTTTATTGGTCTTATGAAGTATTCTAATTTATTGAGATAGTGAATTGGTGGGTTTTTGTTAAATGTGAGCCAAAATCATCACAATTAAAAGAACCAAAGACTTAAACTACTTCAGTCTGTGTGCATTGAATTTATTTAATACACGAGTTTCACAATTTGAGTTGAATTACTGAAATAAATAAACTTTTCCACGACATTCTAATTTATTGAGATGCACCTGTATGTGCAATGCCAAAATGGGTATGATGCAGGACATCAGATAATTTTCTCCTGCACTTTGTGTCTTGAACTTTGAAACCTGCTTACTTTATTTTGAGGTGAATGACTGCATGTAGAGATGTAATGCATGATGAATTATAATAAAATATGCTTTGCTAGTTTTGCTGGGAAAGCTTGCAAATGTGAGTGTGTGATAAAAATGATCATTTTGAACAACATTTATCTACATCTATTAATCTATATTTATCTTACATTATTATATATAATTTTTATTTACTTAATTTTATATACTCTTTGTAATACTTCGGTCATAATTCTAATTGATCAATCGCAACATTCAGCTTTAAATATTACCTAAATTTATCACCGCGTAGACACGGTGTAACTGGTGCTACTTTCATGTCCCTCGCAAAGTTATGGATTGTACCGAAAATTACTTCAAAGGACTTAAGTATGAATATTACTGAAATACTACTGCAGTGTTTATCCTGCTAGATCGATTGTTTTGGACTTTGTTGGGGACTATTTTTCTGAGCGGAAGCTTTAAGATAATAGGCTATACATGAAATTTTAAAATAATTAAAAATCAAACGATATTTCATGTCTACATATTTATTTATTTGGTGATTGTAATGATAACTATGTCTATTGGATGTATGAGCAACAAAGTGAGATTACTGTTGCTTAAATCAATATCTCATAATGCAAGCTGTTATTTGACTGAACAGCAGGTAAGTGAATATCCATTTCTTTAGGCTGTTGAGTCCTGTCATGTCTGTGTATGTGAGTCATGACATTCCCTCCATTAGCATCTGTCACCAGCAGACTTGTGGCCTTCACCAGCTTTCACACCCACTAGTGTCGATATGATTCTGCTGTCACTTCAGGGGAATCTCAGAGGTGATGTGAAACCCAGCAAAAGGAACTCAATGGATTTCCAACCTGTTTCCAAGCAGCAAAGGAAATAAATGATTTCGAGCACATTCTCGTCTTCTTATTTGTTCGTTTGGTGCATTTTGGGCTGTCAAAATTAGTGAGTGGATCAATGCAAAGTCAGTGATCCAAAACAGTCATATTGTTGCACACCTAATGCACATTTCTTGCCCTGTTTGCACAGTTACAATAGTGCAACTGACTCAAGAAGCCCTGGGTTATTTGGCTATGATTTGATTTTTAAACACAGGCTCATACATAAAGATTAGGCTCCAAATAAGCTTCTGACAAAAATACTATTCAATGAACTCAGACTCACCCACCATGTTCAATACTGTACGGGGTAAGTTGTCATCAAATAGGCATTTCAGCTAAAAAAAAAAAAATAAATTCTAAGGTAACAAAAATATCAAACCATTGTTTTGACCATTTTTTATAATATCAAATTGAAATTGCTAGTATACCAATACTACTAAAACAATAAAAAATGACAGAGACATTTTGAAAGCGTCATACAGCTCTTGAGAATTATGTATTATAGTTATGTTAGTATTTTGCTGTGCTACAAATAAAGCCGGTAGTTTAGGTATTTTTGGGGGACACTGTTGTTGTGATTGCGGTAAATGTCCACTAGAGGACGGTAGTATGTAATAAAACTAATTCCCCTGTGCAGGTGTTGTAAGAAATTTAATTTAATCGAATACAATCAAACATACCTTGTAATCTTTTAGGGTTTTTTTGATAGTTTTTCTTCACACCATTAATAATTGAGGAAATGTAGGCCTACGTGAGACTTTCGTTAAAAGTATTATGTGGAATAAATAGTAAATATATATACTCTAAAGGAGAAAAAAAAAACTTTATCTCGTTGAAAACATACATTTGCATAATTACCTGAATAATGATAATAATAAAACTAAATTCATATTTCAGAGAAATAAAACTGAGAAATATAAACAGTGAACTCCACATTCTGTCGTCACGTCCTCAGCGAATAAAAAGTCAGAAATGACATTTTTGTCCGTGCAGCAGTTGGTGAAAAATGATCGAGGATGAAACTGTACCATATTCCACTGGAGTTGTAGTCCGGCGCTCGACGAACTCCCGTTAAGTGTGACTATCCCGCCCGCTGAGAGGAACTACAACTCCCATGAAACCACCGCAGCGCTTCTGTTAATATCAATATGGCTTCTGTCAGTCAGACAAAGGCGAATCAGTTTTTGCCTTGAAATGAAATCAAATTAGGGAAAGGTAGCGGGAGAGTCGGACATCGTCCTGTTTTGCTGGTTCATGTCTGGCGACGGGGATTAAAGGGACGGAAACACTGTCAGTTGAGTTGAATAAATGCTGTGGTGCACGGAGGCCCCGCACGCGCACAATCAGGTAAGTCTGGGATGCCAAATTATAAGAAAGGCGTCATTTGTTAAATCTGTGTGGAGACATGAAACATGCATTCACGTGCAGATGACGCTCGGGGGGAATTGAGCTCGGTTCGACCGCTGCTTCGCATGTAAAGTCACATCTGCTCTCGTTCTGTGGTGGGATAGGGGTTTAGAAAAGAAATACCAGCAACTGTGCAACAACTGACACTGTGTTGACATTGGTGAAATCAACTCATAGTTGTGTTGATGCTCGTCTCTTTGCATTTATTATTATGACTATTAATATTTATGTATATATTGCATATTTATATATTATTATTATTATGTTTTGTGTTTCAACAAGGTGCTGACAGCACCCTAGAGCTGTGTTATTTGGGTATAGGGTGTGTTTATTTTGGGTTAAGGTGACGTCTGGTGAATATTATTTTTTTCAACTGCAGTGATTTTTTTTATTTTTTTTAATTATGGAAGGTGATCCTATTCAGACCACCCAAATTCAAAGTTGTGCATGTTTTCTTATAGATACTATATGTTATAGTCTTTGAATAAAGTGTATGCAATATACCATTAATACAGTTCAAACACGTTATTTTTGTTGTAAACTGATCAAATTAAATAGCTGATTAAACAGTGTTTTTAATGTACTGTACAGTACATGTGCATCATGCTTTTTTTTTTTTTTTTTTTAAATGCTTCACATTACATCACATGAAATACAATAATTTAGATGCGTTTTTGTTTGACCAACCTGACAAACTGCAAAAACTGCTGATGAAGCTAAAATATGGATTATGGTTTAATATGTTGTGCTTTCCAGCATCTATTCAACAATAATAATAAAAAAAAAGTCACTCTGGATGTTTCTGTAGTCATACCGTGGTCCCTTTAACCTGTTCTTATCACATGTTCTCTGGCTGAGCATCTTTCTGGACTCTAGCTTTCATTCCCACTCTCATTTTCTTCATATCAACTTCATATTTTTTGCCAGTGCAGCAAGCTTGTGAGACCGTATCATTTCATTTTATCTGAGTGGCCAGTTTGTCCCCACAATGGAAATAATGTAAGCGGGTGAAGTTCATAAAATGAAAGAATGTGTTTGAGCACAAATGAATTTAGTTAATATTTTTATGTGAGGTGAAGTGGCTTTTTGCTTAGTAGGCTTATATGAAGCAGGGAAAAGGGGTTAACGGTGCACATTATAAGCATTCCTTATAAGCCCTCGTGACAAAGACATTATGTTTATGGATTGTAATTACAGACAGAACTTTAAATATTTGTAGTTTTTTTTTTTTTCAAATAGTTTGTATAATGTTTTCATTTAATATGATTATTAACCATGTTTATAATTTTTTATTATTTTTAAGTATTGTTTTTCTACTGCATCTTTGTGAGCATCATTTAGGCGGTGTCATGTGCTTGTTACAGATATGATCTTTTAGAATGCAGAGTATTGTCTTTAAATGTCAGGAAAATAAATAACATGAGGACGCATTTGATTTATTATCTCTTAATTTTAAATAAAAAAAAAAGCAACTTGAATGGCATCAACAGCTGTAATATATGCAGTTTTATGTGGCCTGAATAATCATTTTGTTTTTGTTTCTGTAGAAACTATAGATGCTTATCACATTCAGTTTATTTATAGATACAACTTTAATTTTAGAAGCACAGTGGGCATCAGGTACTTCAGACGACAGGTTCTGGATGCTCTCTATATTCATTGATCAGTGGGCATGAAGGTCTAATAATTACCAGCTGTCTATAGAGGTAAATTGATATTTTAAAGATCACCGCAACTTACATATGCAACAAATGGGCTGTAAAAATAGTTTAAATTTGCAGAGAATAGAAGTAAAGGGAGATTTGGGCTTTTTTTTTTTTTTGATGCCGTGCTGATGAAGAGAACCGGGGGCATATGGACAAAATCAGCTTTGATCTTGAGCTGCTGCAAAACAGATGAGTTTTTGTACTTCTGCCTCAGTACTGTAGTTTCATAACTATAATCTATGGATGCTTTTATGCTTCCATGCATATGTCGGATAACACCATAAATATGCAAATGAAAGAAACATTGAGCAACGCTAAACTCTAAAACTCCTCAGAGCATTAAAACATTAAAATTGCATGCACACCAATAGCCTTCCATTTAATGCTTGATGTAGCAAGATTGCATCTCTTTTGATGATTGTTATTTGGTAAAAGTAGCGATGCATTTTGCATTATTAAACAATTACTTGTGTTACTAGTTTCATGTGTGCAGGCCAGTTAACTGAGTTGGTTTATCAACAAGTGACAGTTCAGTCTCAGTAGAAGTGGTTGTGCGTGCCTGTGGTTTAACACGGCTACATATGGGCGATTCTGAATTCTTGTGTCACTGTGGTTTATCAACTAGCATATTCAAAACCAGATTTGATGTCTAAGGTGACATCTTTACATTTGGAATGTTTTTATTCTCATATCAGAAAGCCTGAAAATGTAGATGTGGTGCACACATCTGTGGAACAATAGGGGATTGTTATTTTATGAGTTGTATTGTTCGGTTTCTATCGCTAAAGGCTTGTAACAAGGTATTGTTTTTTTGGGAGATACAAAAAAAATGGAATACTGAACAAATCCTTAAGAACGCTCCCAGATTTATTGTTGTTTTTGCTGATTTGCTGTATCTGATGCCTCTGGATAATTAAACCTTTTGAAGCTTTTTAAGGGTGCTTGGGTGAGCAGAAATCTTTTTTTATGCATTTTATGCAGCGCAGACACCAGGAGACAGTCGTACTTGCTCATCAGCAGAATTTATTCTTGAAGAACATGTCGCAGGGAAGTTGAAATCTTCATTTTGTTAAAAGGGGCCTCGCCGTTTTCTCGTTTACTTGATTGCATTACACCATATGGAATGCATATTGCACTGGCACGAGTTTTGCATTTGCACGTCACAAGTTGTAGCTTCCTTTTAAAACTCGAAATGAATTGAAATACGGTGTGTTGCGGGATAACAATTCGGCAGAGGCACGCGTGTGTGGGCAACAGCCTGGCATTGAGAGAACTATTCTCAGACAAACGCCCGTACGGAGTGATTCATCCTCAGCTTCTTCACTGAAAGTAGGTTGGCCGCCTCGGATGGAATTTTTCTTGGCAGTTTTCCCTAAAGTTAACCTCCTTCCCCCTCCTCACGTGTCCCAGCTTTCTGCTGTTTAAAGTCTATTAAAAATTCTGTGGTAATGCATGCAGTGTCTTTGCCTTGACCTCAGACAGGCTCCGCACTTCTGTTGCAATGATTGGTCGATAAAGGTGCGGTGACTTTGACATTTTCTTGGAAAAATAATGCTTTAGTTAGGGCTCATGCGCATGCGGCCCCTGCTACACCTCCTCCAGTGCATTTCTTAGACAAAAACATTGTTTTTGTTTTCTTTTTTTAAGTCTAGACTGTGTTATTTTGACTTTTATACACTATGCAGCCATGTGTCATGTTTTATCAGCATTTCCTCCAACATCAATTCTCTAATGCAGCAGCTCTCTCTCTTTTTGACAGAATGTCCCATTATACAGATGAGCCTCGTTTTACCATTGAGCAGATCGACTTGCTGCAGCGGCTACGTCGGAGCGGCATGACAAAGCAAGAGATCTTGCACGCCCTGGACACCCTCGACCGGCTGGACCGCGAGCACGTGGAGAAGTTCGGCCATCGGCACGCCCACGGCGGAAGCGGGGCGGCCGGCGTCAATCACGGCAACGGCAGCAATGCCACCACCTCTTCCAACTCCTGCACTACCTCCTCTAACAACCTCACAGCCTCTTCTTCGACGACCTCTACGGCCACACAGACGGGATACCGTGGCAATGGCCTCTCTCCCTCCCCTAGCAACAGCTATGACACGTCCCCGCCCCCGACGGTCCCCACCCCCATGCCGGTAGTAGCACCCATGGTCCAAAATGGACGGGATGGCCTCGCCGCTATGCCCAACGGGAAGCTCTCACCGCCCCGCTTTGCTGTTAGCAACACTTCCTCGCGGGCCTTTGCGTACGAGCACCCAGATGAGGATGTGGACATCGATGACAAAGTCGAGGAGCTCATGAGGTGAGTAGGAAACTCTCGGGATGGGATGGCTCTTATTGAAAATAAAAAAATCTGGATGGTTACAATACGAACAATACAAATAGACAATGTAATCAACTTCATGATGAACAATTGTCTTTTGAACTCATCAGCCTAAAATGCCTTACTTATTAACTTTCATTCAAATGTGAACTGAATTAAACTGTGTATTTGAATGGTACATCAAAATACAGTGTAAAAACTACAAACAACATTGTAGTCCAGTTCATGAACAATTAGGGGTTTTCGCTCCGGAGGAACCTTTTCATAGTTCCTAGAGCTATTGGCGGAAGTTCCCGCTTTTTGGCGTGTTCGTACCTCGGAACTAGGAACGTCTTTAGTTCTATAGGAACTACCAGTGACGTAAGTGTATGCTGATTGGCCAAATGCATACGAAACACCAGCTATCCAGCATTTTTAAAAAGCATGTAAAAATGTTTATTCCATGAACATGGAGAACAGCGATAACGGTATTTACCTGTTGTCTGCAGCGTTGTGTTCTTTTCTTAGCCTCAATGATATGTAAGACTGCAAGTTGTCATAGGAGATTTCGTCAGATTTTCATTCTCTGTCAATTGCGTAAATTGTGCGTTTGCATCTCCGTTATCACGAAACCCACGACACACAACAAAAACAACTCCGATCACGGAGTTCTCCATTCACCAGTTGGTGACGTTTGTAAATGCTGCGAATAAAGACATCGCTGTCGGCCGCTTCTGAGTTCCTGCTGCCGGTGCGAATGCAACCAGGAAAACGGCCCGAGGAAGAAATTGGTTCTCTAGGAACCACCCTGCTGGCTAGTTCCTAGAACTACATGGTGCGAAAGTGCTTATTGTCTCTTATGAATGAATCTTTTACATTAATCGTTCAAAACAAGTCACAAATAAACTCATCAACAAAAATTCCTCAATCATTAAAACTTGGTCATATCTGAACTGAAATAAACTGTGTATTTGGATGCTGCATTATAATACACTGTTAAAAAGAACAACAACAACAAAAAAACACTAGTCCAATTCATGATCAGTTGACTCTCATGAATTCTTTTACATGAATCATTCAAAATGAGTCACAAATGAACTGATTAGCTTAAAACGGCTCAGTCATTAACATTGAATCTGAGTCACTCATTAACTTTGGTCATATCTGAACTGAAATAAACTGTTTTTGCAGTTTGTGAAGCTTAATGTTATTAATACTGACTGGTTGTTGATATGACAACATATAGATAAAGACACGCATTTGGGACATTTTTGTTGTAATAAATGGTTCTTTAAGAAATGTTACCAAAAATAGTGTTGATGTTTTCATTTGATGCCTCTCTCTGTTGCTGTAGAATGGACAGTGCTATAATTAAAGAAGAGATTAAAGCGTTCTTGGGGAACCGGCGAATATCACAGGCAGTAGTTGCCCAAGTTACAGGTTAGTTTGCTCTTGCTTTTTGTATTCCGAAATTAATAACAAATATATTGTGATTTATCCTGTGACTGTGATATGATATTTCCCTTGTTGTTTTGTATAATAAAAAAGAGAGCAGTTAAAGCACACCTTAATATTTTGTTACTTGTAGCATAATGCTGTACAGAAATGTCAGCTGTATGGCTGCTTTTTATTACAGTTGTGGGATTTGTCATGGCAGGCCTTTCGAGAGGCATATGCATGTCAGATTTTGCCCTTATAAGCTGTGTGTTGCTGTCTGCAGGTATCAGTCAGAGCCGGATCTCTCATTGGCTGCTCCAGCAGGGCTCAGACCTCAGCGAGCAGAAGAAAAGAGCCTTCTACCGCTGGTACCAGCTAGAGAAAACTACACCTGGTAATACCCAACCCCAGTGTCATTTACCCATGTAGGACGTCCAACAACTTTCTAACGTTTCTATCATCTAATAATAGGATTAACTCTAAACCCAAAACCTCACAATCACAAGACATCTTTAGGTGATAAAAATGAACGTCCAACTTGTGTAATGCAAGTTTTATCTTAATTTATTGATTGTTTACATACTAATTTCCTTATACATTTCATACTACGTTTTGCAATACTCGCTTAATTAATTTTATAAAACATTAATAATTTATTCTTTATCAAATCTCAGAATGAATATGTATTTTTCATACTGTACATTATAATGTTGTGATGCGTAAATTCAAATTATTAAATTTTAAAAGTATTGATTTTATTTTTAGGTTATTTATTTACACAAAATAGTATAGAAACTTAATAGGTCATGACCCAAACCCCAGAGTGCCTGTTTTCTCATTATCGTTTGCTTCCGGACACAGTGAACAGGCTTTGGTCTATCAGAAAGTCTTACCTCAGAAGCACACAGACTGTTTTCCTTATGACACTTCCTCTGAGATGACGTGTCATGTTTGTGTCCCAGGTGCAACACTAGCGATGCGGCCCACCCCGATGGCCCTGGAGGACATTGTGGAGTGGCGTCAAACCCCTCCTCCCATTAGCAGCACCCAGGGCAGCTTCCGTCTGCGGCGCGGCAGCCGCTTCACCTGGAGGAAAGAGTGTCTGGCGGTGATGGAGAGGTGAGAGGATGTGGTAAATTGTGTGAATGGTCAGGATTAGTCATTGTGGGTCATTCCAGGATAATGGATGACCTTTTGGTTTTGAAACAGTGATCTTTGAGGCAACACTTTACAAGAAGATTCCATTTGTAATATTAACAAATGGAATCTTCTTGTAAAGTGTTGCCTGTGAACTACATTAGTGAACAAGAACAATGAAAAATTTATCATTGTTAATGTTAATGTTTATTAGTACAGTAATAAAATGAAAAGTTATATCTGTTGAAAGGATAGTTCACCCAGAAATGAATTTTGTCATCATTTACACACCCTCATGTCTTTCCAAACCTGTATGAGTTTGTTTCTTATGTTGAACATGAAAGAAGATATTTTGAAGAATACTGGTTATCAAACTTCCCAAAATACTTCCATAGTATTTCTTTCCCTACTTATGGAAGTCAGTGGAGACCAACAACTATTTGGTTCTTCAAAATACTTCAGAATATCTTCTTTTGTGTTCAACATAAGAAAGAAACCTGTATAAGTTTGGAACGACATGAGAGTGAGTAAATGATGACAATTATTCCTTTAACGTTATTTAATGGACTGGAGTTGGCATAACTGAATGAACAGAATAAACATTTTTATTAATGAACTATAACAAAGATTAGTAAATACTGTAACAAATGCTTATTATTATTTCATTTTAGTTAATCCGTTAATTAATACCAACTAAGAGATCCTTATTGTTAAATTTCACCTTTTTTGCTATTTTAGTGTTTACCTCAAGGTCATAACACTACAAGATTCTTAATGGAAAGTAAATGCTAATTAATAAATTAATTAATTGTTTAATAGATTGTTGGTTATAATGCAGAATCACAGGTAACAGGATTGAACAACAAACATTTTGTACAACTTTTAATAATGAAAATTTATTTTCATTTATAAATCTACTATTGTTTATTCATTGTTAATTTTTGCTTGTTCATAATACATTAACTAATGCTAATTTATACAGCTTGAAATGTTAAAAATTTATCAGTAGATTATGTAGAAATTGACATTTACCTAGATTAATAATTATGTTGATAGATGATAGATGTGTAAGGATGTGTGCCATTGTTTAATTTAATATGTTAGTGTTTATTTTAATTTTTTTTTTTTAAATATTTTAATTATTTAATGATACTGTACATATAGTTTGCTGTGGTATCACAACTGTTGTGAAATTTGAGTGGTATTGATATTGACTACTGAAATGTTGGTATTGTGGCACTGAAAAACATAATCAACCTAAATCTATGGATAAAGACATTATACAAGCATATATTTAAAGCTATAAAATGTGTTGTAAAAAGGGTACATTATGTTTATCTTATGTTTTCGCACAAGTTATTTCAATGACAACCAGTACCCCGATGAAGCCAAACGAGAGGAAATTGCCAACGCCTGCAATGCAGTTATTCAGAAACCAGGTAGGATATTTAAACACAAGCTCCATAAAGAAGATGAATGCATGTGTAAATGCCTGTTATCGTGGCCCCAGACGTTATTGATGAGCTCTGCTGTGATTTGATTAAGGGAAGAAGCTTTCAGATCTTGAGAGGGTCACGTCTCTGAAAGTTTACAACTGGTTTGCCAACAGACGGAAGGAAATTAAGAGAAGAGCCAACATAGGTAATGTTGAAGCCCTCTGGGGACAGACAAAGCTCAAATTACATGCAACAATGCATTTTGAATATGGACAGTGTAATTATTTCCAATGCGTTGTTATCGCCATGCTGCAGCTGTCTCATTCAAAATGTGCATTCATCAGAAATATTGAATTTACAGAAAAATGCCTTTCAGAAAATTCACTTCCATCATGTTGGGTACATCCTAATGGGCTCAGATATGTTATGGCAAGGTCTGTTTTTTTCTAAGAAGCAGCAATCCTGGAGAGTCATGGGATTGATGTCCAAAGCCCGGGAGGTCATTCCAACAGCGATGAGATCGATGGAAATGACTACGGTGAGCCAGTAGCTGCTGACCAAGTTTTGGGAATGGTAAGGGAATTTTTAATTATTTTTTTTAATTCCAACATATTTTTGCTAGGATGGCATATATTTATGGCTATTATGGCTGATAATCACTAACTGGCCAATATTGAAATTCTATACTAATTTAAAGAAAAAAAATAAACAAATCAGCCATCATATTTTATACACCCAACATATTTTTGCAAAGATGGTCTAAATTTTATAAAAAAAAAAAAAAAAAAATGATAACGATAATAATTTTATATAATATATATGTATTCTAAAAATATTAAATTATTTTCATTTTATATATATATATATATATATATATATATATATATATATATATATACACACATACATACATACATATGTATGTGTGTATTTATATTTTTACTTTTTAATTTAATTAATTGGCTATTATTGTCATGTTGTAATGGCTGACAATCACTAACTGGCCAATATTGAAATATATACATATATAATTTAGTATGTCATATATTTTATCATATATTATTTACAAATTTTGGCTAATACCGATTAGCTAATAATAATTGTCATGTTATGGCCGATAATCGCTAAATGGTTGTTACTGATATTTTGTGCTATTTTGTAAAAAAATAAAAAAAGAAATAAATACTATTTATAAAAAAATAAAATAATAAAAAAATGATATTATAGAAATTAATAAAAAATAATATATATCATTTTAAATGCTGCATATGAATTTAGGAATGACAGCAGAGGTCAGTCTAAATTTGAAAATGGGGAAAATGAAAATGCATTTAAATATCCAATACCAGCCAATATAAATGCAATAAATAAATAAAAATCTCTAAAATCAGTCAATAACCGAAATGGTACAAATATACAGTGAGTTGTATGGACGATTTCATGCTCCTTTGTCTTTTAATGACACAAAGTCATTCAAATGGGTTTGCACAGAGGGCACAGAGGGCTTCAGACCAATCTCTGGTTCTCTACTTCCTCATAGGATGACAACACCGGCCCAAACGAACACCAGGACCCCATAGCTTTGGCAGTGGAGATGGCCGCTGTCAATCACAGCATCCTGGCACTGGCGAGGCAGGGCGGAGCCACCGGTGACATCAAGACAGAGGTGCTGGACGACGAGTGAGAATCCTCCCTTCCACGTGGAGCGCGGAGGGAAGCCGAAGGAGAAATGTGGGGTTACGAAAACAAAGCTAAACAGTTTGTGCGTGAACTGTTATTATGAGGAATATGGCCAGGTCGTGGATGACCAAAGTGAATGCGGAGGTTATAAAGACTGTTAACCCAACATTCCCCCTTTCCTCCTCCCTCCTACATGTGACGCCTCAATAGTCTTTTCATTCAAACCGTTCTCCTACATGCAGCGGGTTGGGGAGGCGCTGCGATTAAACTGTTGATGAAACATGTTCACTAAAAACTATCACCCTGCCATCTCACACTTGGATAGTGAATTTCGCCTCTGTTTTCCTTCTTTCAGGAAGTCTTCTTTGCAGGATATAAGAGGTCAGTATCATACTAAATGTTCACTGCCTCAGTCTCTCCAGGGAAAGTGTGTTGGGAAGCATATTCTCTCTCACTTCTTAACTTATTTCTTTATGTATGTGCAGTCCAGCGTTGCTGAAATTGCGTTTAAACTTGTATAGTTGTCACCAGGGTCTAAAGTTAACACTCGCCTACCACCAAATGTATACCTGCGACTTTGCCAAGTCTGCTCTGCCAAGCATTAACAGACTAGAAAAAAAAAAAAAAAAAATACTGGCTAGTTGGTCAATCTTGCTGAGAAGTGCAAAATAGTTTCACGATTCGAAATTGACTAGTTTATTAATTAGTCTTAAGGAAGTCTTGAACATGTTTCTTTTTGGGCGTCTGCATAAAATGTTTTTGCGTTCAAAAACAGCACTTAAGACATGGTTTTAAAAATGTTTTAAAATTTTATGTTTAAATAACATTATTTTAAAAGTTATTTTAACTTCATATGTTGTCTTAAAAATGGCTGAGACACTCAAAAAACATTGCCATACTAGGGGTGGGCGATATGACCAAAATCTTATATCACGATATGAATAATTTTATTTCTCGATATAGTTATTTTAGTCTTAATGATATCAAAATTTTTGATACCATAGAAATTTCATAATTCTTGTCACCATGTCAATATCACAAGAAGCTAATAAATAATAGTAATAATAATAAAAAAAAGCTCACTGAAGACAAGTAAACAGTCAGCAATTAAATGAGTAAGAAACTAATTACAAGCAATATGTCAAAAAAAACTGCAGTGGATCAAATAAATAAGAAATGCTATATACATTGTATAAGTAATCAAAATGTATAAAAACACTGCATATTCTTCACTGTGTAAATTAAATATATATTTCTTCTTATTAAAGTTACCAAAGTCAAGAGCAGTGAGAGATTTTCTCTCATTTGTTGTCAGATTAACATGAATGACAAACAGCAGGAATATTAGACTGCTGTCACATTAAGAGCTGCCCGGATCCAATATACTGTTACACATGTGTTTTCTTTCTCAGCTGTTTGCTTTCACTTAAGACCACTTCACTTAAGGATATTTGCCAAAACGGGCATTTTGACACATACAAGTGTGTGTATTTAACCGTTCAAGTCCTATAAAGCGGCAAAAATAAAACAGTTCAATACTCCCGCACTCTATAAGCACCGTCTTCACTTGCATATAATTTTCACATGCCTCTGACGGCGCTCGGAAAAAGTCTCTCAGACAGCACGCACATATAGCAAAATAAGTTCTCTTTGGCTGCTGATTGCATTTCAATGACTTACAATCACTTGTTTTTAAACCACAATGCTTAAAAACGCAAGCAAACGATACGTTTTCGTGACCATGTAGCACAGCAATGTCACGTGAGCATTTAACCGAGATAGAGATGATAGTCCAAAATGTCTACCGGTTGACCCCACCCCTTGTGGCGATACACAGTGCAACAGCCAAAGACGTCTTTCTGAATGTGTATAGCTGTAGTGATGTGCTTAAACAAGGTGAATTTAAAGACGCAATTTTTCTCGATGAGTTTCACCATGCAAAATGTCTTGTAGCTAATGTGTAGCATGCTATTTAAAGCATCAACACTAAAATATCTAAACCAAAAGCAAAATAAAAAAAGAAAACAAATTAAATAATTGGTTGTCGGATGATTAGTATTAACTCATAACTAAACATATTACGTCTTACAGGAGTAGTTTACCCTAAAATTAAAATTTGCTGAAAATGTACTCGGCTTCAGGCCATCCGATATGTAGATGAGTTTGTTTCTTCATCGGAAGAGATTTGGGGAAATTTAGCATTACGTCACCAATGGATCCACTGCAGTGAATTTGTAAGAAACAAATCCATCAAGATATCTTTAACGCAATGCTAAATTTCTCCAAATCTATTCTGATGAAGAAACAAACACATCTACATCTTAGATGGCCTGAGAGTGAGTAAATGTTCTGCAAAAAAGAGCGACATTCTGTCCGTCGCTAATCAATGGTATCTGTTGCGACTTGCTCGTTTTGTCGCTAATAGGCAGGATAACATCTAAATTTAGTTATCATTGTGACAAGAATAGTTTAAGTAAAACAAAATACAGTTTTATGACGAGTATGAAATACTCGTAGTCGTGAAATTGGCAAAACGTTAATTGTAGACCCTGGTTGTCAGCGTTAAAAGTTGCATAGGACTGTTTTTGCAGTACCATAACCGGCCTGCTGGCTTCAGCAATTACGTATTGCACTTTTAATTACTAGCGGCAGCTTATATATGTTCCTGCCGCTACACAACTGTGCATCTCTGCAGGGAGGCGTCGAAGGCTGTCTGCAAACTGAAGCCTACTCGTGAAGATTGTGCCATTATATTTCAGCATTAGCAGACTAGAAATTCAGTCGGGCTCTTCTGCAGGCCTCTCTAAAAGCAATCAGACAACAGCCGTTTATTTGAACGAATATAACCTCAAAGTGTTCTACTCAGCCAATAACTGTGCAAACGTTTCTGCAGCACGCGGCTGGAAAATGTTGTAGCATTGGGAATTTCTTTGTCTCAGCGAACGGGAAAACACTTGACAATCAGGGTGACGACGTTCCAGTACAAAAAAACCTGTTGGTGTTTGCCCACGTGTCCAAATATGGGGTTTTCTCTGGAAAGTAATGATAGCTAAAGTCCCTTCGATGGGGATTGATAACCGTTATTTCCAAAATTAAAGTGGATTTAACCACTCTAATAAATATCCCATGTAATTGCTTGTTTGTTTTTTGTTGAATAATCATAAAATGTCACTTTAAGGGGGAGGGTTATGGTGCTTTGGGTTCTTTACCCCAACATACATATATATTTTTTGTTTCATTTATCTGGTACTGTTTCAAAGAAAGAACATAAGAGGGATGGACTAGTTCAGGTTATTTTTATTTGTGCTTCAGAATTGAAATATGGTGCTTGTTTTAAAAAAGGAAAGGAGATACTAACCACATGCCCTCTCCCACCTTTTACAGTCTTTCCTCTTTGCCTTTTAGGAAGCTGCTTTCTGTGCGTAATGCACATCATTGCAGTCACAAATAAGCTTTTTTTTTTAGACGTATCAAAATAGCTATCGGATGACAAACCTGTGAAAAGTATCAGCTGCTTCAAAAGTTCTCTCTGAATGTCTGAAATACCATTTCAACTCATCAACACACCTTTGTTCCTATTGAGCGTAAGATTTCAGGCGATGAGATCGCAACTAGCTAACAAATGAGCTCGTATTTAAAGAGTCATTCGCAGCCGAACGTGAATTTTGAACATGGGCTTCAGCCTTAATGCAAGTATTTTTAAGCACTTAAATTACAGAATGTGTAAAATCTGTCAACACGTCATTTCTGTGAAAATTAACTTGATGACACTGTTTAAGTTAACGTTATGGTAATATTCCTAGATACATTTATTCCATAAATCTACATAAGCTTAACATAAATGTACCAAGTCTATTTGCTAAAATATGTATCGAAAGAATATTGTATGTTAGGAGAGAATATTAATTGGAAATGAAATTTCTCGCTTTAGGAAATTCTGCTAAGCAGATAAATCCATCAAATGAGACTTTATTTGTTTCTCTAGTTATGCCTTGTCATTTGGTTGAACAGTCAGTTAAAACATGTTGTTTGAGTTCTCAATTAAATCAAATACAGTCTCTTCCTTTGTAAGGGTGACCGGGGCTAGTGGACACATTTTTTACTTCAGTGAATATTTGACAGGGTGTGATTATTGTTAAAATTTCATCGTTACTGTATATAGAATCATATCTTACAGACTCTAGCAGTGCTACTCACATTGGGAACCTGCTGTGTATAAACAGATTTGAGAAAACATTTTTAATATTATATATATATATACACACACACACACACACGTTTGTATTTAAAATATATTATTATTGAATTGGATTTTTAGGACAAAAAAACGGAAATCAATAAAAATTGAAATATCAAGCAAATTCTATTAGCTTTGGTTAAAAAAAAAAAGAAATAAATAAAAAATAAGGAATTATACAAAACATATAAAACTTAACAACTTGCTCCAACCTGAGTTTTGAACCAAAAATAAAAAAAAATAAAAAATAAAAATTTAATGTCCACTTTCTCTTGTAAAAAATTTAATATCAAGCGAAAATATCAAATCATTGTTTTGGCTAACAGAAATTTAAATAAATTGTATAAAATTACAGCTTTCTCCCACTGAATTCTGAAACTGAAAAATAAGTTTTATATTTGTGTAAATCTGTTTTCATTATGTAATTGTAATGCAGATATGGTTATATTGCGTTCAGCAGCTATTAGAAAAGATATTGAGATATCAGTGTGAAATCAAGCATTTCTGCAATTTTTGCCTCATATTTTTTTTTTAATTATTACTTAAATATAATCCTTGTGATAACCTCCCTATGTGACAACTAGCCCCGGTTTCTGTTTTATATTTCAGAGTTTTCATTAAACCTCCGTCAATATATTAGATGCTATTATAGCGAGACAATGAACAGTATTACAAACTGCCAATCTTACTTTCAGCTAAGAGTGTAGAATTGTCCTTGAAATGTGTTTTAAGTCAGCTGGTGTTGCCAACCCAAATTTGAGCGTAAAGTATCATAAGCTTGTGCAGCAATCATGTAGTCTTGTATATTTTATTATAGGACACAGACAGTCCAGTCTTACTAACATAGAGTCCCTCAGTAAACACTTTCTTAGAAACAGTATTGAGGCACAATGTGATGATGGACTAGTGCCCAGTCAGTTACCCAGAAGTCTTTATTAAGCTAGTGTTTGGAATGTGTTTGGAACAGAAGTCTGTCATGAAAGAATGAGGGAACACTTTGTGTTTTTAATCTGTCCATGTTCAATATGTGAATATATTAAATATATATAAATATATTCTATGAGTATAAAAAATTAAAAATATATCACTGTTGTATTAACTTGAAATAGTCTAATCATGTATCTCTTATTACAGAATTTAGTGCCTTTTTTGGACAGTAGACTGTTCTGTAATTAATATGTAGTATAAAATGCATATGCTTTGTTACTTTTTTAAGTTTTGTTTTGACACTTTTTCGTTCATTTTCAAACTTTGTTTTTAAGTTGTTTTTATTTTAGAACTGTACCTTATAGAGAATAAAGACGTAATGAGCTGAAAGACACTGCCTCGTTGTACTTTTTATACATCACTTCAGAATTATTAAATTATGCAAATTCTGAATTCTATTCCTAATTCTGAAATTGTAACTGGATTGTTATTTGAAGACTATTTGAATACAATAATTTGATATAAATGTGTGCAGATGTTTTTTTTTTTTTTTATCATACAGAGAAAAAAAATCATGGCTATCAATTTGCTTAAAAGAAGAAAAAAAAAATACACATAAAATTAAAAGTCAAAATTTGAACATGGGTACTTAAAGAATGATATTTTTTCCCACTTCAAGTCATGGTAAATTGAGCTAAGGCAAAAATAAATAAATAAATAAATAGTAATAGAAATGTGTAAATCAGTTCACACTTTATTTTTTCTTTACAGCCAGATTATTGTACAGTCAATATAAAAGAAATTATAAATGAATTATTATACATGATTATTCTTTGGATATCAGCATAGAATTGCAGATAATTAAATTAATCAAACCCAGCCTTGTGCTCAGATTGAACTCTCAAGATGCAACTATATACAAAACACACGTATACTCTGGGTTCAAACGTTCCATATACGGGACAACTTTCATGACATAAAATCATCAGGACGAGGCACAGACTAGTGGTGAAAGATGGAGCCATCCACTCACTGCTCAGAAAAAGGCAGGGGAAAAAAACAAACAAAAAAAAAAAAAAAACTACAAAAGTAGAGCAGCAACTTCCTGCCAAGAGCTTCGTCTGTAAACAGCAGGGCCCAAAGCTTCCTTCAAAACCTCTTTCTCCTGATGCCCTTAATGGGAAGGATTTCATACAGGAGGAAAGCACCAGTCTCCACACCTGTATTTAGTATTTGACAAAGGCCACTGTGTGGTTGCTCAGATATGGCTCTGGATCTATGCCATTTATGACAGATCAAGGTATCATTACTGCTACTGCAGACTTGCTGACGTTGAACAAAATTGATGTAGGGTGCATTCAACCGTTTTAGTAAAGAAAAATGGTAAATTGCACTTGAAAACAAAAACACCTAGTACACATCTAGTTAAAAGCATCTATGATTGAAATGTTGGGCCGTGGAGATCAGCTTACTGAAAATGTCTTCAATAAGTTAATCTCCCCTTTCTTTTTAAAGTAACTCGTTCAGTTCAAAACAATGAACCATCAAATTCCTACAAGCACTTTTAACGTTATTGCTACAACAGAAATGTATTAAACTTAGTTGAGACTTGTCGTTCTAAAGGCAATCAATCTGTTCTTGTATTACCTTTAAATTAATACTCAAAGAATGACTAGTTACTAATGTGAATAATGTTACTAATGTTGCTAATCACAGCAACAAAGACGTGCTGCCTGTGTGCGTTTGTTTTTTTTCCTCATTATGAATGAGGCACAGATCAAGATAAAAAAAAAAAAAAAAAAAAAAAAAAAAATGGGAAGGTGTTAACCAAATTTTGACTGAACAAACATCAACACCACTCTATAGGAAAAATGAAAGGCAACTTCAAACTGTGAAGAAACGCATCTTTTCTCGGATGGAGACTTTGAAATGTTTTAGACTTTTGAGCACCAAATCCAGTGAAAAGCAGATTTACAGTGGATCTTCGGTTAGTTTAAGTTAATTTACAACAAAACTAAGTACCCTTTGGGCACATAAGCTATCTACTATAAATCAAATGTGCAAATTAATTTTCCATTCATGGGATTTTTACACTTTATAAATTCAATTTACATACCTACAACCATTAAAATATATTTTAATAATTTGATATTGCATTAGACTTCAGAAATCACATGATTTCCACGAATAGAATATAAAAGGAATGAAATAACACACTTTTTCTCCATCATGATGTGAACAAGCATCATATCTGCATGGAATCATGCTCCTTATTAAAAAAAACTATATAAATGTGACCGCTTTGCCCATACAGTATGCTAAAAATATTTAATGAAATTACTTAATCTTTTAATTTGAATAAATAAGATGAAGGTATTGCCAGTAATTGGTCCAATACACAAAACTGGAATGTGCTTTTACCGTGACCTTCTTGTGGAAGACAGTCTTTTAGAAACCAATCAAACTGAGCTACTTTAAATTGCAGCACAAAGTTATTTGAGGTTGAAGTAGTTTCAATAACCCAATTCCAATTAAAAGGCTGCTTACTAAAATGTGCCCCAACCCATCAGATTGTAAATAAGCCACTTTAAAATACTTTTTTTCTAGTCCAATCATCAAAACCATTGAGAGTCTAATTAAGCCAGTCAATTAAACCTGAATGTGCCAATTCAGTCAAGTTTAAAAAATTAATCATGTGCAATTAAGGATACACACCAAGCAGGTGGTTTCCTTCTAAAATACTGATAGGCAAGTCTTCCAATGACAACACAAATAAAATATCCCATCTTGTTGATATAACCATCCAATCACTGGCCAAGTAATAGTAGTACTTCACAACATGATGAAACTCAAATCAAAAACCTACACTGACCTGCTCAGGGCGGCACCTATCGCGAAATACATGATGCAACCCCCCTTGATAGTGGCTTACAGCTGCAAACATATCCAATGACTCTGATCGGATCCCTGAGATAATCTCTTACATGTCTACCATACACCACATTCTATCTAGTGTTACGAAGATGCAATGAGGGATGCCAAAAAAGAAATGGGTTGACTTAAAAGGCACATTCAGGAACAAAAAATCGATTACTGACTGTGCAGAGAAGACAAATCAAGCATCATTTGTAGTATCAAGTCCAAAAATGGACTCTTGATAAAACCAGGGCACAAACAAAAATGATGGGTTGATCTCAAAGACCTGGAAGATTAATTTACAGTCAACTCAAGGAGACTTGCTTGAGATACCAAACCAAGGAACACAGCTGAAGCAGCATGTTAAAAAAAATTGATAGCACTCCCACATGCTACACATTAGCATAGCACCAAAACTGATAGAGGGGCTTGTAAGGGAATGTTGTACCACCTCCATGCAAAGTTGGGTATCAGAATGCTCCATTAGCCCAAGCACAGTGATGGATGGAGTTGACCTCCTCGGTTAGATTCAGATGTTGGAGATTCTGTCCTGCTCAGCTTATTGTCAATTAGCTGGTCCAGGATTTGCGATTCTCTCCTTTCTGAATGGCAGTGCCGGCTCCTCCCCTCAGTTGTTGACTGAACTCCCCGCTGCGGCGATTTTCAGTGTGCCTTTTGGAAGCTTCCCATCGAGTCAGCCGATCTGGACGGACTAGCACCCCGTAACCAGGGTTGCATCGGAAGTACTGTTGGCCCTCGACGGAACCATCATTCTTACCTGGTGGACAAAGGATACAAAACGAGCAAGGTCGGTAAATCAATCTCACCAAGAAGGTGTCAACATCTCAGAAAACTTAAAAGGGTCATGAACTGAGCAATCAAAATTCCCTCGATCTTTTGACATTAGAGATCATTGTGCTATAAAAAACTCATCTCTCTCATGTTACTTTCATCTAGATCTTCATCTCTCTTATGTTTAAAGTCAACATGGGAGAAAGAGTTAGAGCTCAGCTTTTCTGAAGAGCTCTGGTCCGAGGCCCTTGTTAGAGTTAATTCTACTTCTGCATGTGCCCGGTTAAGTTTGATTCAGTTAAAAGTTTTGCACCGAACCCACTTTACCAAAGCTAGACTGCATAAATTGTTCCCAGAAACAGACGACTCTTGTGTCAGATGCTCCTTTTCTCCAGCTGACCATGTTCATACATTTTTCAGTTGCCCTAAATTAGCCTCATATTGGGCATCCTTTTTTGATTTTCTTTCAAGGGCTTTACATATTTCTCTCCCTCCGTGTCCCTTGATTGCTATCTTTGGTGTGTCTGTGTTTTCTTCTACTCTTTCGAAACAACAAGCAGATGTTATTGCATTTGCCTCCCTGGTTGCTAGAAGATGCATTTTGTTACATTGGAAGTGTCCAACTCCACCCCCAACTACCTCTTGGTTAAAAGATCTCGTCATTTCTTTCTCTAGAAAAACTGAAGTACACTATTCAGGGCTCAACTGTTAAATTCTACAAAATTTGGAACCCCATTCTAAATTTCTTTGACCTCACAAGATTCTGACTGAGTCTGTTCAGTGTGTGAATGTTTTCATTTATGTACTGTACAGCATGGTTGTGTGTATGCATGCACGTATACTTTTGTATGTATAATTGCTTTTTTTGTTGTTTTTCCTTTTCCTTTCTCGCTTCTTTTATTTGAATACTTTATTATATACGTTTCATAAATTATTACACTTATCTCATACAGTATTTTTGTAGATAATGTAGTTTCATTTCAATCCTCCTGAAGGGTTTATGGGTAGGGGGAGGTTATGTATTGTTTAATTTTGGGCTGGATTCACTTAATTCAGTGGGGTTAAACATTGGGGAAAGGGGGAAAAAATGCAGACAGTGTTCTTTTCACTGTATTGTTCTGTGTTTTACATCTGTCTGTGTAATAATAAAACATATGCAACAAAAAGTTTCAGAACTCAACATTTTCTCGTTAGTCAGCTTATATTGCAGCCAATCTGGCAAATTGACAGGTTGTGGAATGTGCCACTTTATGACATAATAGTGTGGATAAACCGCCTCCACAGAAGATGATCAACGCCTGCTTCTACAGCACTGCCTGTTTAGCCCCGCCCACCGATTTGCACACATAATAGGTAAATGACAAGAGCAGCAAATGCAGTTCTACGCAGAAACCAAAGGACAAACTTTATTAGATGAACTTTATTTTTAATGAAGTGCCAGACTGCGTCAGTAAGAACTTGGTCCTTTGTTCACTTCATTTTACCGTGGATTCGTTTACAAACAAGGCACGATTCGACACAGGATTTTCATAAAGATTGAAACTGAAAGATGATGATGTGCAGACTATATTGGATCCAACAGTAATGTCGCAACACACAAGTGTTAGTAAATGCTTAGTTCTTTCATGAAACTTTAGATGGCGCAGGCTGACGGGTTGTTAATGTAACTGATATTTACAGAGTTATACAACTTGGCACAAGCTGATTGGTTTATGTTGCGTACGCACCCAATGAGCTTGCTGCTTTACATTTAAATGCCTGGTACCATTCAATTGAGCATTTTGCAGCGCGCTCTCACAGTTCCTCTGAAACCCTCCACCTTCCCCAGCTCCACCTGTATAGATCTGTTACGGGTTATTTTATATGCTATTTGTGCAGCAGCAGTATGTCTTAAATACTCACAGCACCATATCGCCGTATGCTTTGGCAGTAACAAGTTCCTGTACTTGCTTGCAGCAGCAATATTCTACAACTACAGCAAAAACCAATAGCAGCAGCGTAGCAGATCTATTCCGCCAAGACCAAATACATTAACGTTGTCATATCTATTACCATGCTAAAATCTTCCGAGAGTTGTCATGACGGAACTGTTTTTATTACGTGATCACTATTGCTTTATTTGTTATTCAGATGGTTTGATAGGTACTGAGTATTTATGAGTTTTTAACCTAAATCACAGCAGCGTTCATCTGTGTAGGATGTAGGCTGTCAAACATACACATCTGTTAGACAACTGTTAGCCAATCATACCAGTGGGTGTTTACTTCAGAGTCTACAATTCGCCATGCCTATTCAAACAGTGTTCTGATGAGGGGGGTCAAAAACAGGACAGAAAATAGCCTATTACTTCTAAATTGTTTTTTTTTTGTTGTTTTTTTTTTATGTAAAAATCTTGATAACATTATAAGTGGACCTCAGAGAACAATACAAAGGCAGGTCATGACCCCTTTAATAATGGAAGATTTGACTCACCTGAGGGAGTGTCCAACTCAACCCCGACCCAGACGCCTTCCGAGAAGTGCGTTGGGCCGATGTAGCGGACCGTGCCGGATTTGTTGGATCCGACAGTGACTCTCCCTCCCACCTTGAGCCAAGCAAATTCCTTGGGTTCCACATCCTCTAAGGTTATCTCTAGCTTCTCCAGGCTGTTAGTTTGCATTGTGGTTGCTTTTCCATCTCCGAGAATGTTACTGAAAGACCTGAGTTCATTGGCTCTGACCTTCTGGAGGGAGAAAGGGCTGTCTGTGGAGGTACTGGACACCAGGGGAGAGGTTGCATTTAGCTGCGCTTCCTGCTGAGAGGTGGTGACACCATTCCTGTGGGCCGCCTGGGTATCTTCCTCTTTTCTAGGCCTGTCAGATCTTAGCCCAGCTTCTACAGGAGCAACAGAGGCATTAAGAGGGGTCGGTAGACAGTCTTCATTGTCGTGCCTGGATGCTACGGGACCCGCTTGGGAATTGGGAGTAGGGGTAAGGTCCCCGCAAGCTATGGAGACGTCGGAAAGGGTGGCAGTGGAGACGCTAGTAGAAAAATAGCCACTGGAGGCCTCGCTGATGGGGCTCAGGGGCAGGTCATGGGGATCATGCATAGTGGACGGGGCATCAGGCCCATCTGAGTGTCTGTCTGAAGCAGGACTCTTCCCCATTACTGCAACCTACGGGGAAGGATGTCCAAAACCACAAGGAACATTTAACTACACCTCAACCTATCATCTGACTCTCACACAGAGAGCACATGCTAGTAAAACCACAGATTTAATAGCATGCAATTTACATCACATGCAGGAGAGAAAGACTGGGCTCTTAAAATATCTGCCTAGGCAATACTTTTGCAAAATACAAGTCTGCAACCCAGTTCATCATTCATATTTATTTAATTTTGCCAAAGACGGAGCATGAGATCAGAGTGGAGATCTACTTACCGGTTCTATTCTTACTCTTCCTTCATCAGGGTTGTTGGCTGTTTGCATCACTATTCGTGGCATATGCTGGAGAGATGAATGGAACGTATTAAATTTGTTTTTACGATTTCGGTAATGGTTTTCAGAGAGGCGGCACAAAGCTTGATTTAAGTGTCACGGGTTCATTTTTTATGTTGGAAGCCTTTGGATTACGTTTGATCAAAAGTACTGACAGATCAAAAGTCTGCGTGCAGGGGAGGAGTGATGTACACGATAAAATATCACTGTCATATTTTTTTCCCTCTACGCCTCCGTCGAAAGCATGCTGGGAGATATGATGAAACGGTATGGCTTGACAATTAATCTTGGGGAAATTAAACACTGGAGTTTATCTATGGACTCCTGCCTAACATATAATCAGGTTTCCCTGACATGATTTACTTTGACAAAATGAGGACACTGTTTTAATCATAATCAATCAAAACCAAAAAAGCCTGTTTTCTCGCAAAAAATCCACTACCAAACAATAAGGCTTAATTTAAAGACTTAATTTTCCTCATACGAGATGGATAATATATCACAGATATATGGGCAATGTAGTAGCATATGGAATTTCTGTCTATATGGAAATGAGGAAGCATGAAGACAGAACGACATTACACTAGAATCTAAAACTGACTCAAATTAAATCGGTCAAGAGGATTTGCATCCCTCTTTGATTACCACATATGATTTACTCATCTAAATGCAGCATATTTCTGACAGGCTTTGTAGGCGGTAAAATGGCTATTTTTATGATGGATACTTGACATCCATTTTTTTACATTTATGCATGAAATTACCCCACAGAAGTACTACTGACAGGAATTTACTTACAGAAACGTTTATAAGCATAGGTATTGCGTGTCTTTTGAATAAATTTGAGTGCTTTGTAATGGGAACATACTTTGAAAAAATAAACAGGTGGGTGAATCTCATGAAAAAATGACAAGGAAAAAATGAAAAAAAAATGCATACAGAAACATACATACATATGAATTAAGCACATTTTACCCCCAAATCTTAATTTCTGTAGTACATACTATAATAGCAGCATAAAGTAAATACTCTACACCAATACTCAAGATATATACATAACTACTACAAGATATATACATAACTGGACTTAAAAATTTAATACATCACTTCGCCTTAAAAGTGCTTTATTTATTATTTATCTATTATATTTTTATTTATGCATATATTCTTATTACAATTTTTAAATATTTTTTTCCTTTTGGTTTTAGGCTTAAATATAATATCAGCATAAAGTAAATGCGCAACTATAAATACTACATGATATAAACATAACTGGACTTCAAAATGTAATATATCACTTTCCTTAAAATGCGTCGTTTATTGTTTTTTATTATAGTTTTATTTATGCATGCATTCTTTTTATTTATTATCATTTTTAAATAATTTTTCCTTTTCCTTTTTATGGCTAAATGTGACCTGGACATTTCTTGACAGTTTTCATGAGACTCATCCAGGTTTTAGGCATAGTTTCTAATTAAAAAGTTGAAAACATGACCAGACCTGTTGAGAGTGTGGAGAGGGTCTCAAATCTTTCTTGTCATCACGTACAGGGAACAGGGACTTGAGCAGCTTGGGCATCTGAGGAACCAGGGCCTTGACTGGGGAGATATAAGAAGCAGCAAGCCCTGAAAAACCTGTGGGCGGGTTGGGAAGGAGGCAAACAGCAAGGTAGAGGTGTGGAGAAAGACGACAACGGTGGTGAAACAGAGACAGATGTAGAAAAGATATAAAAGGAGTGAATGAAGTCACAGTCACATAAAAATGTCACACTGACATTTTTTGACAGATCACAAAGAGACAAGGTGAAAAGAAGCTGAAGTCGAACAAGATAGAAGGATTTTCAGAGGTAACTGAAAGTTTGAAGGTTCAAACCTTGAATGCCATTTTTGTCACTTTGATCAAGATACAGGGATCTTCACTGTGATAAGTGTTTGTTAAATTCATAAACCGGGTTAGAAATGAGAGTTCAGGCAGAAATTAATCACATTTATAGCCGAGAGCATATGAAATTTGATAGGACAGTCAAATAAAGAATGGGTCATTGTCCTGGTATATTTAGCTAAAAATGCATTTTGTTACTTTGGTCTGCATCACAGGCTCCATCTTTCAAATTGTGGATATCACAGATTGCTACGTGGTTGCCGCTTGAAAAGCTCACTTATGATAAACACAAAAAATCTGACAAATTCTGGCTGACATGGTCTCCCCTTTGGGAACACATAAAAGAGCTATCTGGATGTACATACAGGACTGTTTTTTAATTTCTTTTAATTTTTGTATAATTCTTATTTAAATAATGTTCTAAAATGGTGATTTTTTTTATCATTTGTTTTTCTTTGCTTTTTTCCATCCATTTTCACTTCTTATCTTTAGGGTTTTGTACATTCTGTAATATGAATATATGATGTGATACTGTTAATGTTATTTGATTTTGTGGGCAAACAATAAAAAAAAAGAAAAAAAAGAATGGGTAATGCTGGAAATGGAAAAGGAAGATTATTTTATTGAAGACAAAACTGTCCACATCCTGTGCCGCTCACTTTAAGAGTGACCGTTATGTCGTACCTTGCTCGGGGTCCTGATTCTGTGTAGGCGGTGTAGGAGGTCTGGATGGTCGTGGCAGTGTTTTGCTGAACTGAGATGATGTCCCAAAGATATCCTGCTGACTCTCCCATCGATTCTTACATAAGCAAATTGGATATTAGAGGTTACATAAAAGGACCCATTTCCTGCGGTGGACCATAGGTCTTATTTTCATCCTAGAATCTTACCTTGTTGTCATCTAGCACTGAGTTTAGTGACAGATCCTGTCTGCTTCCAGATAACTAGAGGAGAAAAAGGTGATGTGTGAATACACAATGTGCCAAGCTGCAATGATGCTGAGTTTCCTTAACATTTCGATCTGACTTTAAGGCTGCAGATGCGCTTACCCGGTGCACGCTGGGAGAGCTGAGACTGCGTCTGCTGCCCTTGCCTTTACCTGCCAAATGCTCCTTCACTGCCACCTCCTGTAGCAAATAATAAAAAAACAGATTTACATGATGAAAACTGAACTTGAGAGAGAAAACTAGACAGCACTGGGAAGTCACCATTCATTTCAGTGATATAATTCATAGGACTGCTCATTTTAATGAACCGTTTAAAAAATGGAAAGTGCACTGGCAGCATTCATGTTTCATTTATAGAGTAAAATATGTTTTTAATCAAAATACTGATGTGTCACAGCATAAGGTTATATAGAATGAGTTAAATCTTGTGTTTAACATATTACTCCCCTGTTTTACTCCCAAAGTACAGTGATTTACAAACACTTTGTGAATCAGTTTGACTGATTCATTAAAAGGAAAAAGCATTCATGAACCATTATATCTGCCACAAAAGTCTTCCTTTAAGACTCAGATTAAAACAAAAAACAATGTACTCAAATGGATATAACATTAGAATGAGATAAAATGCAATCTTATAATATTAGTGACATGTAGCTGTGTGACCTGTCTCAGACGGTCCAGTGTGAGGATGTTCTCCACAGCCAGGACGCTCCGCAGGTACTTCTCTATGGCGGCTTCGTTGTCTGAGGATTTGGGGTTCTCAGCACTGGCGGCCACACGGGCCAGCATCTCCCTGTCCTCTGAGCTCTGACTGTCCTGCTGACGTACACAGCCAAAGAAAGACAGATGCCTGTAAACAACAACCCGACTCAAGAAACCAGGTGTGCATCTTTATCAGAGCAGATTTCTTGTGGGTAACAGCCAACTAACATGGCCTTTAAGCGTTGCTGAGAGTTTTGCAGTGATACATATGAGCTAATAACATTTATATTATTTAATATTTTAGGATTATCAACAAATATTAAGAAAATGGCAGTTTCACCTGGCTTCAGTTCTGAAATCTACTGACATTCTATTCTGAATTGGTGTTATTTAGTGTTACTTATAAGACTATTATTAGTTTTGTTTTATATATTATATTTTTATTTATATTTAGTTTTAATTTGTTTCAGTTTTAGTTATTGTGGTACTTTAGCTAATACTTATTTTATTTCAGTTAGTTACCAAAGCAACATTTAGTTTTTCATCTAAATTGTATTGTATTGTGACTGAGGTTGTATTATTTTTATTTCAGCTTTATTTCAATAAAAATAAATTAATAGCTTTGGTTTTGATTACCAATAACAACACTATTCTGAATTTAAGGTAAAATTATTATATATTGTCATTGGTCATTGAAAAATCAGTATCATTCAGCTCATGCATTATTTATTATTCATATCATGCATCATATAGACACACACAAAAAACATTTTTAATAGCAGATTTTATATTCTTACCCCTGGGATGTTGGAGACGACTTCAAAGGTCACACCACAGCCAGGAATAGTGCTCCTGGTGGACATTCTCCTTAAGAAATTTTGAGCAAAACCCTGTTTAAACCAAAAAAGAAGAAAAAAAAAAAAAAAAAATTTAAAAATAAGCAGAGATAGAAAAATCATATTTTTTTTTATCTAAAGCTTGAAATTCCTTAAAAAGTATAAGGTTTATAGCAACTAAGCACCAAAAATATCTGGCACAGCTGTATGTAAAAAGTGTAAAAAGACACGTTTTTACAGTTCTGATGATAGTGTAGGTTATACAAAGTAGGTTATCCCACACCTGTCGTCCAGTGAGGTTCACACAGATGCGTTTGCGCAGGACTAGCTGCATCTCTGCAGGGTGGCTGAGCTGCACCACAGTGCGGATAATCAAGTATACTCTCTGATCTGGGGCGGCACCTCGACTCAGCTGTGGGCATTCATGAACCGTGGAGTCCCAAGAAGCTTCAGCTTTCACCTGGAAGAAAAATAGCTTTTACATACAGTAATACTAGGGAGCCTCTCAGAGCCCTGAGGGTGCGTAGGTCATATTCTCACCTCTCCATCACAGTGTTTGACAATCTGAAGGTCAAAAAATTCATCCTCATCTTCCGAGCTGAGCATGGCATCCCAGCCGCCCGCTTCGGGAACGTCTAGGTTCTCCTGAGAGCTGAAGTCATCAGCTGGAGGAAGGAAGAAGAGAAACACAGGATGAATAAGTGTGAAAATGAGTCTTAAGATAAATAGTGCTTGCAGTGGAAGAAAGGTCACAGAGGACATTGCACTTCTGTAGAGAACACTGCTGTTTTTAAGCAGGCAGGAAAAACATACCACTCAAGTCGAGGAAGAGCACTGGAATGTGAGTTTCCATTCCAGGTACTGGGACCCTGCCAAGAGAGACATAAAAATCAACCCAAGGCCAAATACTCATGACTAAGCATTTGTAAAAATGTTTAACTGATACTGACATTCATTTAACAAACAAAGCCTCAAATCCAAATATTATTTATTAAATCACATCATTTAAGTTTTTTTAACAACCTGCCTAAAAAGCAAACTGCATAGAACTGAAATGACATTAAATATCATTCGAACTTCTGACAGACAACATGTTTACCAGGTATCTGTAACAATATATAATTTAAGTGTTCAGTGTAAATGCAAATTGTTCAGTATGGTTGTAACAGTGCTGTACCACTCAGCAGGAGCTCCTGGTATTCCACTGCCAGCAGAGGGCACCATCACTGCATTTCTCTCCTCTGTGAGCGTCAGACGCCACTCAAGCAGCTGAGCCTCCCTCTCCACATCATCCTCAGACTTATCTGGTCATAGAGAGCAAACTAGTCACCAGTGTTTTCTTTAATTTCATGCTAAGCAAAACCCATTTCTGCAGAGAAGTTCCTTTAACCACAGATATATATACATTTTCTAATTATATATATATATATATATATATATATATATATATATATATATATATATATATATATATATATATATATATATTTATTTATTTTATTTTTTTTACTTTTTTTTTAATATCTAAATACATCTCTATTTATCTATAAAAGTATTATTTAATTTTATAATAACATTAAACAAACAAACAAACAAACAAAAAACATTTAAAAAAATGCAGTGATAAAATGATAAAACCCAATCAATGTAGCTCTGATTCAGTCAAATCTACAGCTTTTTCCCCACCTGTTTTTGAGTTTGCATTATTTTTTTTTTTTGGCCTGGCAAAGGAACAAAAAGGAGCTATGTGGGATTTTGGACCAATGCATGATGTGATTCAATGAAAAACATCATACAAAATCCAATCAACATTTCTTCTGCTTGCTCTATATGTAATAAGTCTGCTGGTTTCTCCAAGACTGTGATACACAAGCTCCCCAAACAAGGACAGAACAAAGCTAATTAGCAACAAACTAAAGAGAAGAAAGCACTATTTTACAGTCCATTAATGAGCTGAGACTAAAAACAGTACATGTGTCTGTCTGGTTTTTACCTGTTTTGCTGACCAAGGTCTGAAGATGTCGGTCCAGATACTCTTGTCTCTTAGTGAGAGCAGTGAGCCACTGACGCCGCAGACGCTCCAAATCCCGCTCCTACAGGATGATGGACAAAAACATAAACACAAAAGCTTCTACTGCTTGGCCATTTCTTTTTTTTCTAATAAAGGCTTTGTATGCTTTTAATGGGCAGGACAGAGGAGAAAGACAGGAAAGAAGTGGGAGGGAGAAAGGAATGTGATGAGGAAATGACGCAGATCGGATTCAAAACTGAATCTCAGCAGGAGAACCACAACATCATGAAAAATACTATATTATATTATATTACATTATATTATAATCATTATCATTTTCTTAAATTTAAAAACTAAAAATCAATGTCAAATGTCCTGACAACCAAACATACCTGATAACTGTCCATTTCATCACCTTCAAGCTACAAAAGAAAAACAATATAAACATTACAGACTATCAGACGACATTCAGACATTATCCTGCTAAATGCTAAAAGATTAGGTGCAAAAGAACGTTTACCTCTTGTGGCTCATTGTTTTTAGTCATCCGCACCTGTCTGATCTCCACACAGCCGATGGACACTCCCAGAATGATCTCTGCTATCAAAGGCATTGTGCCGGAGTCCTGCACTGAACGCACCTCCACCTGAATCCGCCGAGACTGGCCCTGAGAAAGACACCAAAAAACAGTTAATAACCCCTGACAAAAACCCTAAAGTGAAATGTTGAACAACAGTGTTGATAGAATAACAGAGCACAAGTAAAATACAGAGCTCACATGCCTAGGAGTCGGAGAAAAAAAAAAAAAAAAAAAAAAAAGCAATAGAGTTTGACAAGCAGTCAAAACATCTCGTTACCACCTTTACCGAGCATATGACTAAAAAAATAAGATATTACATGCTATGCTATATTCTAATCGTAATAAATAACTATAGACTGCAGCTGTGGACTAACAGACTTGCAGTGGTATCATTTATAACCACGCAGGAACATGAGGTGTCTGACCTGTTTGAGCTGGAAGATGCCACCCGTGCAAACATCTCGCGCTGGCACCACCTCCACGGGCATGTATTCACCGTTCTCATTCAGCTCCAGAATCTGCACCCACATCTCCAACTTGCGTGTTACCTCGCTCCACCTGAGGACACGTAAGAGTCAAACCAGTCCAAAAAGCAGGAAGCATTTCATTAGATACTAGACGCACAAGTGTTCTCTACATTACTGCAAGTTTTTTTTCAGTATAATCAGAAAATTACAGGGGGTTGAAGCAAAAGTTTCTGCTCACCTGTCACGTAAAGTGCGTGTTTTGGCCTGGATGATGCTGAGGTCCCACAGCGCAGGGTTCCTGCCTGGATCAGCCTGCCTGTGTCCGTATACCTCTATGGCTACGGCACCCTCTGTTAGATACTCAATAAAATCCTCCGTTACAGTCACAGCATGCTCCTACAGTACAGAGAGAATAACAAAAGTAAATGAGGGTTATTAACTTTTTGATCACTCCTGTGTTAAAGGATTAGATAATCCAAAAATGAAAATTTGCTGAAAATGTACCCTCAGGCCATCCAAGATGTAGTTTGTTTCTTCATCGGAACAGATTGGAAGAAAATTAACATTACATCACTTGCTTAACAATGGATCCTCTACAGTGAATGGGTGCCGTCAGAATGAGAGTTTAAACAGCTGATAAAAACATAATAATCCAAAAGTAATCCACATGACTCCAGTCCAACAATTAACATCTTGTGAAGCAAAAAGTGTTTAACTTCAAACGGTTGCTTTCACTAAAATACAAGTCCTTTATTCATTATATTGCTCTCTCCACTGAAAAAGTAATCTCGTGAGAGGACTCTGGCCAGAAATGATGTTCAGGATTAAAATCATCTTGATGGATTAGTTACTTATAAATATGCAGCTTTTCCCTTTACAAGACATTAACTGATGGACTGGAGTCGTGTGGATTATTTGTGATGTTTTTGTCAGCTGTTTGGACTGTCATTCAGACGGCACCCATTCCCTACAGATGATCCATTGGTGAGCAAGTGATGTAATGCTAAATTTCTCCAAATTTGTTCCAATGAAAAAACAAACACGTCTACATCTCGGATGGTCTGAGGTTGTTTACATTTTCATATTTGGGTGAACTATTCCTTTAATGAACAAAGATGCACAATTACCCACAGTTTTAAATGCTGAAGGTCAATGTTAGTAATAATTCACAATTTGGGCTATTATTGGTTAACAGGATTTCCATGAGGATAAAATCACATTGTGCCTAATTTACCATCTGCTTGTAAAGGCACACATCTTGACTCATACCTTACAGCTGTCAAACACCACCATGCAGTGGGGGTCTTTGCTGCTGGAGGAGGAGGCAGAGGGATCCACTTCTGGGGCAACAATGACAGGCTCTGCTTGGTCCCAGAAAGAGTACTGACAGAAGACAAAATTGGACAGGTACTGCGGGAGACCAGTAGCCTGCAGGATCTTAATCTGTTTGAGAGACATGAGTAAAGTGAGTATGAGGTAAGGTTTTTTTTTTTTTCACATAATTTTTAAATACAAACACAATGGAATAGTAGACTGTGTTATTATTCATTTTAGTTACTTTTAAAATATAATTTAAGACCAAAAACCTTGACATGACTTAAGTCTCTCAAACCTTACATACAGAAGCCCTGCTTCAGTACTCACCATACAGACCAGTTTGCGTTCCTGTACATCACCGTCTGGGCTTCCATCACTTTCGTCTCCTCCAGCTACACTGTCATCAAATCCTCCACCCATTCTCATCACCTCCACATGCAGCCGCCCAGCAACCTGACATCAGCAACAAGTAAACACAACCCTTCACTGGAGATGAACTGTGTGTCTCATGCTTTATATGATAACTCAATTAGATTCTGTTTCACAGATGAAATTGCATTTGATTTAATTTAGATGCCATTACATCTTCTGGATGAAATTTCCTTCAGAAATCAAATGAGTCAGTTACCATGAAATATTCATAGCGAGTCAAACCACTGATCATATTTGCCTGACTGCTGCAGACAGAGCTGAAGACACATCATCCTCACCTCTCCTTTCTGATTGATGATGGGAACCGCATATTGCAGCTTTACGTCATAGAACAGGCAGGAAAGGAAAACGTTGGCCACCCCAATTAAACTGTGGTTCACCTGCTCATCGAAGAAAGGGTCGGCTCTCTTAAAGTATGAGAGCATCACCTATGAGAGAGAGAAAAAAAAAACTCCTATAGTGTCAGCTTTTCATTTTTAATGGGGCAGTAGAGCGTTTGTGATTAATAAGAGCTTACAGGGTTGTCCTCGTCAAAGTCCTTCCACTCCTGATAAAGCTCTCTCATGTCCACCAGCCTGTTTTCCATCTTCTCAAGAGCCCAGATTTGCTTCCCTTTGCCTTTCCTCCTCACCTGAATGGCAGGTTCACTCAAAACAGCGTCTCGCTGCATACACAAACACAAAAAAAAGGTCACATGACAGGACCACCAATGCTTATCCTAAGCTTATCTCATGGTTATCCTCTGTATAGAGGTTTTCTGCAAGTTTTAGGAAAGTTAAATTCAAGACTTTTAAGACAATTTTAAAACCTAAATGTAAATATGGTCACTTTATTTTAAGGTCCAATTCTCACTATTAACAAACCATCAACTACAACTTCAATAAACTCCTAATTTGCTGCCTATTAATAGTAAGGTAGTTGTTAAGTTTATGTATTGGGTATGATTAGGGATGTAGAGTATGGTCATGCAGAATATGTGCTTTATTAGTACTAATAAACAGCCAATATGTTAATAATAGGCATGCTAATAAGCAACTAGTTAATAGTGAGAATTGGTCCCTATACTAAAGTGTTACCATAAATATCTGGGGAGCACACAATGAGTTGTATTTGCAAAAGTTTGAAAATAACTTTTAACAGATCTCCATTATAATTGTACAATAATTTTCACTTTTCCTTATGATCACACTGCAAAAACACGAGTTTCTTCCTCAGTATTTTTGTCTTGTTTTTCAGTACAAATGTCTAAAGATTATTAAATCGAGATACATTGAGGATCAAAATGACAGAAGATTAGAAGTCTTTTTTCTGTGAAATCGAACTAAATGAAATGAGTTTACAAGAATCTACTGATAAACTCAACTTAATTCAAAGAGAAAACAAGTTTTCATATCCCATTGACAGGTATTTGTTCTTGTTTTAAGCACAAACTCACTTCATTTTGTTCACTTTCTTATAAAACAAGACTTCAAATATCTTCATTTTGCATTTCAAGGAAATGTATCTTGATTTAAGGATATTTAGATATTTAACTGGAAAACAAGACAAAAATACTAATGATATTTTTTTTCAGTGCATGCAATGCCATGAATTTAAGACTTTCTGCTCCAATTTAAGACCTTTTAACCTCAATTTGAAAAAGGGTGAATTAAGACCTTTTAATACCTACAGAAACCCTGATATGGGTCTAAAATGTGTCTGACCTTTCTGTTGGCATTAAGGTTTGCAGCAGGGATCTGTAGAGTAACTCTGTACTCGGTTCTCTTTTCCAGCTCTTCAGCGATGAAGCTCGCCTCCTGCACTAACAGATTAGCCCGTACGATCTGCTCCCTAAGTTTCCTCAAGCTCCGCGTCAGCACCACCTCCCTGGTGTCACCAAAATAACAGCGTTACAACAAACTCACCATGTACCAAATTTCACCTTGGGAAAAAACAAAACACATTTGTTTCCACCAAAACTGAAACCTCACCTCTCCTCACTCCACTGGCGCAGGCGGTGCTGGCCGCTGGGTGATGACATTCCTCCCTGGCTCAGTCTCTCCCAGCTGCGGTACTGCGGCTGCAAGGGCTGCGACTGCGGTATCTGCATGCTCTGTCTGTCTGGAGTCAGCTGTTTGCGCAGCTGCTGCAGCTCCTGCTCATACATCAGCCGCTGGCGCTCAAGAGCAGTCTGCTTCTCTTCCTCATGTTGGCGCTCCAGAGACTGCAAAACCGCCTGCATGGGGTCTGTTAGACAACAAAAACAGAGATATTTCACATCATGTTTTGGCTACTGTACCTTTAAGACTTAAAGGTAAATGACCTGTTTTGATAGGTTAACCTTTTAACATGTGAAATGAGTAACATGCCAACTCAAATGCAAAAATAAATGTCCATATTTTTAATAGCAGCAATGTTTTCATTTTATTACTGCTACACCAAAGTAATACTTTTACACACATCAAAAGTGACAGTAAAGACATTTATAAAGTAAAAAAAGGTTCCCATTTCAAATAAATGCTGTTCCTTTGAACTTTCCATTCAATAAAATCCTGAAAAAAAAGTATCACAGTTTCCACAAAAATATTAAGCAACACAATCGTTTAAAATGAAGTCACATACATATTGTTTTTAAGGTAGGTATGTGACTAAAACTCACCGTTGCTGCCCAAAGCCTTCATCATGACTTCAGTCTGAGCAAACTCGTAGCTGAAGCTGACCTCACTGGACACTTCGCTAGCTGTGTCTCCCTCTCCATCCAGCTGCTCACTGCTGTTACTGTTCTTCATGTTCCCTCCCTCACCCTCCTCTTCCTCACCCCGCAAGCGCCGCTTCGGTAGGTTTATCCTGAAAAAGACACAAATGTAAAAAGTTTTCATAAAAGAAGATAATCATAATGTACTTTCATGTACAAATACAAGAAGCCGCTATGTGACATTCTTTAGTCTAGACTCTAGAGTAATAACACTGACCTGAAGAAGTGATTGTTTCCCCAAAAAATACGGTCACCATGGTGAAGCTGCTGCCGGCTGGTGACTGGAGATCCGTTCACACATGTTCTGCAACAGAGGAAACTTTATAAAACTTTAGATTTAACATTTACCTACATAGAGATTACGATTCTGCTGTTGTTGTAATTCAGCACATCCTTTTTATCTTTTATCCTCTATACATGAATAAAAACCTGTGGTTAAGTGCTCTCCAGTTCATGGAATAAATTGAATCTGTGACTTTTTGGTTTACCCATCTCACATTTACACTACCATCCTCGATGCATTACCTTGAGTTTCTGTAAGGGTTGAGAAAGACAGCTCCCTCAGGTGTGATGTTAATGACACAATGTTCTGCTTGGATGCCCATTCCACATAGCTGGATGTCCTGTGAATCAGCTGATCCAACCTTAGTGTGTTCCTGCAAAACATCCTAGCATTAACTGCAGTTCTCTCTCAAATGGAATCCATAGAAGCACAATCAACACATAATGGATGCCACACTTTCAAACACCAAATTATAAATTAAACTTAAACACTATTGTTTTTTTCTGCAATACTACTACTACTACTTCATTCACTACTTCAAAAAAGTATTACATATGTAAGAACAATAATATGTATTTTTATATATTTTATTACATTCAAATTTCTATAATAAAAATAACAATAATAATAATAATAATAATAATAATAATAATAATAATAATAATGTATGCATAATATTATAATATGTAATAAGTAGCAATTTATAGTAATAACAATAGTATTAATATAATAATACATATACACACAATATACAAAACTCTTATCTAAAATAAAATAAAAAATAATAAAATAAAAAATAAATAAAAAATAAATAAATAAATAAAAATAAAATAAAATAAAATAAAATAAAATTAAAAATGCATTACCTTTAGATAATAAACCAATAGTTCATTAAGGGCAGGGTCAGCGTTGAGGTTGACCAGGAAGCATTTATCTTCTCCAACCTTGATACCAGATGACTGCAGAGAGATGCCAAGACTCTCCAGCTGTTTCTGTCTCTCCTGTGCAAAGAAAAAAAACAATGCAAGAAGAACATTAGCGTCCTCTTCTGTGTTTGACAGATGATGATATGGAACATGAACTACAGAACATCCAGACATAAACAAAATTACAGTCCAGACAAAACACTGCAAATTATTGTTGCTGTTACTTGTGCGATTTCCTCAGTCTTCCTCAGCTTCTCTTCCCAGGTGACCGTCATCTCCTGTATCAATTTTTCAGATTCCTCCAGTCTCTCCTTCAGCTCTGGTGCCTTCATAGACTGTGGAGGAACATGGTTCTTAACATACTGTTTTTGACATTTTGCAACATCACAGTAAGAATACGATAAAAAGTGTGTACCTCAGCCTGCGTCAGCTGATCTCGCAGTTTCTCCACCTCCTCTCGAAGTTCCCGGATGATCCTAGCATTGGGGTCTTCATTGACCACGGCGTGGTTGACAATGCTCTTTGCTCGGTCTGCATAGCGCAACGTTGACAGCGTCTCATCATAATTATCTGCCGCAGGGCTTACAGTAGCTACCATAGCAGTCCGACTGTTTCCACCCAGACTGTCCTGTGGTTGCACCAGAAGGACAGACATTAAACATCAATGCACTGGTCACTTTCCAGAGATTATACATTCAAAAGTATGTGGATGGAACTGGATTGGAAAACGCAAAAAATACTGTGGAAATTTCCCTTCCCGGTGTTTACTGGACAGAATGAGTGTTCGTACCTTGAGCAGCCATGTCAGCACCGAATCTCTGTAGGGCACAAACTTGTTCTTGTTCTTTCCAGCACCCTGGTCTGCCAGAGCTGAGATCACCAAACCCAGAGTGGTTAAAGACCTGAGGAAAGATAGAAATGGAAAAAATAAGTGAGAGAGAAACAGACCAAGGAAAAAAACACACTTCACACACAGAAATATACACTGGCAGGCCAAAAAACCTTCACCAGATTTATAAACCTTTCTCAGAACAAACTGTGCCCTTAGATGTAGCCATTTTAACAACTCTGATTCTCCACAGTATGAAACCTATCTTTACTCAACTAAAATACATTCTTAGATGACTAAAACATCCAGACACAATATTAGTGGGGAGCTTCACACTGTAAATGAAGATTATGTCTACACAGAAGATCAAACTTATTTCAAAACAGTTATTTTCCATGACAAGTCCCCTTTAAAAGGCAAAGCACCCATCTAGCTGAAAAGGAAACGCCTTGATTCAGTGCCATAGGAAAATATTCAGAAATGACTCAGACATTCAAAGGCTAGATTAAGCAAGAGAATCTCACGAAAACATGTCTGGGTCACATTTTACCCCAAAAATAAATAAAATTATGCATGAAGAAAATGAATGATTTTTGGAGCTTATAATTGTTATTTCATGGTATTAAATTATTAATAAACAATTTACAATGAATATAATATAATATATGATATAATTTAATATAATATATCAAAAAATAATCCATCCATTCTCCACACTGTTTGTCCTTGATAATATAATAATATAATATAATATAATATATTATATTATATGAGATTAATCATAAAAAAAATCTACTAATTATTATTAAATAATTACTAATTATTTCAGATAATATAACATAACATATAACATAACATAACATTTCATTTAGTTGTCCAAAAAATATGTGCCTTGAATGCAGTAAAAAACTTTTTTAGGCTTCAAGTTAAATATATTTTTGTATTTTTTGGGGCACATAAACTAGACTTGTTCTTGACAGGTTTCTTAAGATTCATGCAAAGCCCCTGTATGTTTGTATATTAACCGACAAAAAGTACTAAGACAAAAGAGACTAAAAAAAAAGGCATCGTGCAGAATGAGTCAAGGTTGCACACACTTGTTAATGTTGCTGCCTTCCTTGAGCCGCTCGCCTGCAGCGCCCGTTTTTGCAGCTCTCTCACTTCCTGCGAGGTCCACCAAACTTAGCTTACTCACCTTTTCCCCACTTGTCTGTAGAGAGAGAGAAAAAAAAAAAAAAGACAAAAAAAAGAAATGAGAGACACTACATTCAAAATTTAATACTGCTTACTACATAATATATACTCCCTACTATTTTTTTTTTCTAAATAGCATGTCACATGACCTCATTACGTGTATGTTTCCATGATTGGCTCCTAGTTATCCTGGAAATAAACAGTGGAGGGAACTAATAAAAAAAGCAACATAATAATCCCTCACTACTGAACATTTCCATGATTGTCAATCCTTTCTGTGCTTGTCCTCCCGAGAAACCCAGGGAAACGGCTTTAAATGTAAAATTTGTGTATGAATGACCATGCTGGACAAATTCTGGTGAGCGGTCCTATATTACGAAGGAACAATGACAAGAGAGGCTGTAGTGGGCCGTAGACAAGCCTCCATTGTTCTCCTCTCTATCACACAGCATTGGAGCAGTATGTGGGGTGGAGTTCCTTTATGTGCCCCAGCATCAGACCTTACTGTACACAATCCCCCTGTTTGAGCATCAGAGATGAGGTTTAATTGAGGAGAGGCAGAGAGATGTAAGCACGAGCTGAGAGGATATGGGAAGTCGTGAGGAGGGAGGACTGAGCTGGACCAAGATTACAGTGCATTACAACAACAAAGAGAGTCCTTGTGCTGCGAAGGCTTCAGGCTCCACATGCACATTGGCTGAGAATACACAATCATATAGAGCCAGAGTTCATTTGTTAATCTATAATCAGCTATTTAAAAGGAGACATAGTCTGCTCTTTTGTAGCATTTAATTTTTTTCCTCTTTAACTCCACTCTACTTCTTTATGACCCATTTCCACCTTCTCTGTGACCTTTAAAACGAACAGGCTGTTCTTGCTACTGTACCTTTAAGACTTCTGAATATGTGAGTGATCTCTACAAGCACTTTGTTACGAGTTAACCACTCACAACACCTCAGCAACTGCATATCGAGGTCTTGGAAACCACCCAGAACACCCTAGCAACTACAGAGATACATATTAATCCCCAAGAACGTATTAGCAACTACATTGCAATGCCCTGGCAATCACAAAGAACACCCAAGAAACCACAAAGCAACAAGCAAACTTCTCAGAATACTGTAAAACTGCATAGCAACACCCTGACAACCACCCAGAACACCCTAGCAGTCGCATAACTATGCATAAGCCCTAACAACACATTAGAAACTATATGACAACCACCCAGAACACCCTAGCCATGCATTAAGCCCTCAGAATAGTTTCTAAGGCTTAGCAACTGCATAGCAACACCCTGACAACCACTCAGAATACCCTAGCAACCTTATAGCCATGCACTTAGCCCTCAGAACACATTAGAAACTACATAGGAACACCCTGACAACCACCCAGAACACCTTATCCACCTTTTAACCATATATTAACCCTCTCAAAAAACCTTAGAAACTACATAGCAACACCATGACAACCACACAAAACACCTTATCAACCTTACAGCCATGCATTAACCCCTCAGAATACCTTATAAACTGCATAGCAACACCCTGACAACTGCACAGAACACCATAACAATCATAACTATATAACTATGGATATCCCCTCATAACACTAGATGGCAACACCCTGACAACAACTCAGAACACCCTAGCAACCTTATAGCCATGCATTAACCCTTTAGAATACCTTATAAACTGCATAGCAACACCCTGACAACCACTCAGAACACTCTAGCAACCTTATAGCCATGCATTAACCCCTCAGAACACCTTAGAAACTACATAGTAACACCCTGACAACCACTCAGGACATCACAGGAATCATATAAATATGCGTTAACCCAAACAACACCTTAGAAACTATATGCAACACCCTGACAACCACTCAGAACACCCCAACAACATTATAGCTATCCATTAACCCCTCAGAAACATTAGAAACTGCATAGCAACACCATGACAACCACTCAGAACATCCTAGAAATCTTATAGTCATGCACGTACCCCTCAGAACATCTTATAAACTGCATAGCAACACCCTGACAACCACTCAGGACACTCTGGCAACCACCTAACAACCACATAGCTAAGTATTAACCACTCAGAACACCTTAGCAACTTCATAGTAACACCCTGACAACCAACCAGAACACCTTAGCAACCACATAGTTACGCAGTAAACCCTTAAAAAACTTCAGCAATTGCATAGCAATGTCCTGACAACCACTCAGAACACTCTGGCAACCGCATAGGTTCACATTAACGCCTCAAAACATCTTAGCAACTGCATAGCAATACTCTGGGAGAACACGCTAGTGTTGATAGTAGTGAGTTTACACAGTCAAGCACAGACAATGTGAAAATCTAGTTTTTAAGGAGCTGTTTTCCATAATATGCTAAACACAGATTTTAATACAAAAGAATATGGAAATCCGAGGTAATCTATTGCCTCACATTTCCCCACAGCGCTGTTTGCATGGAAAACCACAGCATGCAAAAGACAGGACTGATGACTGCGCTGGAAAAATACAAGCATCATTACTTATCGATGGCTGAGATGACAAACACCACACATATAAGGGCTGGGTTTGGTGCATGTGTGTGCATGCAGGCTAAAACTTTATTATTGCTGTTTTAGTGACAACATGCTAAGTTTAGATCTTGCACCTGTTGAGTGACCAGCACAGTCCAGGCCGTGATGAATTATAGATTAGGGACTGGACACGAGTCGAGTCAGGTGATCGTGACATACGGCACAAAAGAAAAGCACAGTGACACCAGGACAGCGCAAGAGGAGATCAGCTGACATCTAAACTCAGACACTCGATAATTTATTCATCAATTCTCCTGCCATTTGCATGAGCTCTCTCCATGCTCACGATAAAGCCGTTAAGGAAAGGTTTACATGGTCCAGAGTGCACTTAATGGTACAAGACCTTTGGAGATACATAAAGGAAATGACTTAAGCGATATAAATAGGAAACAACCTGCAATGATCCAAAGTGGATGGAACAAAAGCAAGGGTGGTGTAAAAACATAAGGTAAGAGGAACATTTGAGATTAACACTGGACTGTGCCATCACAGGTTCACATCAGCTGATAAAAGGTATTCAATACATGCATCTATGAGATCATCGAGGCTGGACATGGTGATTCATCTCTCAATCTTCCCCTTCCTGCAGTACTTGGCTTTAATTCATGAGGACCTTGCAAGAACATTCAAGGTCTGAGTTTTATTATCAAACAGCAGAATCAGGACTGTTTCCAAATTAAATGATCCTAACATGGTTTTCCTTGCTCTTTTCAAATAAGAGAGTTTAAGGACAGACTCTGATGCTCCCAACCCAGGCCACCCAGACCACTTATAACACCAAAGCTGCAAAAAACTAATAAATCAGAGAATATGGTTGCAAAGTTGCAAATACATTAACACATGACCACCCACATTTGCATAGCCATGTTTATTCAGAATTCAGAAACTTGACCCAACCTGATAAACAAACTATGCTGGTAAGGTTATCCAATCATAAAGAAGGTAATTTACATGAAGTCTAAAAATGTACAGCAGTAAAAGCTAAGGGTGGAAAATGGTAATGATTATGAGTTTTATGGTGCAAGAAACTTTGTCTAACATAAAAAGTGGACTTAAAAAATAAAAAATAAAACCTGAAACGTGTACGATGTGACCCATTTACATGATTTTCCACTTGTATTATCTTGCATCTAAATCTTAATCTATGAAAATAAGCTTTAGAACAGTGTGTGTAAGTGTGTCCTTACCCCTGACTGCAGGTCCTTTAGCGTGTGCGTGAGGATGATATTGAAAACAGCATGGGAGCGACTGCTCTCCTCATTCATATTGGTGGCCGCCACAGTGCGGGATTTATTCCCCTCAGACATCAAGGACTCAATGTCCTTTGGGTAGAAGAAGGGACAGGATTAGAATCTCAGACATGCTTTAAAGGTCAGAACAACTGTACACTTATGCATACTTATTTTTTGTTTAAAAAAAACAGCAAAGCAGTAAAGATGTCCTGAATACGGCCTCTAAAAATAAGGCATGCACAATGTTGATGAATTACGGTTACTGCAAAGTAACCTCTTTTTAGGTTTTGAACTGAGTTTAATAGGACTCCCACAATGATCATCTATGGAATCTCTGGAATTCTACAGAATGGATTAAAATTTGTAAAAATGTTAATCTAAAGTATGCAACACGTTAAACCCAATTAAACTAAATACATTTTAGGTGACAAATTACACAATTCTACGCATCAAATTCTGCAAAAATGCACAGAAATCTGCTTTTTTCAGTTTCTGTGCAGGCTTTAGAGTGACTAAGAGTTCCATAACACTAAAAACTTCACATGGCGTATTGTAAGCTGACATTCCTACAGTGGGATTTGCTAAGCATCAACTGCAGTCCCAAAGAGGGGATAATTGAGCCACATGATCAACTGAATGACAGGATATACAGTAAAAAGAGAGGTGAAAGTTCAGTCATTGTGTAAATGTCATTTCACCATTAAAGATATTTTTCTCCTATTTTGTTACCTTGTAACTTTCTACCGCAAGCCTTGATAGACCATCAACATAAGGCCCCAACACTTTATGTTCTCTCACTCTCAAGGCCTGTCGACTCCTGTGAGAACAAACAGATATTGTGTAAGATCGACATCTACAGCAGAGTAAAGCTCAGAGATTAAACACGAGACATAATAGGCTTCACCCTTTGGGGTCCAACAGGTCCCGGACTTTCTCGTTGTAGATTTCCATATAAGAGACTTCCACGGTGAAGCTCTCTTCCTCTCTCTGGTGCTGAATGGTCCGGTCAAACAGAGAACTACAGAGCCTGGGGATCAAACCGGGCTGGTCCACCGAACCCATCATTGTGTACGACTTACCCGAGCCTGAGGGAAATGACATGTTCTCATGTTAAATAATTATTATTTGCCATAAATTATCACAGTACAAAAGAAAAATGGTTATGTTTAGAGTGCTTTAAAAAAAACTGAGCAAAGGTCACTGCGCACAAAGCATTACTCACCAGTCTGCCCATATGCAAAAATACAGGCGTTGTAACCCTGAAAGGCATTATGCAAAAGACTCTCCCCAAGGCACTGAAACACTACATCTTGGCCTGTTAAAATATGATTGAATGACAATTAAGATGGACATCTACAAATGTGAATCTTACAAAAACCTGTCAAGAACATTTTTAAGTGATATATCACTCTGAAATGACAATTAAGCTAAACAAAGGTTATGGTCCTAAAAATAGGCTTTACTGTGGCTTCAAGATGATTCATCATATGAAGGAGAGAAACAGAGGAAAACAGGAGAAACCATGTATGGCTGAGCTGAAGTGCATGACAACATCTAAACAAATACAGTTAAAAAAAAAAAAAAAAAAAAATCCCACAGTTTAAAAAAATTAATGGCCCTAAAAAAAAAAAAAAAAAAAAAAAAAAAAAAAAAAAAAAAAAAAAAAAAAAGAGAGAAAGAATAGGCTCTATCTACAGGACAAAAAGTGATTTGATTAATTAATATATATATATATATATATATATATATATATATATATATATATATATATATATATATATATATATATATATATATATATATATATATATATATATATATATATATATTCTTTTTTTTTTTAATCACTTTTTGTCCTGTAGATAGAGTGCCATGACTTGAATTTGTACTGTAAACCTCAAGGTGACACACTGTAGATTTTCTGGAAAAACCTTGTTAGTACAAATGATCTTGATGTGTAAACAAAACCTTATCTTCACTCGCACCCCCAGCACCAGCACAAGAACCATCCTAACAAGATGATACAGATGAGATATTTGGTACTGAACCGAGTAATAAACAAAGGAACTAACCAGCAAACTTCTCTGTCTCCGACTCATCCATCGACCAAAAACAATAGTCATAGGCGAAGGTCTTGACAAAAAAAAAAAAAAAAAAAGAGACAGATAGATAGAGGTAAAAATGGTTACTTTGTATTTCCATTTGTTCTATTAATATTAAATTTTGAACGAAGCAAGCACGTTCATTTTAGACAGAAATGAAGGTCATACCTTTGGCTGACCCCTGCTGCAAGATGATCCAAGGAGAGGGTGCATATGGGAAAAGACAGAAAAAGAGCTTGCTTAAAAACAAATCACTTATGCATGCACTTTAGAAGAGCGCACAATTATAATGTGGCTGTGCTGAACTACGAAATGACAAGTAAGATTCTGTATAAAATAAAATTTAAAAAGTCTGTATGTTATTTTGGATGTGATATTATGATAATACTATACCACTGTACATATACCAGGATTCAATGCCATGGTATTCTTAGAGAGCTATTTATAACATAATATATACACTGGCAGCCAAAAAAATTGGAATAATTAAGATTTTGGGGGGAGGGGGTCTCTTAAGCTCACCGAGACTGCATCTATTTGATCAAAAAAAAAAATACAGTAAACACAGTAATACTGCAAAATCTCATTTCAATTTAAATTAGTTTTTATATTCTAAATTCGGCTGTCAAAATTTGCTGTCATAGAAATAAATTAGATTTTTAATTATATTAAAATAGAAAATAGTTATTTTAAATTGTAAAAATATTTCACAATTTTGTCCGCCAGTGCATAATATCACAGTACATATTTCCCTGTAAACATCTGAGCTTTAATTATTCCTGGAAGTTCAGACAAGCTTTAAAAACCTCTAATTGTCCAAATTCTGTGGACCCACTGACTCACAGCTGACCAAAATAGCATGTCATCACCATGAGCGCACTCAAACGGGACTAGGAACCAGCGGCTCTACACACAATCACACATCCTGAGTGAGTCCATGTCATCAGTTGTACTTTGCTCAGTGGACCTGAACACAAACAGACGGTCTCTCACTGAGAAAGCCCTGCTGTTTACAGGGTAAATACGCATTTGGAGCCCTGACTCAAAGTTGTGTTATCTGTAGAGGGCACCTCAATGGCTTTGCACGGCATTCTGTGAACACAATGACCTATATAAGCATTATTGACAGACTATGGGAGCGTATTGAAGGATCCTAATCGCTCAGAGAGCACTGTGCCTTTCCAGGCCAAATTAATTCAATTCTGTTGTTGTTCTCGGGGTAATTAAAAAACACAAATGCAAAATGCAAAGCTCTGTTCCAAACCATAGTGAGCTGCCTAAACAATGAATAAAATTGAGGGAACCATCTATTTAAAAAAATAAATAAATAAATTACCCAATATTTGTTTTTGCCATGAACATTTGAGCTATTAATAAATTATTATTTAATATATAAAATATTTATTATGATTATTATTTTAAAGAGTTAGTGTTGTACTTGTATGTCCTTTTTCATGGAAATTTGTCTTGGAATACATGACAAGCAACTGTCATAAATAGTCATCATATATATATATATATATATATATATATATATATATATATATATATATATATACATACATACATACATACATACATACATACACACACACACATATATACATATATATACACATATACACACACACACAAATAAAAATATAAGATTAAATTGTTACTATAAATAAATTAAACTATTACTGAAATCACTAAAAGGTTATAAAAAATATAAGACGGCTTGGTGGTGTCAGCTAAAAAGAAAAGTCATTATATTTTGATCCAAAATAAAGAAAAACTTCTTTGCAAGACTGTGCACAAATGAACCATACACAATAAGCCAAAAATGTGTGTAAAAGTAAACAGGGTCATTTTCATTTTAAAAATAATTTTAAGAATCTCCTAGGACATAATCTATGATGTGGAATTATTGCCAATTTATACATGTCTTCTGCACATATAACAAAAAAACTATAATGACCATCTTCAGTAACGGCGATCCTTTTTATGATCCCAATCTAGAAAATCTACATCCATGAGAGCTTATGGAAATCACCGAAGCGTGTACAGCCATGCAGTTACACAGCGAGCAAACGACCAAAGCGAGGGATGGAAAGCTGGGGCAAAATATGCCTGGATTCAGTTCCAACAACCCCAGGCTCAGCTTGTCGTTTAAAATCAGGCCATGCCGCACTTGTGGTATAATAAGTTGCACGATGACATCCCCCCCTCACACCACGCTGAGAACTGAGGGAGATGTTGGCCCCCGAAGGAAGTGTCAGACTGAGCTTCATCTTGAGTTCCTGAGGGAGGTCTGGCAAACGCGGTAGACAAACACACGGCGGATATTCGGAAAGCTGTGGAGACAGCTGTATATCTGTAACACTAAAAATAACGTTTCTGAGAGACATTCCCTCAATTCTGACATTGAAATAAAGATGTGGATATTCTTAGAAAAAGATCTTCTCTTCATATTATCCGTTTCTCAAAATCTAGCCTTGCTATCCGCCTCTGCAGGGCATAAACTGCGTGTTACAGATAACAGATACTTCAGAGTATAACAAATCAAATTTCAAGCATCACAGGAACATAACGCATGCTTTGCAAGACAGATTATTAATTCTTGAGAAGGAGGTCTCTACCAAACCCTCCACAGCCAAGGGTGTAGCTTGCAGTAGGTATATGCCTAATGGCAAATGAGTTCACTGGTTTGTGTGCTACACCCAGACTACTGCTCATGCTCGCGGCTCCCGCCGCCGGCAACTCCTTTCCCAAACACTCATTACAAGCCCTAGTGACTTTGACCTTGTACTATCTGGCAAAGCCTATACTAACTATACCCCGGTCACATTTAATCATATCTGATTCGCCAACATGACAAATAAAATGACGTACAGTCTCTGACGGAACGGACAAAGTACTGAAATGAATCATTTCAAACAAATGACACTACTTAGCAATGTTTCTAATCTTATCCGTCTTCATCATTCTGAACACAACTGTATATTCGTTCCAGTAACAAACTACATGGTTGCTTTTTTGCTCATGCAATGTTGATTAAAAATGCTCTGCTAAACAGTCTTCTCTTATATATATTGGGCTGAGAATCTAAATCTTTTCAGTGAATCGCTTCGTTTGGATGATAGGCATGAACGAACCAGTTCAAATATGCACCTGCACTCGTTTTAGAAGTAAAATATTTACTACATTTCGACTCATTTATATAAAGAAGGTTTTTTAAATTTAGTGTAAATGTATCTGCTTAAATTAATAGTCAACATAAATGTAATTTTTTTTATAGTTTCTGTGCTAGAAAAATACTGCTCTGATTGCAGAATATACAGCAATCTGATATAACATAAAAATAAAATTAAATAAAAAATTAAATCAAATAAAATTTAAAAACATTAAATAAAGAAACCAATTATTTTTATATATATATATATATATATATATAAATAAAATGAATAAATTAAAAATAAAATAAACAGGTATTTAGGTATAAGCTGGCAAAATTGAAATAGATGCTTTGTTTATCAGAACGTAGTTAGCAAAATAAAAGAATTAAATTAATATAAAATAATCAAAATTAAAACAATAAGTTAAAATAAAACAAAATAAAAATAAAATAAAATGCACAGGTGTTTAGATATAAGTTGGAAAAAGTAAAATTGGTACTTTTATCAGAGAAAAGTTAGATTCATGTTTTTGATTGTCCAATGACAACCTAAGGAAAGCTGGCAGCTGCTCCCAAGTTCCTCGTCTGGTTTCCAAACATTGCTGGACTAAACCCACAATGCATCGCTCCGTACTGTCCTAACACGGGTGTCCTGTACATCTGCACAGATTGGAATCGTCCCTGAGCCAACTGTACAAATGAAAAATGTGTATGCTGTGCCTCTACGCCTGTGCCTGTTTTCCCTACAGGAGACAGAGGCATGTGGTTGTTATTACCCAAAAAATGCCTCAGTGACAGGTGAGACCAATCGCTGAGAGACTCTCGAGCTAGAACTGGGATCAGCGCTGCGGTGCTGTTAATCACACGAGTTCTCTCATGATGTCATCGAGTAGCCTCGCCAGTAATCCTGTACGTTGCTTTATGACATTGTTTTAGTGGGAGTGAGTCAGAGGCTTCCTGATATGAGGCAGCACTGACTGAGCAGAGTCCTCAGCTGCTGGGGAAGACACAAACTCTTTACTTTCTTTAGCAGTCGCACACACAAAAACATTCATTTAGAGAGTGACGATTTGGCAGCGTGCAGCAAAGACAAGCTCACATAAGACCCTTCCCCCAAACCAGGAAAAATCTTGCAGTTAGGGCTGGACAAATAAGTTAAATACAGAAAAAATACAGCAAAAAAAAAAAAAAAAAAAAAATGCTTTTTACAAAAAGAATACTTTGATAACAACTAATTCTTTTTAAACTCTACCATTCAAAAGTTTTGGTTTTAAAAATCAAATACTTGTATTTAGCAAGGATGCATTTAATTAATCAAAAGTGAATACATTTAGAATGTTAAAAAAAGTTTCTATTTCAAAAAAGTATGCTAATCTGTAACTTACTAAAAGAATCCTGAAAAAAAATGCATTACTGTTTCTACATTAATATTAAGCAGCACAACTGTTTTCAAATTAGCATATTAGAATGATTTCTGAAGGATCATATGAGACTGAAGACTGGAGTGATGATGCTGAAAATTCATCTTTGCAATGATAGGAGTAAATTACATTTCAAAACATTTAGAAAACAGTTATTTTAAACAATACGCGACCTTCAAGAACAAATGACTGAATCACAAATGAATCACTGAATCATTTTCAACCAGATTACTGAACCTGTCAGTGCAAAGAACTGGTTCAGAGAAATAAATGTAATCTACATTTTGGCTACTGACATTAATCAAATATCTTATATCACTATAATGATCACAAGCTGTGATATAAAGGGGAAAAAAACTTTTGGGAATTTGACTGCAAACTCTATAGTTGCAAACAAAAAATCAAACATAAAAAACTGATATATTATCATCTAGCCCTACCCACAGTTACTGCATATAAATCACTTAGCTCACTGAAAGCATGAAGTAATAAAGATACATCAAAATGAATGATTAAAATGTTTACCATGCTTACAAAAACACGCTGTGGCAAACACTCCCATGAAGGTCATTGGTTTGAAAAATTAGACTTTGTTCGCCACACATTTACCACATAATAACAGCAAGTTCATCACAAACGGTCGCTACTTTTAATAGTTGCACTTTTATTTCAAGAAACTGTCTATAGGGGAGGAGGCTCCTTTGAAAGACTGTGTCAACAGTCCCTTCCCCCACTCTCTGTATCCCTCCATTGGTGCTGCAAACAATGAGGAAATCACCACTCTGGCTTGGTGCTATAACAGTATACAAATGAAACCGAGACCAAAGCACCACAGGCGGAAAATAAAACCCACATTGACACCACCAGAGGGAAAACCCTCCATTTACAGGCTAAAAAGTGGTGGTTGATTCAAGTCTGCAGTCTAGCAAACAAGCCACTGGCCTCAATCTGTCTTTGAACAGCATCGAACACACATTTAATTCCGCCGCATTCAATCAGGCTTTCCTGCAAACTCAGGGAGCATTCCAGAAACATGCTTGCGATTTCATTTCGACCTAGTTAATGGATTCACCCGATGCCTCATCAGACTATCCTAATATTCCTAATAGGCTAGAGGAAAGCATTTCCTACAGAGAACCATTTAAATCTCTCTTTCGAGAGTGTATCGACCACTCCGAGGCAAAGTGTAGACTCAAAGCCAGGACTGTAAATCCCTGTCTTTGTCTGCATTCTTGCAGGGGCTAAAGTCTGAGAACAAAGGGGAGGAAGGAATGAACTTTGATTATGGTCCACTGCAGCCTTCTCATGGGTTAGTGACGTACGCTACGGTGACAGCTGTCAGTGCGAGTATGCCAGAGACCGAGGGTTGAGCCAAACGCCGTCTAACACCTCGTGGTTGGCGTTCGCATGATGGGCTAGTCAGAAAGACAACCTGACCGTGCACACAGGCGTTCATGAACTACCCTTCAGCTTTTGGGCTCTGAGGTCGAGTCATTTAAAAAAATGTGATTCTGCTTCGGTTGCTTGCAAATACGCAGCCCGTGACTTGGAAAGATGACGTACTGTACCCTTGACCTAAATTATGATCCACTAGATACGTCCTAATGAATGTATGCACACAGACAGGCGTGGCCTCATGCTTGAACTTAATGCTCTTGAGCAGGCCGAGGGCAACAGGATGCACTCTAGGGCACTTCTTCCACATGATGCAGAAATGATTTTTCTAAGCTAAAGATGCCCAACTGTGACTCAATGTCCTGGTAATTACAACAATAGTGTAATGAAAAGTGCACAATTAAATTCATCAGCGGTGCTCATGAACATTATGTGATGCTTATCCATTTTAACTGAAATGCAGAGGTTGGTAGATTGTTAGCTAGTGTTTTACTGTTGGAAAATGGAAAATGGTCATTTTTACAAATATTGGATCTTTTTTGGTGCAAAAATTTAGCATACTTTATAAAACTTTATAAGCTAACCTCGAGAAAAACTGTACTTCATGACCCCTTTAAACTTGCATATATGTGACCCTGGACCACAAAACCAGTCATAAGGGTCAATTTTTCGAAATTGATATTTATACAACATCTGAAAGGTGAATTAATAAGCTCTCCATTGATGTATGGTTTGTTATGATAGGACAATATTTGGCCGAGATACGACTATTTGAAAATCTGGAATCTGAGGGTGCAAAAAAATCTAAATATTGAGAAAATCGCCTTTAAAGTTGTCCAAATGAAGTTCTTAGCAATGCATATTACTAATCAAAAATTAAGTTTTGATATATTTACAGTAGGAAATTTACTAAATATCTTCATGGAACATGATCTTTACTTAATGTCCTAATGATTTTTGGCATAAAAGAAAAATCAATAATTTTGACCCATACAATGTATTTTTGGCTATTGCTACAAATATACCCCAGCGACTTAAGACTGGTTTTGTGGTCCAGGGTCACATATTTCATTCATCATATACACTGAAAGACTAAACCTGTATTATTGCTGGAGCTGCAAAGTTTCTCTGAATAACAGATACACGTATGCAAAATTGGCTAATGAGAGGTGTGTAATCTGGATCTGCATTAAAGGTAATTATGTTTGAACTAGGTTTGAGAACTGCACCCTTGGCTTTGCTCAAGGACCTTGTTGTAAGTCTGTCAGGTGAGAGCGGCATATGATACTGGCAAAAAGCTGTAAAGGAAAAGTTGTGTGGAGGTGGTCTGGGAGTGTTTTATGCAAATGACTAACCTCGTGCCACATGGTTGCTCATGTAGAATACTCCAAATTCATTAACATTTGAACGAGGTTAAGAACAAATTCTTGTGCATACACGTGGTGTGAATTAGGCAGAAAGTATAAATACGAATAATCTACGCAATTATTACTGAATGACAGTTATTGTCTTGTATAAGGTTTTAATAATCATTCTAGTTCTATGATGACAGCAGAGTCAACACCACATCTGTAACTGTATTGACAGTAGAACAATATCATTGGAATCACTTTGAGAATGATTTTTTCCAGCTGATGAGAAATAAAAATCAGAATCCATCCTGCTTTAAAGAGTTTGAGCAATTAAAGCGGCAGATGTCAACTGCAGCGCGCAATAATAATAATCAAAATGTTATCATCTGATGGTGTGTAAGCTAATATAGTTACCATTATTGGTGTGAACAGCCCTTTATAATTGTTGCAATATTACAAAAAAAGAAAAAAAACACTAAGTATTTTTGTCCAATTCTCCAGTTAAAATATCTAAACATCCTTGAAAAACATCTAAAGATTTTAAAATATTTTACTGGAAAACAAGTAATAAAAAACATTAAAAACTCATTAAGTCGTCATTTTAACACCGCATATTGTAAGATATACCTATGATGGCTATGAGTGTCTATGACTTCATGAAAAAAAATTATAAAAACATCTTACAGCAATGTTCAGCGACCTCTTATGACATCCATCATACACATGCCTATTCACAAAGCATTCCTGACATTTAAGATATCGAAGGTATCCGAATATGCTTTTGAAGATGTTTCTATGCAAATAAGAGAATGTGTCTAGCGCTTAAGGCATCTGTGCATCACTGCAATCGCTAATAGAGCTCCATGTAAAGGAACTTTGATACACAGAGTGACATTTCCTGTTATAAACAGTGTTGAGTCTTCAATAAACCTGAACTCATTCTACCTAGTGTATGTCTGACTGATTTCCTGTCTGTCAAAAATACGCCCTGTCTCTCCGGTGCTCTTTGGTGCATTTAAGTGGGATGGTCGTAGTCTTAATGGGCTGGCAACTACTTAAATTAACAACATCTAACACATGCCTTACACTAAAGGGCACAGCTGCAAAATACTATTAAAAATACTGAAATAGTAGGGAGTGACAAGCAATTATTGGTCTATGAATGCTACAGGAATTTTTCTAAAATTTTATATATATGCTATTTCTATCACAATTCATAACACATTCATTGATTTGCCAGGCATATACAAACTTCTATTAAAGATGCTTATTGTTCATGCCTGGGTGTGTTCAATGCTCAATCCATCCAAAACAGCCCTAGGAGCTGCTTGCAAACATAAAACCGTTGTCATTTTCTTTCATTGAACAATTGTCATTTTCTTTCATTGAATCAAATGGACAGGCACTAAGATTCATTCAGCCTGAGTATGTGATGCCATCGGACATGCTGAGAGCGGTACGACCACACAAAGGACTGAAAGATGAATATACTCCGACATAAACACAGCATGTGAAGCCTTCATAAAAAAGATGGTCTGGAATGCGTTGTAGTGCCTGACAGATCATAATTAATATGAAATGCCAGCAATAATCTGCATAAATAAGGCTATTTTGGTCATGTGAACCTTGCCATTTGAGGCATCTGCATCGCAGGGGCCATTAACGGGGCCGGCGATTGAGCGCGGCACGACACATGAACTCAACGCTGCAATTAAACTGCCTGTTGTGCGAAGGCAGCAGGCAGCTCAACCATTCACTTCCAAGTTTAAAACCTGTTCAACCTCTGTCTTTGTTTGCACTGCACGACAAGAGAAAAGCAGAGAGGAAAAAATAATTACGCTCTCTTGTTTACCCACCATAAAAGTCAGAGGAAATGTTTATGGCCGACAGATGCTAAAGCTAGCTTGTATTTTCCCCTTTTTCCAGACACAAGAGCTCCTCAGCTATGGATGACCTAGGGTTAACCCTCCTTCTGCGTTTCCGTGGCAACGGAGGGCAGAGAAAAAGAGAGGAAGTCAGACGGAGGAGAGTTATGCCCCGACACACGGCAGGACGGAGCAAACAGCAGGCTGCGTTAAAGAGAACTGCACGTCCACATTCCTGTTCTCCTTCAGCCCCCATCGTACGAGCCGACCGACCGAGTCCCACAATGATACACACGTTCTCAAAGCCCCTGCTCTCAGCTATCTCACGAAGGGTCCAAAACATGAAATATCTGATTGAGAGAGGAAGAGAAACAAATGCTGCTCTTGTTTGGAATGGAATTCTAGTTAACAGCATACTATATACTTCTTGGTATACACTGAGATGCGTTTTGTTTTAAATCAAAGGTGTTCAAATGCCTCGATTTCATCTTGGAGAAAAAAAAAAAATGGTTATTTTCAATCCAATTTTTTACATTGTTAAACTCAATCTGATCAAATAATGAATCAAGAAAAAGTTGTTATAAACAGCACCAGATATTACTTCTGCTTCATTACTCTGGAGAAGGAAGCCAAGTTGAGAGAAAAGCATTGTGGGATACAGTAACCACTGCAGTATGTAAATGTAGTAGGTCATTGGGTACTCTGCATACTAGTATGCATGCTATTCTGAACAAATCACAATGTTAGTAAATCTACACTACTGTGCAGTTTGGTGTCTGTAAGATTTTTACAGTTTCTGAAAGAATTATGTTCACCAAAGAGGCATTTTTTGTTCAAAAACAAATATTAAATATTATTTGATTTGAATTGTTTTCTGCTTTAATGTTTTATAATGTAATTTATTCCTGTGATAGCAAAACAGATTTTCAGCAACCATTACTCCAGAAATCATTCTAATATTCTGATTTTGTGCTCAAAATACATTTATTATTAATAATGTTACCTACAGTTGCTACTTTATATTTTTTGAAACACTGATATGTTTTTCAGGACTTTGATGAATAGAAGGGTAAGCATTTATTTGAAATAAACAATTTAATCCTCGCTGAATAAAGGTATTCATTTCTTAATACTACATAGTATGTCAGATTTTCCAATTTAACTTACCTGGAATCTTTTCCTAGGTTTGCCGGGTACAGATGTGTTTGATTCCCCTCCATTTCCACAACACATTTTGTGTTCAGGTCCTTTTCTGTTGGGAAAAAAAACAAACACATTGAGGCAGTTTAAGGACCAACAAATATGAATTTTCAATTTATTTTGTGCTGTATAACCTCAAAATAATCAGGTTGTTGGAATATTAAAAAAAGAATAGAATGCCACTAAACTGATTAGATGAAGCATATATCCTATGGAACTGCTACTCTAAATATTTTTGTCCCATCTCTGTCACTTAGATGTATCTAATAAGACAATCTTATGTCCTATTCATCCTGATTATGTTCCCAGTCATCCTGATTATGCAGAACAAAAGGCTAAAATCAATAGCAGGGGTTTATTTCACAGCAGGAGATGCTGCTCGAGGACTGAAACCAAACCAGCATTCTGACACAGAGTTTTCATGTTCACACAGAGACTCATGTCCTCATATGGGATATTAAAGGCCATTTCAGGACAATCAAATTATAATCTCCCTTGACAGGCTGTTAACTACATTAGCAGAAAAATCTCTGAAACTAAAGCAACGATTCTACACATGCTAGATGCCATATGGGAATATTATTAATATCCCTTTTAATCAATGATTTTGCCAGCTAACCAACTATTTCCAAATCCGTTTTTCTCCAAAATTGAATTAAATGATTTCAGTGTGAAAGTGCAATAAACTCGTTAGCAGGTCATGAGATATAACAGTTCTCAAATGCGAAAATATTTTAAAGTAAAAATCAATATTCCATGTCCAATAGTGTGTTGATCTGGAAAGTAGCCATGTAATAAGTGAGATGATGCATGACCTGTCTGGGTTTATTTTGCAAAATTGACCAGATGAAAAAATGTGGCATATACTGTCAGTGGACGTGTTTTTGTGCTTGCATTGCATTATTCTATTTAAAACACTGAAATAATTTGATTAAATTTAGGAAAAATTTGGACCAAATTGAATAGCTGGCAAAAACAAATCCATGCTTACATAAATAAATAATACGTATGTGAAATAATAAATAAATATTAATATAAATAATTTTTGCACCAAAAATATTACAGATATTGAGGATGGAATGTAAATTAATCAAACATGAATTAATTTTTTGGTCCTTTTTTAACTCACAGAAAATGTTTAGTCCAAGTTTAGTTTAGGTTGTAAGTAGGGCTGGACCAGGATATTCGATTATTCGAATATTCGTTCGGTGGGTTGGCATTCGATTTTCAATTTTGAGATTCGAATATCCCATTTTTTATTTTCTCTCAAACACTTGGCATCCCCCACGAAACTGCTCTCAACTTGTCCGCCTGGCTGAACATCTGCACCAGCAACAGACCGTTCACCAATGAAAGACGTTCGTGCTGACCTATAGCATGCATATATTTCATGAAAAATCTTCTATTATGAGCGTGCTTGCCGCACATTTACATTTGAAATAACGAACTTAAGCGCGCAAAAGACACGACATGTGAACAGCCCCTCTGCTATCACAAGACCGAATGCGATGCATGCGTTTTCTTTCTGTCAACTGTTCCGAGATGCGAGTGAAAGTCTTGGATCAGTGTGCAGTAGCTCTTGTAGTGTAGACGAGATGCGCCGATGTGAAGCCGCCTTGAGAGAGTGAAAGAGAGAAGACGCGGTACAGCTGAATCACTCACGCTGTTTTCAAATGACTGATTTAATCTGACATTTTGTGTGGATTTATTTACTCATCTAACCTACATGCTATATTCAATAAATGTTTGCAGGAATTACCCTCATTATAAACTTGAAAGCTGCGAGAATGAATAAAACTATGCGATATACACACAAATTCAGGACCTGATTAAATAACTCTATTATACAGAGATTTGTGAAATAAAATTCCATGACTTTTACAAAACGTTTCCAGGCCTGGAAATTGCTGTTTTAAAATTTCATAGCTTTTCCAGGTTTTTCATGACCGTACGAACCCTATAAAAGCAACTGATGCACGCTTTCAATCACTAAAGATTGGTCCTCTCCCTCCTCAAATCACATGCCGGATCCGTTACCCCGCTTTATTCCGGGACCTCGCAATTTACAAATCAAGCACTGGGCTACCTTATTAAAAGTGTTGCTCTTAACATACCTGTGTGTTTTGTATCACTAGTGCAGTGTCCGTTCTTGGAGCATATAAGCCGTGGCCGCTTGAGGCGCGCCGCTTCCGGCTCGCTCTGTTCTGTAGTTTATTAAAAGTTTATTAATTCTGAACGTGTCGCGTGTCCAAATTTCACCAAAAATGTGACACTGCACTCCCTTGGGTCCGCAGCAACACACCCGCCACGCGTGAAGTCGATTGGATGAACGGTTCTCGACATAATAAAAATGCAAACAGACAGACAGACGCACAGAGATTCCTGCCTTTATTAGAGAGATGAATATGTTCAGCCCCCTCCCTCCGAAGCTTCGAATATTTGGTGTTGACTACTTCCGAAGCTTCGAAGCTCAAAAAAATGGTATTCGGACCAGCCCTAGTTGTAAGACATAAAAACACAAAAACATGGTCATTGAACACAAGATTCACTGACTAGCTGTATAGTTCAAGTGACACTTCCATGAATTGACACGAAACTCTCTCACACTGGCCACATGCCATCAGGCCATCCTTAATGTTGAACCCTGGGATTGGCTCGGGTCTCAGCTTGGCCAGAGCCTTCACTCTGACAGCAACAGCGGGAAGAACCTGCAACAGCATTCCTTCAAACACTATGTCAGCAGCAGCCTGTTGATAAAGCAGCTTCCGGTCCAATAAATGGATTCCAAATAAAGTTTTGTAGTTCGGTCAGCTGAAAGTTTATGATGCACTGCTGACAAACAAAGGGAACGGCCTAATACTAACACACCCTATCCGACGGCAGGCCAAAGCATGTCTGAAACCACCAAACTCTCCTACTCACATCAACAGGGAAGTGGAAAGCATCTGCAGCTGACTCAGAAATCCTTGGAAAGGATGCACTCCGAAGCCACACTTGCTGTAACAACTTCCTGTTAGAGCAGGAAACAACTGGTTTCCTCCCAGCATTGGTGGCCAAGGTCCAATAAAGAGACCCATCTGGATTTACCACAGCTAGCCAGTCCAAAAATCTGAGTTTCCTGCATTATGTCACTCAGGTGAGAGCGATAAGCACATGTAATCTTGGCAACAGTGACGAAGTGGAAAGATTGATAGAATCCTGAACACAATAACACAAAGACCAAGCGACTATTTATCTACAGTGAACAAAAGGCAGTGACAATGCCCTGCAGCTCATTTCTACAATTATTTGCCTAAGTTTCTGGAAGTAAAACTATTAACCAATGCACGGTTCAGTTGGTTACATGAAACTGTAACTGCATTCTTCAGGCTATGCTAGAAGGGAATGAGGCAATTGGTGTACTCAACTAAACCGGAAATCATTAACTATTTAAACCTCTATATCCCTTTAACCACCAAAAAGGTTTTGTGAAATTATCTTTACATAGTCTTAGGATTCAATATGAACATTTTCTTAGAAGGATCCAAACTCATTTGGAAATGGGAACATGTTCGGTTATGCAACGTTGGTAAATAGTCCATTCAGACTCCCTTCCTGCCTTTGTCCAAAATAAAAAGAAAGAGAGACAGCGCAAGTAAAACAGAAAGTTAAATGTCATTTACAGACTTTCAAATACAAGTACTCTATGTCATAGAGAAAAAGTCTTTGGAACTGGAACAATACAATAATGAAGGTCAGAATTCCAGCATTATAAATGGAGACTGGGAAGTGTTTTAAAGGATATGTGACTCAGAAAGCTCACACAGGCTGTCAGCACACGATCAGTGCTTGAGTCTTGTGACTGAATGTTACTCTCCAGTCGGACACGTGACCGCATCACTACAATGTAGAAAATATTTCACGCTTTGGCGGTTTTACCAAGACACATGTTCTCCCACGGCAAGACCTGCTTTAATGTCATGCATTCATGTGAAAGACATGCAAGAAATCATCTAAATAATCATGGAAAAAAAGAAAAGGTGAACAGAAAAAAAGGAAATGTTATTAAACAGTATGTATGGCATTGATGTGGTATCCTCTGGATAGATAGAAAGACGGATAGAAAGAGAGAAAGATCTTGAATTCATCATATAGTTGACAACTTCAAGCTGTGTAACATGTTATAATTTATCTCAACCAATCTTTCTATAAATGTTATAAATGTTTGATAACATGTACTTTTAAAAATACACCTATCATATTGTTAATGAACCGAATATCCTAAAGTTGAATTAAAAAGTTTACATGTCATCTGATCCCAATATAAAGTTACAGTTAGATAGATAGATAGATAGATAGATATTTTTCACAAAGACAAAAACCTTGTGTGTGTAAACATTTGACAATAAAGCTCTTTCTGATTCTAGATAGATAGAATCATATTTCCTATGAACTCAATCTGGTCATGTGACCCAACACACATCATTAGAGAGTCCAGCTGTCATGGTCTGATCAAATGGACTTCCTCGGAACTTTGTCAAACCCCACACCTAGTGTGCTGACTAGCTCGACAGCTCCTGAGGACCACAGGGACAATAACGTCCAGGAAAGCACTACACTGAGTCTTGAAACACAGGCCGCATGTGAACCGTGTATCAAGAGACAGAACTGAAACTGGACTCACCTCTCCGGTTCATGGGCCGGACCCGAACCGCCACCTTCACGTTGGAGTCGTTCAAATTAGCGTCGCCCATGATGAATGTCGATATATCCACGAGAAGACGTGTTATAAAACGACCGAAATGCTTGCTGAGAGCTTCGAGTTCATACAATAAAACTCATCTAGATGTGTCTGTCACAGGAGTCCCGGATAATCTGAGATATCTGAAGCGTGTCGTGTCCAAAAACGGCCAGCATCGTCCTTACTGGGTCGTTTTTCTGCGTTTTGAGCGGCACAGTAAAGACATTGTCCCTTTTTAACGATGAAAAATAAAAGTTTAGCGGAATGTGTTGACAGCTGTTGATTTAGCTGGATCAAAAACAACAGCTAACTCCCTCCTGGATCCGTGTCTCACTCACACTGGGTCAAACTGCTAATGTCAAGACTTCTGTCCAGCAGCAAACAGAGCAACTAAAGCAAGCAGGGTTTGAATAATTCATGCCTGGCTGTGACAGTCTCGCTAACGGTACCGCATTTTGATTGAAGAAGGTTTTGATTTTAAAACAAATATATCCCTGCAGGCGTTTTAATCACTGCAGAACTATTTCAATGCCAGGTTTAATCGTGTTTATCTGCGTAAAGTGCAAAACAGGCAGATCTGTATAGTGTTTATCCAAAAACAAATAAGACAATGTTCGCAATAACTAGATGTTAGGCTATTAAATGCTGATCTGTCAATGCAGCACTTTCACATGAACAAAACAGCAAACAACACGGTTTTAGACAGAAATACCATTAATGTAAATGTCAACGACTGAGAAAAATCCTAATCTGGCAGTTATTTCCGAAATCTGATCGCGAATTGTTGAAATGGTAGGAGATCCCACAGCATCTGATGATCGTTTGTTGAATTTCGGTTTGTTTTCAGGCTGGGTCCAACTTCACGAGCTGATTAAAACAATGGTGCTGCTCTACATTCCCATCCAGCTCGACACATCTTCTGGGTTAATATCCTGTGTGACGGACACAAGACACGCGTCTTCTACAGAATTAACGAATCCGGGAAAATGAAGATTGGACTGATTTAAGGACTCCAGCGTGGATGTTACGGTCGTAATAAGCAGCCGCTTTATTTCATGACTGAGCAGTGATGTTAACGGTGATCCAATACGCCCAGCGGAAGTTCTTCTTTCAAAGTAAAAGTCCCTAAAAATAATAACACAAATGAAATTATTAATAAAGTGAATCTATACATTCACCAATAATTATAATTAATTGTATTATTATTATTATTATTATTATTATTATTATTATTATTAATAATTAATCAACAAACCACCAGTCATACTATAATAATAATAATAATAATAATAATAATAATAATTTCTTCTTATTATTATTATTATGATCAAAGTCCCTATATATAAAGTCTTTGTAGTTGTTGTTGTTGTTATTATTATTATTATTTTGTTTTTAATTATACGTATATTTCTTGAGTCAGAACTGAAAACCATCCATTTGCGATCAGCTGATCTCCTGGAGCAGTCTTTGAATCTCCGATGAGGAAGAGTTCATGCCATTGTGGTGAGGTCAGATATATTTCGGTAGTTTCCCCATTTAAGTCCACTTTTTTCATCGTTTACAGACATTTTAATACCCTTCCATATAAAATTGGATGTTCCGAAAGCTCACATAAAGGTTCTTCAATATTAAATTAGCTACTTATTTTAAGGAGGTTAAATACTGCCAACATAAGATGTCTACTTTTACTGGTAGCACAAATAAATGCAGCAATTTACATTCTGCGAATTTAATTTTCTTGAACCACGATTAACGGTCTAGTTTTTATTTGTTCATATTGTGCGACACCTGCTGGTCTTATTGAGCACACTGAACCACACGTCCCACACAAATAGAAAATCCGTATATGACCTTATTTTAAATGTTTATATTTACATTACATTACATTTATTTATAAATGTACTTTTTTTTTACTTTATATCATTTGTATAACTCATTTTGTCGGTGTCATTATTCACGTATAATTATGCTTTCAGTTAAAAAGTACTTTAAGTTAAAAGTGTAGTACAAAAAAATTAGAACAGCAATAGAAATAATAACAGCAGTTAAAAACGAGGATATTACTCAAATAAAAAATTATAATAATAAAATAAAATAAATGAAGTGAAGAATGGCTGTGCTGTCACGTTGTGCGTGTTATTTTTTTCAGCACTGTTAACCGTTTAATGGACCATCTAATCATTGTTTTGTATTTACTGGTTATTAAAATTAGTGCATAGAGATCTTAGAGAGACGGAGTTTGTATGTCAGATACCAACAGAGGAGGCTTTTCGATAATGTAGGTATTCGAATGTAGGTATAATGACGCTAATGTATTCGATTTGTCGTCCCAGTTTCTTGGTTATGTAATACAGTGATATCCCACTAGAGGATGCTGAATTCTCAAATAAGACCACCCAAATTTACTTTCATGAAACCAAAGGGATACAATGGCAAATTCTTAAATGTAATAACATTAACTTAATTATAAATTTATGATTCCCTTATATTTAATGTATTTTGTATTTGACCTGAAAAGCCATCTGAATTATTACACTGTCAAAAAGCGCCAAAAAAGTTTGATCAAGACTTGTAACTAAGTTTGCTTGAAGCTGAGTCACATTTCTTGTGCAATCACACCCACTGCACTTACACGAGTAAGTCATCTGTAACTCAAATGTCATGGTCCACCCTAAACATAAAGGTCGAAAATAGGAACAATAATTGCAGATGAAGGAGTGCCTGTACTTTAGTGAAAGTTTAATTTGTTCTTCAAGTAAAAGAAGAAAAAGTTGTACACAATGTTCATGTATCAGCGTTGCAGTGAAAACATGCCTCCTCAAGAACAAAGAGTCACGATATGGAGAAAACCCAACACAATTAATATAGCTGTCTATGGTCATGAGGGCAGAAACGTAAATACAATTTGACGTTTTCTGATTGTATCATTTATTTGGAGTTGCCGCAATTGTGCAATTATTGGAAAAGACCCTATTAAGTCTAAATTAGATTTAGACCGGCTTACTGAACAAATCACATGCATTAATCACAATGTAAACAAAATTCCACAATGAAACTGAATCCTGGTGGTTTTGTCAGGATCTATGACTTAATCATTTCAGTCTGGGTACATACAGTGCACTTTGAAGCTTGGTAATTTAGTGTAAATGTTAGAGCGTGAGGGGTCTGACGGGGCCTGAGAGGGAACTCCTGTGATCTGTGTGGCTCCGAGAGGAGGGGCCTTCCAGGGGAAAGGGCATCTGCTTTGAATCCCACCACGCGGGCCGCCTCCACCCCACTGTTATGCTTTCGCCTCCTTCAGACCTGAAGATACATTTAGATCAGTAAACCACATCCACTTCAGACCAATATTAATGAGCTCCTTTCCATTGCATTACTATGGGTAAATATTTGTTTGTTTGTGGAAGGCTAAGCAAACCCATAATTGTAATTTGATAAATATATGGTGGTAACAAATGTCACTACTCAGTGGAGGTGATGCTTTTCCAGTACCTTGCCATTAAACCAGATGTGCTAACTATGAGACTCTAACAGCTAATGGAAGATTAACTTATTTAGCAAGGTTCCCTTCTAACTGTTGTTCTCCACAGAATTAATGTCTGTAAAAAAGGCACTTTCGGCTATATTGCAAACTCTAAAAATCTGAACTTACGTTGCAAAAAACAATTGCTTTCCGATACTTATGTGTGTGCTTCGGGCAAGTATTAAACTTTGGCATATCACTCTTCCTCATTTGAAATCTCAAATTGTGTGTTTTTGTTAACAAGAGCTGTGCTATTACTTTTCTGCAGTTGTTCAGACAAGGGCTATTATAGTTCACTATAACTGAAACCTTAAAAAAAAAAAAAATAAGTTAAAATAAAATATTACTAACTTTTTAGCTACAGTTCTCATTTTCACTTTAATCTGATGTACTAAAACAAAAAGAAACAATCTAAAAGACTATATAATTTTTTTTAAAAAGTCTAATAAAGTGGCAAAAATACAACTAAATTACAAAAACTTTAACTGAAATTTAAAAAAAATACCAAAATTAATTCAAACTATTAATAATAAAAATGAATAAGAACTATTAATATACACTACCTCAAATAAATACTATTAACATTAAAAAAAATTATAATAATAATATTAACAATAATACATGTTTCTTTAGCGCTAAATCAGCATCAGCATATTAGATCCTTTAGTTCATGTAGGACACCAAAGGCTGGAGTAATGGCCGCTGACAATTCAGCTCTGCCATCACAGGAGTAAATTAATTTTAAAATTAAAATACAAAACAGTTATTTTAAATTGTGATAATATTTCACAGTAATACTGTTTTACTGTATTTTTGATCAAATCAATGCAGCCATCATGGTGGCTAGATTTGCATGGACAAGAAACACATGTATTGAAAAAATTTAAAATTATTGCTTGTTTTTGCATATTGCAAACTAGCTATTCACTCAACATTACTCAACTTGTTTTCCTAACATTGTTTTTCCACACATTAAATGCTGCTCAGCCATGATGATGATTTGACTCCTAACATCTTGATTAGATAAACCAACAACTGTCACTAACAAACATGTGTAAACACCCGCAATGGGAACTTTATGTCTTTTCCTCAACTTAATTCATCTTTATTATGAAGGGCGATAAGGGACAGTATTCTGTGTAGGCGAAGGTCTTCTGGATTACTGGCCCTAAGGCGGCTTATCGTGGGGGTTCGTTAAGATGACACGATTAAGATAATTGTTCCGGCAGCTAATCAGACGGAAGCGTGGCAGGCAGAGGGTTCGATTTCAGGGACGACACTTATCTTTACAGAGAGGGTTCAGAGGGGGTAGGTGGCATGGGTAATCAATTAACTGTTCCCAAGTTTAGAGAGGTGCTGACTTATGAATGGTCCTCAACATTACACAGGAGAAGATCTAACACAGAACATCTGACGACGGGAGGGCTCGCCGCAAATGCTCTCTACTTTTCACACTTTAATGATTATCTGTAATGTGACTGTTTGTGCTATTGACAAACATAATTAACATTGTACCTTTTTTGGCATGCAGAAACCAGGCCTGAAATCACAGGAAGCATGAATCATAAGCCTGGGAAGGTGAAAGCTGAGGTAAAGATTTGACATCAGCAGTTTTTCAGGAAGAAACTCAAAATTAAATGCGGTCTCCTGCCCTTCTTGCCCCGTAGAGAATGCAGTTGGAGCTGCGCTGCTCCGTGTGTTAGATGACTCATACTATGCTAGAGCAGGATTAGTAGATTGGAAATGGGTTTCCGGAAAATCGGAGGTGAGCAACCATCTTCTCTCGCTCAGCATGACGTTGGGTTTCATTTCTCAGCTTTGTCTTCTATAAAGTTTTTTCTCCCCTTTATTTTGTGTGGTCATATTATAACCTTAAAAACAAAAGAGACGTCAATGTCAGGGGGATTACTAAGATATATATATATAAGATATATAAGATATATGGTCACACTTTAGTTTGGGGACCAATTCTCACTATTAACTATGACTTTTGCCTCAATAAATTCCCAACTGGCTGCTTATTTATAGTTAGTAGGGTAGTTGTTAAGTTTAGGTTTAAGATTAAGGGATCTAAAATATGATAATGCAAAATAATGCATTAATATGTGCTAATAAACTAATAGACAGCCAATATGCTAATAATATGCATGCTATTAAGCAATTAGTTAATAGTGAGAACTGGTCCCTAAACTGTTACCATAAATATATATCCTCTATTAAAAATAGGTTCTTTATTGATATCTAAAGTTCCATGAAAAACCTTTAACATGGATAGAATTTATCTATTGCATAAAATAGTGGAAAAGGTTCTTTAAAATATTAAATTGTAACCTTGGACCACAAAACCAGTCATAAGGGTAAATTTCTTAAACTGAATAAATAAGCTTTCCATTGATGTATGGTTTGTTAGGATAGGACAATATTTGGCTGAGATACAACTATTTGAATATCTGCAATCTGAGGGTGCAAAAAAATCTAAATACTCGAAAATTGCCATTAAAGTTGTCTAAATGAAGTTCTTTGCAATGCATATTGCTAATCAAAAATTAAGTTTTGATATATTTTCTGTAGAAAATTTACAAAATATCTTCATGGAACATGATCTTTACTTAATATCCTAATGATTTTTGCCATAAAAGAAAAATTGATAATTTTGACCCATACAATGTATTTTTGGCTATTGCTACAAATATATCCCAGCGACTTAAGACTGGTTTTGTGCTCCAGGGTCACATATGTCCTTTACACTAAGAAAAATAAAATGAATCTTTTAAGAGCTGTTCATTGAAAGGTTCTTTGAAGAACCGAAAATTTTCTACAATGGCATCACTATAAAAACACCATTTTGGAACCTTTATTTTTAAGATCCTGTTTACACTTGTAGTTCAGTTCCCTTTGTTATTTTGGTGTGGACCTAAAAGTAAATGATACATTTAGTCTTGGTTTGCTTAGCGTTCACACTGTCATTTTTAATACTGAATCCAAAGATACAAAGCAAAAGGCATAAGGATAAGGTCACAACCTTGTTGGACAGCTTTTATGAGCTGCGTTCATATTTCAGTTGAACCGCATCAGAAATCTTTTGAAAAACCACCTTTTCAAGGGTTCTCAGTCCACTTGTTTGGTGCACACCAAGGTTCCCAATGGCAGTGTTCATGCTTATTCAAATGAACAGGAGGTCGTTTTAATCGAACTAAACCTGCCAAGTGTAAAAACGCCCTATATATAGATTACTAGTTTGTGAATCTCACAGAAAACATCAATAAATCTGTAGATCATATCATCACAAAATCAAAAGAATTTTTTTTTTTTTTTTGATTTTGTGGTGAAATATAGCCCAGACATTTCTTTGACTGACCCATTTATCTTTTATGCATTTGCAATTTAACAAATGCAATTCTATACTTTACTTTTACTTTAGTGTGTTGATCACATTATCCATCAGTATTTCATTATTAAATAGCAACTGAGGTTTGTTTTTCATGAATTTTAGAAAACAGCCGCTGCATTAGTGATGCCATACATATGGAGCTCTCAGTGGTGCAGGTGTATTGCTGTGTTTTTATGGTCCTTTCTAATGAGTCCTGTGGCAGAATATTGTTTCACATTATGCAGGACTCTGTCAAGTCAAATGAATTGAGCGTGTTTATGGGGAGGGGTCATTGCCTATGACAAAGAACCTCATCTGGGCCTTTACCATACGCAAAATGACTTGAATTAGATTGTGGATGATGTAAGCTCTACTAAAATCAGCGAGTAGCCCTCTGGGTCCTTTTCATATTCTGGTGATACTGAAAGAAGTGATGGAGAGGTTATGGTGTGGTCTGATATTTGGCTTATTATAAGAGTTGGTTTACTTACTAATTTTGTCATTCCAATGCCAAATAAAGAACCTATTTACCAGATTTTTAATTTTAAAACATTCCCATGAATATTTGAATCCACACAGTAAGTTTGGAATTCACATAATTTGAAACAGATAACTGAGTGAATTATATTATGTGAAATGTTCTGTTTAACATTTATTTTTTCAAAACACAAACATTTGTTTTGAGGTTGAAGGTCAGAGAATAATACTCAATAATATACTCAATAATAATAGACAGTTTCAAGTAGTGGTCAAAAAGATGATGTTAGAAAAATCTTTTCGATTAGTTTTAAAGGGGAAAAATGTCAGGAAAAAAATAAGAAAATGCACAGAATATAAAGAAAACTACATATACAGTGAAATGTTTCATTTTAAAAAAGTAATTTAAGGAGTACTTTTTATTATTATTTATAAACATTTTGTAAATAATAATTTAAAAATCTTTGTTGTTAAATTAAAATGCAAAAACAACATTTTTTTAAAATCTGTTAATTTCTGCATTACAAACTAAATCTATTAAATAACTTGCCCAAGTTCAGTGTCCTCTTAATTATATCATTAGAAGTCATGGGGACGCAAAGCACAAATGGCACAGTTTCCTGAGAATTACCCAAAACCAGATGCAGTATCAGACCCCATAATAGCCGCATGTCTGTTGAGAGTAGCTCTGGAAATTCACTTTTCTCTTGGACATGAAACAAAGTCAACTCACCACCTTTCCTTCAGCAGTTTATCAGGAATATCTCCCCTTGACCAGGTGCACGGAGCAATAGGGCAGCTCTCTCCATCAGAGTTCAAACCTCAAACTGCCTTTCTTGTGAATCACTGCAGTGATAAAGAAATCCCCACACCCCATCAATCTCACTTGTAGCAATGAGGAAGCCAAAGTGTGTTTGAGGCAAGTGAATGATAGTTGGACACAGGTTGTTTAAAACCTACTGAATTTTCTCTTAAAAAGTCAGAAAGGAACACCAAAAACTCTTCGCATTAGCTCTGAATTTTATTCTTCTAATGAACTAAAATATATTCAAATATTCTGAGAGTAATGATTGATAGAAAATAGCAAGAACACCCAGAATGTCCTCTACCTGCAGCTGTGAGATCATCGTCAAGCTGCAACAGGCAATGATAAGACACCATTGACATCTCATTGATTTGCCTCCCGTCACAGAGAGGGACAGGAACCTTTGGATCTGTCTGCATCTTTCAGCTCCTGCTGGCCCACTGGAGGGAAAGAAGGGTAACAAGATAATAATAAAGCAATAGTTCACCCTAAAATCAAAATATGCTGAAATTTTGTATTACATCACTTGCTCACCAATGGATCCTCTGCAGTGAATGGGTGCCGTCAGAATGAGAGTCCAAACAGCTGATACTCCAGTCCATCAGTTAATGTCTTGTGAAGCAAAAAGCTGCATGTTTATAACAAACAAATTCATCATTAATACGTTTTATTTTTTACTTCAAACCATTGCTTCTAGCTAAAACAAGAGTGTTCTTTCTTTTATTGCTTTCTCTAGTAAAAACGTCATCTCATCTGAATCAGGAGAGAAATATGCATATAAAGTTCACCAAAATGCATATAAAGCAATGTTTACAAGTGAAAACAGTCCAAAACAGTTCTAAACAAATATGTTGGTGGATTTTGATGTAAGAAGACAACAGAGGATTGACTTTTTCACTGGAAGAAGTGTTATTATGGATTATGGACTGATATTTTGGCCAGAAAATTAAAATGCCTTAATGATTGATTTGTTTCTTACAAACACTCAGCTTTTTGCTTTACAATAAATTACTTGCTAGACTGGAGTTGTGTGAATTACTTGTGGATTATTGCGATGTTTTTATCAGCTGTTCGGATCCTCATTCTGACAGCACCCATTCACTACAGATGATCCATTTCTGAGCAAATGATATAATACTAAATTTCTCCAAATCTGTTCTGATGAAGGACTGTAACTACATCTATATCTTGGATGGCCCGAGGGTGAGTAAATTTTCAGCAATTAAAAATTTTGGGGTGAACTATTCCTTTAAATATGCACAAATAATAATTAATAAAACAATTTCCAAAGATGTTTATAGAGACATTAACCATATAAATACTGTACATCTGCATTAATGTTTCCAAATGTAAAATTGATTACATTGGCATGCCTTTTTTGGGGGGCATGGGGACTAGAGGAGGTTAGTGGATGTATTTTTGAAAGCATTATCTAGAAGAACCAACCCAAAATATTGCAAAAGTGTATGTAAGTGTTAAAAATGAATTCTGGGAGAGAGTTCAGACTGCACGGCGCTAGTCAGTCGTGCACAGTCAGAGCAGCACAGCAGGAGAGAAAACACTGTGATCTGTTCAGTGACGTCTATGAGCATGTGACTGAACCTCCACTGTCACGCAGAGACCACTTGTAAAAGTCACAAATTTATTTTGGGATTCAAATGTATGCACACCTGAAGGTTAAATTACAAAAACACACTATGAAAGTCACATTATTGGCAAGAATCTAACAAACTACTTTGTCAAAAAGAGAGATGCGCACCTGTGTGTGTTTACATACCCATAGATTGGGGACAAAACTGTCCCCAGAACTTAATTAAATCCAACAAAAGTTCCCAACATTGTGGAGACCTCATGTCCCCAGAAGGATCGTTAAACTTGAAATCACCTACACTGTGGAAACTACTCACCGGCTTAATAAACATGCTAAATAATGTCTTAATGAAATTTTTTTAAAAATCTGAAAAGTTTGTGTGAGAGTTAGGTTTCATTCAAGGTTGAAGAAAATATATATAAATTTGCAAGGTGGAGCTCCTTTTTGACCAATCAATAAAATATTTAAAAATTAACTAAATTTAATTCAGCAAGACATTTAAAAAATTGCTAGTCCTTGAGGTAGAATGCTTTTAGAGAAGTATAATTCAAGGCCACTATCGCTATGATGTTTGAGTCTCACAGGCCCCAGACGGCTGCCATCTGTGTCGCCAGCAGAAATGTTTTTGACCCCAATTAGCTCCCCTGTCCCTCCCCAGCACCTCAATGACAGTCTACTCCACCACACACAGACAGGTCCTTGCTTTTACAACTCCCATGAAGTCACTATGGTTAACAACAGGTAAATATATTACTCTCCTCTTACAAAAAAAGTCTGAAGCTTTGAAGATGCATATCCGGATAGCTTTGAACATTTGACTGTCTGATCAAATGCGTACTTCCTAGTAAGTACCAACCCTGAGGTTCAATACGCCCTTTTGATTATCATTATTTTTTTTAATCAAAACACTAAATAGCAATTAACACAATCGCAGGACTCGTCTAAACATTGTTTGACACTACGCACTCCAAAGGAAATCCTGATTAATGAGGTCTTCACCTGAAATGACAAACTATCAAATCTGAGGTAATTTTATCTAATATATATATTTTTAAATGTTGACTTAAATGTAATATTTTTAAATATACAAATCAAGTATTTTGCCATATTACTGGCCCCTTAACACTATGGTCCACCAGGGGGTGTTTTGCCCCTTTAGCTGACTTTATATTTGCATACTTTCAATCAGAAGATGCTTCTTTTATTAATTCTTTTTACATAGTTTACTTTCATCAGTACTCAATAAAAAGTTGTAGTTTTTTTTAAATTGTCCAGTTTCAGGATTAGAAAAAAAACACCCTACTACCCTACTTTTTCCCTATTGTTTTGCTTACCATTTGCAAATCCATGCGATGATTTTGATTGGCATCAGTGCAGTTATTCTAAAAATGCGGTAACTACATTTTCACTTGTTTTTAAACTGACAAGCATGTTATTTTTATATTGCTTTCTATTTGCTCTCTCTAAATTTGGAGGCAGCACCCTGACCCTCGCCAGCTGTCCATCATTACCATGTTTAGTAAGCCAGTTAATAGACTGCCTCTCGGATCATAGGTCAGCCACTCACATGAATTTTATATGAATAGTCTCATTAAATTTTTTGCAAGTTTCTGAGAGGAATTCCTTACACAGACATAGTAAGCAGAAACAGAAATGCATGACTGATTCACTTGTTAAACTCAGTTGAAATAAATGTAAACAGAATTGTTTGCTTCCACCAAATAGTTTACACTTTTTTGGCATATGGGCTGCTTGTATGATGTTCTTTTATTTATTTTTTGTGTTTTATTCCCCTTTTAGATCTTCACAGCAATGTTCAATATGAACCATCCTTGTACTGAAAATCTTTTCTTTTTTTCTCTGCATTTGTGTTTTTCTGAAAGAAATGACAGAATTAATAGACTTTAGAATGACATGAGAGTCAATGTGTTTCATTTTTGGGTGAACTATTTTTTTAATGATATTTCCTAATATGTGGAATATCTAAAGAAGAAGAAAAGTTCATTAAAGTAACAGTTCACCCAAAAATTAAAATTTGCTCAAAATGTACTTACCTCCAGGCCATCCAAGATGGAGATAAATTTGTTTCTTAATCGGAAGAAATTTGGCATTCCATCATTTGCCCACCAATGGATCCTTTGCAATGAATGGGTGCTGTTGAAATGAGAGTCCAAACAGCTGATAAAACATCACAATAATCCACAAGTGATCCACATGTGAAGAGTTGCTTGGTTGTAACAAACTAATGCATCATTAAAATGTTTTGAATTCAAACCATTGCTTCTGGCTAAAATATGAAGTCTTCTATCCATAATACTGCTTTCTACAGTGAAAAAATCTGAATGAGGAGAGAAATATGCAAAGATTAAGCACTGTCTACAAGCGAAAACAGTTCTAAATTGTTCTAAACAAATATGTAAGTGGATTTTGATGTAAGAGGACAACAGGAGATGGACTTTTTTTTTACTCAAGGAAGCATTATTATGGACTCATATTTTGGTCAAAATCAACCATTTAAACAGATTAACAATGTTTTTTTCTTACAAACATTTAGCTTTTCACTTCAAAAGAAGTTAATTGATGGTCTAGAGTCATATTGATGACTTGTGAATTACTGTGATGTTTTTATAAGCTATTATACTCTCATTCTGACGGCACCCATTCACTGCAGAGGATCCATTGGTGAGCAAGTGATGTAATGCTGAATTTCTCCAAATCTGTTCAAACGAAAAAGCTCATCTACACGCATCTTGGATGCGTGGGTGAACTATTTCTTTAATGCACTTGTTTAATTCACTTGTTAATGCACTTTTTGTTTAATTAATCAATAGTCATCATCACCACTCCTTTAGTCAAGCTGCTGGTTTCTTGCAGAAACTGATGTTGATTTCAGCTTCAGGTGATTATCTTAAACCCATTTGCTCCTCTCACGCATCACAGAGTGCTCATTTGCTCGTTGGGCTTATTCACTTCGCAGCCCTCGTCTTTTAGCCTCTGCAGTGCAGCAGTAGAACAGTAAAATGCATAAAAATGCTTTCAGGTCCGTCAGCTGCGGAGTTCAGTCGATTGGGAGTATTTATCATGGGGGTGCTTTCTATCTTTAGAAAGCCTATCAACACGTCAGAGCGGTCAGGACATGCGTCCACAGAGCACTGTCATCCGAAGACGTCCGTGTCTCCCGGCCAGGACGGAAAAGAACTGGTGCATCCGTTCGGCTCAGCGAGCTGATGATTGCCTCAGACCCATGCTACATCTCAAATGGAGGATCAAGAGGAACAAGTTAAAACAAAGCTTTTTGTTCAGTTTCATCATAACACAGATATCACAGGCTTCTCTGATCAATGCATTGCACATACACACATAGCATGTTTCAACTGTAAATTCAAAGCACTACTTGTCTATATTTTCTACAATCTAGAACATATTTAATCATTTCAAACCTAGTTTGTCTCCTTTACCCAAATCCTTTCAGTATCCAGTATTCAGGCCATTTTTCTCAAGTTGTTTATAGGCAGGATACATGCTGTGGTTTATTTTCCATTGTTATTTCTCATCTCATAATTTCTTTGTTTTCAATAGCCAATTATGCTTCCATTACTGTTTTCGTGGCACCACACATCGCAAACAACATGACGTACAGCTCTTGAAGATAAAAGCCATAAACGATTAGCCACCTGAAATATGATTTGCAATAAAACCAAGATAGTCTTTAATATCTATTCAATATGTCTACAGCACTCATTGAGAAGATAATGGTGATGAAGGATCAATGTATATTCATCTCTCAGGGTCACAAGCCAATGTGGTCAGAGCCATTCAAATATGGAATGTCTTAAAGGGATAGTTCACCCAAAGATGAACATTCTATCATCATTTACAAACCCTCATGTCATTTCAAAAAAGCATGACTGAGAGAAAAAAAAGATACTTTGAAGAGCACTGGGGTACAAACAACATTGAACCCTACTAAAAACAAGACACTGAGACCAAGTTTTTCATAATATATTCTTTTGGGTTTAACAATAAAAAAATATAAATGATTAAAAAAACAAATATAATTATTAAATCATTAAAAAAAAACTTTTACAAATAAAATTGCCTATATTTGATAAATAAATAAATACATAAAAATAATTAGAACTGTCAAAAGACATGAAAAAATAGTTATGAAATTAAATATTATTATATAATTCCATAGGAAATGCATATTGTACAAAGACTTGGGGTATAGAGTGGGGGAACTATGACGTCAGAACCCGGAAGAGTAATTTGCCGCGGGTTCCTTCGAGATTTTCCTATGAGGTTTTATAATGGGGTTTTTCAATTTATGAGTAAAATAAAGCCTGTGGTAAACATAACTTGACAATACTTTTAAGTTTTGTTCTACAACGTAAATTACACACAACTATACCCAAAACTAAAAATATGAAGCAGTTATGTTCATTTTTGAAAACGTATGTTTTTAATAAGTAACTAGATAAGAACGTTTGGACTGTGAATGTGTGCAGTTTACATTGTAGAACAAAACGTAAAAGTATCATCAAGTTATGTTTACCACAGGCTTTATTTTACTCATAAATTGAAAAACCCCATTATAAAACCCCATAGAAAAATCTCGAAGGAACCCGCGGCGAATTACTCTTCCGGGTTCTGACGTCATAGTTCCCCCACTCTATTGATACAAGAATATTTTTTGCTAAACCTTTGACACACAAATATGTAAATGACATAGTTGAGTTTCACAAAATTTATGAGAAATATTGAATAATTTAATTATTTAATAGAAAAAAATATTACTGAAAAAGTCAACTTGCAACCTATATGTTTTTCAGGGTTAAGTAAGTAGATATGGTTAATTTTTGGATTCATGATCTCTTTGAAATCATTTGTCTGGAGTAGTTCCTCTGGGAGGCATTATGGGAAGGCAGATAAATTATAGCCACGCTGGCCCGCGAGATGTTACGCATACACAGGGTAATTATCAATTCTGCCCGAGTCTAATGAAGCCTTCCTCTCATCTGAATTTATTCCCACATGAACCACTGATTTCTTCTGTCTCTGATGCTGCAGTGTTGTTAGTGGGGAACATCTGCATTTTAAGCGAGTATCAGTATATATATATTTATATATACAGTGCCCTCCAAATGTATAGGAACAGTAAAGACAAAATTGCTCTGTTGGCTGTGGAGTCAAGACATTTGCAAATATGATTAAAAGATGGATATGAGACAAAACTACAGAATGTCATATTATTGGGTGATTCAACACATAGATGTTTTACCAACTAAGAAAACTACAGCCTTTTCAACACACATGTTTTACCAAATAAAAAGAACAGCACTTTTAGAGTTCATCCCACTCATTGATGTGAGCATAAGTATTGGGACAGTTGAACATAAGGCAGATATAAAAGATTAAAAGCTATTATTTAGTTGCAGATCCATTGTGCACAATCACAGCAGTGAGTCTGTGACCCATAGACATCACCAGACTCTTGGTCTCATCCTTTGAAATACTTTTCCCAGCCTTTAATGCAGCCAATTCCAATTGTTGCTTGTTTTGGGGAGTTTCTGCCTTTACTCTCCTCTTCAGCTGGTGAAATTCATGTTCAATCGGATTTAAATCTGGAGACTGACTTGGGCAATCTAAGACTTTCCATTTCTTTGCCCTTATAAATTCCTTGACTGAACTGGCAGGGTGTTTTGGGTCATTGTCCTGATGCAATATGAAGCACTTCCCAATGAATCTGGTGGCATTTTCTTGAATATTGGTAGGCAAGATGGTTTTGTACCCTTCCAAATTCATTCTGCTACTGTCATCATACATTAAGTCATCAGTAAAGTTGAGCGGGCCTGTTCCAGAGACAGCCATACATGCCCATGCCATGACACCACCTCCACCATGCTTTACAGATGAGGCTGTATGCTTGGGATCATTGCAGTTCCCTTTTTTTCTCCACATTTTTGCTTTCCCATCACTTAGATAAAGGTTCATCTTTGTCTCATCGTTCCATAAACACAGTTCCAAAACTCTTCTGGCTCACTTTTGTGCTTTTTTGTAAACTCTAATCTTGCCTTTCTATTTTTGGTGCTGGTCAGAGGTTTGCATCTTGCTGTGTAGCATCTGTAATTCTGTGTCAAAGTCTCCTGAGGACAGTAGATTGTCAGAGCATCACCCCAGCTTTCTGGAAGTTGTTGGTGATTTTACAGACACGTCTTTTAGGGTTCATTTTCACAGCTTTTATGATTTGTCTGTCATCAACTACTGTTGTTTTCTCAGCCAATCAGGTAGTTGTTGGTTGCTGGTGTTGCTGGTGGTTTCCAAACTCTTGATTTCTCCATGCCCTTTGTTTTTGCTATAGCTCTAATTGACTTCCTCTTTTCTTTTAGCATCCAAATTGCGGGCTTTTCTCTCAAAGTCAGCTCCCTCATCTTCATCCTGGTTTGTGTGTGTCATCATCGAATGCAAGATTCAGAATGCAGAAGTAATGGATATAACTGATACGACACATTCCCTGCTTTTAATATCTGAAGAATGAATGCAACAGGACACAGCTGATCACTTAGAAAGACCTGTGAGGCAACTGTTCCAATACTTATGCTCACATCAGATAGGGGGATGAAACTCTAAAAGTGCTGAACTTCTTAGCTGGTAAAACATCTATGTGTTGAATCACCCAATAATATGACATTCTGTAGTTTTGTCTCATATTCATCTTTTAATCATATTTGTAAATGTCTTGACTCCACAGCCAACAGAGTAATTTTGTCTTTACTGTTCCAATACTTTTGGAGGGCACTGTATATATTTAAAAAAAGGTAATTACGACACAATCCTGAAAGGCTTTTCCTTTTAAGATTGTGTATCAGCGGTGGAACGGATTGATTAAGAAGTCGTGTGGAAAAAGGCTTTTTTCTCTTTAAGGAGGGAATCCCCATCTAAGCCTGCTGTGATTTTCTCCATTATTCTTTACTGGCTTATCTTGTTAAGAACTTTACTTTAGGAGAATTGGAGCACTGAAAGGGGTCTACGAGTGCGAAAGTATTGAGTTGTTCACTTTAGATGCACAATCAAATACTTCCATCATCACCGAGAATATTTCAACACTGGAGAACTGGAAATGTGTGCTACATCACGATGGGTCCATTAACTTAATGGACAAAGGGTGGTTGTGAAAAGAAAAAAAAATAGATGGGGAGTGTTTTAGAGAAACAGGAGGGGGCTGGGACAGTAACCTTTGGGCTTTTTATTGGAATGAGATGACACACTCGAGCAGCTCTTAAATGAATGGCATCTGTAGTGTGGTTTCTGCTGAGAGGGTTGCCCTTTTCTTTGCAGTATGGTCCACCTGAAAATGAAACACTGCCTCTTTTCTCTGAACACCTCAGAGTTGACCTCCCAGCCTCACTGTGCCCCCGCCAGATGTGGCATTAACGTACCTTTTCAGCTACGTTATCGAACTGCGATGCTGGGTCTGATCTGTGGCTTAACGCTTCCTGTTCAAAAGGTTAGCTTCAGTTTCACAAAAAGACTCTTTTAAATAGCGGCATCGTCCGAATGACGCAATTTCATTACGACAAGCTGCGACTCGTATAGAAAGTTCTCTAAATGCAATTACCAACATTCCTATTGTTATTATTGTCCCATTTGAGGATTCTAATGTTCATTGGTTCTTTTTGAAGAGTCGTCTCTGAGCAGTTAATTATTTAATAATTTTTAATGTCCACACACCATGCATACGGACGAGCCATGCTTCCATAATTCCTCGCTCCGTTGCACTTACAGAGATTGCTGTTTTAGAAATTACACCCAAATTGCTCTCGGCTTTCCGGCCAGATAACACCCAAGGACCTCATATCCAACGCGGAGGATTTCCTTGTATCACCTTAAATGAGAAAAACAGGCGTCTTAAAGTGGACTTATCAAGAATGTACAGGGAAAATTTCACAGTTGGCCTACCAGCATAAACACACACACATACATCTCCTGGTCCTTCACAGTTATAAAAACAAACTCTTCTGGGATTTAAATATTACACATTGCTTTGTAAATCTCTGTGGCTCAAAAGAATGCTTAAAGAGTGCTGATATCATTCCTTCCATGGTTATTACGATTTATTATAATAAAAAAACTAATACACAGTTTATTTATATCCTGCTCTTTTGTTCTTTAATGATTAGGGTTTAAATGACAGGTATTGTGAAATATCAAAGCTTCTGAGCATGGGCGATACTTAACTCTTGAGTCTGGCGGGGAAAAAATAACAAAAAAAAGCAAATTTAAAGTATTTATTTACGCCCAAGTATCAAAACAATGTCTTACCTTTTTGCATGGCATCAAAGCAGTTAATAATAACAGAACAGTCAAGAATAACTTAAAGAGGTTGAACTTTCTACCATCTGTTACTGGAAATTAAATTACTGGTTGATATGGCCTGATCTCAATAAAGTTTATATATAATTTTTTCGTCCATGAACTGGATCTTGCTTTAAACGTGCGCTGTCTGTGGAGGTTTGGCCAGTCCCCGTTTCATCTATTTTCACATATATTTTTGTCCTGTCTATTGCTTATTATGTCAATCATTGCAATTTCAAGAGTGCATAAATATGCAAATGTCATTCCTGAAATTTTGCATCATGTATGTGCCCAAAAATAAAAGTTTCATATAAATCCTCAATGGATTAAAGCCTAGAAAGTGCGCAGAGTGCTCTCTTTATAATCATCAAAAGCCGTCACTCATCTTAGTTCATCACGATCTCACAATGTTACGTTACATGTTATGTTATATTCAATGAAGCTCTTGAAACTGCACAATGAAGGCGTGCAGAACTGCGCTGAACAAAAACTTTTTCAGCAGTGAGTGAATTCAAACCAACTTAAACATCTCTGATTTGCCGTTGCATTCAAGAAATCAACAGAAATGCCAGTGATTGGCTACATTGCTCAACGCAGCAAAAACACATTTTAAATAGAAATTTTGATGCTTTCTAGAGCATAAACACAAATACGTACTGGATTGCCAGACATTCAGTTGAAGTTGCTCCAAATAGCAGCAGGGCTGACATCTGTCACAACCCTCTGAACTCTAGTTTTGTCTTTGCCTGTGTTCCCTTCCTGTTTACCCATATTTGGTTATGTTCCTGTCCTCATTAGTTCATTGTCTAATTAGTTAATCACCTTCATTGTGTCCACCTGTCTGTCCCTCGTTATCTGCCCTATATGAGTTCCTGTCCTTTGAGTTCTGGTTGTCGGTTATTGTTGATGTTACCCTGTGTGTGAACCTCCTCATCCTGACTCCTATTAAAGACCTTATTCCCTTTTAATCTTCTTCTTTGTGTGGCTATTGTGTGTGCGCTGCACAGGACCGTGACAACATCTGGGATTCCATGACTACACTATATTAATACCGATATGGGGGGGCATTTGCCGCCCTTGCCACCCTTTCCCCCCAATGTCACCTCTGCTTCTGAGTATTTTTATAAGAACATTATGAAAGTGCAATTTTTAAAATCATATTGAACAGCATACTACTCTTACAATTTCTGCTATTAATATTATGTATGTTCATGGGTGCTTGTTTATTGATACTGACCTTTTTTAAGCCAATCAACTGAGCTGTAAAAGCATGTTATTAATCACTCTGGAGCTGCAGGAAAACATTTTGACATGCCATAAAAACATCAATGCAGCAGATAGGGAAAAAGCAGTCCATTTCTTGCTTTAAAGGGTTACTCCAGCCCAAAATGAAAATTTTGTCATTAATCACTTACCTCCATGTCGTTCCAAACACGTAAAAGCTTCGTTCGTCTTCGGAACACAAATTTAGATATTTCTGATGCATTCTGACAGCTCTCTGACCCTCCCATAGACAGCAATGTAGTTAACACGATCAACGTCCAGAAACGTAGCAAGGAGATCGATAAAATAATCCATGTGACATCAGGGGTTCAACCGTAATTTTACGAAGCTACGAGAATACTTTTAGTATGCAAAGAAAACAAAAATAACAACTTTATTCAACAATTCGTCGTCTCCGCGTCACCCTAGTGCCATTTTAGAGAGTATCCACTGAATACAAACAGCGTATGCTGTTCTGTGTCAGCTGAGCCACATGGATACGCTGTTTACGTCGTTTACACTTTGATTTGAATGAAAACAACGTATCCGCGTGGCACAGCTGACACAGAACAGCATAAGCTTTTACGGGTTTGGAACGACATGGGGGTAAATGATTAATGACAAAATTTTCATTTTGGAGTGGAGAATGGTGGATTGGTGGACTATCTAATAGCTAGGGTTAACTGAACCATGTTAACCAGCCAAACCAGCCAAAAAGTGCAGTACATGATAGTCTATACCACAATGGAATATGAAAATCTTCTTGATTCACTGCCTCACTGCCAAGAGTTAAGGCATTTTACATAAATTGGATTAAAATGCAAAATAAACATTTCTGTTTCTGAGATGATAAGCACACTTGCTGAATAAAACATGCAATGTGATAAGGTCATCTAATAATTTGTAAAGAAAATTGTGAGCAGAGTACAATACTGCACAGTATCCATTAAGTAGATACTATTCCATTCAGAATATAAAATTGCCACAACACATCCTCCAACTCATTCAACAATCCTGTCAAGCATACGTAGCACCAATTCTTTTCACAAATACCTATATTAGAAGAATTAAATTACATTCTCATGCTAACACTGAAGTGACCACCGGCCAGTATTTTGCCATATTAGAGGATCCAAAAAAGATTAAATGCTTTATATTTTTTCACAAACATACTGTATCTACAAGAGTTCAAGAGTCAATGAATTCTTTCTGAAATTCCCTGATTGGATCGCAGTCTCAAACACCTGCAGAAAGAGAGATAAGCTACTTATCTTCGCAATGTTCCAAACCCCAGTGTTTCCGCATCCTTTCACACTGGATTATGGGGAAATACACATAAAAAATATAATTGCTCGTTTACTGTTATAATTACAGCATCGCAGAGCTTGGCAAAGTGTTTTCTTATAGTCACAGCATTATTAAATGCAAATCAAAATCGTCAAATGAACTAAAGAAATGACGATATTCGTGTTGATATATTTTAGTCTGTTTCACTGTGCACTAAACTGGAAAAAAAGAAAATAACTGACTTAGTTACTGCTGTTTTCTTTAAATATAGCCTGGAGCCAGCAAAGTCTCTCTGTCATTCCTCCTCAGGGTAATCATAAATGAGCTGCAACTCCTAATGACTATTTAATTAGCGGCTAAAATGACTGAAATAATGAAAGGGATTTTTTATGGCTTGACCGTCAAATGAATGCATTAATTTACACCATCTACAGTGTTTATAAGTTTACATACTGCTTGCAGAATCTATAAGATGAATTAAAAAAGCTAAATATTAAGAACTAAGGCTATTTAAACATTTGAACAAGTCAAAATTTGTAAATACATAAAAAAGAAATTAAATACTAAAATTCTAAAGGACAAAATCAACTACAACTTTATCTGCAGAACATGCATAAAATATTGAACGGTCTCAAAAATGTTGTCTAACCAAACCTCGAGTTCTCTTCACATGTCTGGCAGCATCTGTTTTGGCTCCTACAGGCAGAACGCTGAACATCATACAGGCAGAGTCACATTCATTTGGCAGAAATGCTCTCTGACTAAACAAGTGTGTGGTTTTGTTGCACAATGGTGATTCATTTTCAAGGAGATTTTGTTCGGCAATGAGTATGGCTGCCTTCCATGATGACAACAGTCTGCTGTGATGTCGTATGATTAATTAAATGTGCATCTTTCTGCCATCAGGCAATTTCATAAATGTTTAGTTTGACAACATCAGTATGCAGTTTCATTATATGTAACAGAACATGTCATTTTGTGCAATTTAATCAATAAATGACCTGTCAATGTGACAAATTCCCTTTTATTTAATAGTGTTTACTAAAGCAAGCATTAATATTTTCACAAAAACCCTAACCCCAAGTACGTGTTAAACTGTATGCAGGCTTGAATCGTGCCGCTTATTGAGGAGATGTGTGTTATTAGGCTACTTTTCTATAAGAATTCAGACTTATAATTTTCACCAATAGATGATAAAACAGATGAACAAATCCCATAGACTTACACTGAAGGAGAGACTTTAGAGAGATCTAGAGACCAGAATATAGAGACATGAAGGAGGGTTCTTTTGTGTAAGAAACCACCAAGCATCCACCCAGATTACTATAGCAGTACTGACTGGTACCAACATCGGTACTTTTGACAACACTAGCAACTACCAAGAACACCTTAGCAAATGCATAGCAGCATCTTGGCAATCACCTTCAACATCCGGCATCATTATTGCACAATAATTAACAACCAATGCATATACAAACCAACAAGTTTCATATGCACTCTTAAAACTAAAGGTTCTTTATCATCATCTGTGGTTCTGTGAAGAACTTTAACATCCATAGAACCCTTCCATTGCACAGAAGGTTCTTCATAGTGGAAAAATATTCTTCACATTATTACAAAATTCTTCACATGAAGAGAAAAAGTGGTTCTTTTAAGTGTTCACTGAAGGGTTTTTTGGGAAACCAAAATGGTTCATCACTTCAAAACCCCCTTTTGGAAACTTTATTTTTAAAGAGTGTACCATTTTATGCTGGATATTTATATTATAAAACATTTTGAAACTCCTGTACAATAGGGATTTATTAGTCAGTCTGGTGAGTCAGTAGTCACCCTAAGGCCATGAAGAGTCCAAATATACTGTAACCCCATCTGTTTACTGAGCAGTGATGAAATAATCAGCTGGTAATGTATTCTGATGAAGTTTGCTGTGGTGAATCACAGTAAGTAGCTGTCTAATGCCTGCTGGTGGCAGCATGTTTAGTGCAAAGCGTAAGTCAACCAATGTTAGCCTTCCGTCTGGAGCCGGCTTTAGTGCACATGCTGTTGCCCCGATGTCAAGCTCTTAAGGTCTCTCACTTTCTAAAGCACTAAGCATGGTCATTAACCATCAACATGGTCACTTTCCTGTGTAAATGTTCAGGGGTTGATTTGGTCAGAGTGTCCAGAAACCCATATTTATGGACTTAATATGACCACGTGAAAGAGGATTTAATGTTTGACCACAGTATAGTCTTTCTATTTACTCTCAAGTTGGAAAACATGTTTTTGACATCTTGTTAAATAGCAAGTAAACTTAAGCTCTGGCAAGCATAAAAGATTTTTTTTTTTCTTAATTGAGGAACTATGTGACAATTAATACCTAAGCAATGTTTTTAATTGGTTGGCTTCTTTAAGATGCTCCAAATGCCCTTTGGCAATGGCACCCTACGTAAATATCATGAGATGAATTTTTCAATTAAGTTTCAACATGACGGTCGTACTCTTTGATTGACAACCACTCCAAAACCATTTTACTCTTTTGTAGTTCGCCCTTGGCGATAGAAATTGATATGACGTTGTTATACTTTGGCTATGCTAAGTGACAAGGGCAAATTGGAGCTGTCTTGAACTTTCTAATAGCTCCATTGCATTCCTGTATCCTAAAAATATCTGGTCTAGACATTCAAAGACAATCTGGTCTGATTCCACAAATAACATCATCTAAATATAAAGCACATGGATAATATGCAGAAAATGTTGTGGGATTTCCATTTGCAAAATGTTTCAGTCATTTACTTTGTATAAGATGCTTTTATACAAACATGCAGTCAAGCTGGACATTTTTACAGTACGTGTGTCTGGGAATCAAACCTATGACGCTGATGTTGCTAGCACCATTTTCTACCAGTTGAAGAACACTTAAGCTGATTATGTTCTAGGATCATTTGGTAAACATTTTTGGGCAGAAAACTGATGCTGATTCATTTGCATCTATTAATTTTAAGTATGCTATTTGCAGTTACATTGATTTTCTATGAATTAACAAAACAATAACTCAGCAAAGGAAGAAATTACTGCAAAGGTGTATAAATCTGGTAAACCAAATGTTGATTGTTTGGTGAGTATTCGTTAAGAAAATATGTCATTTAAATCCCACTTGCTGAAATAGTCTTGGTTATTTTACAGAGCTAATTTGAACAGTGTTCATGATTCTGAGCAGAAGTCATTTAGATTTATTATTGTGTGCACATGCAGACTTGTTAGGTTCTAGTTTAACTTTTTTTTTTTTATTTGTGTTGAAGCGCCATAAAAAATTTAGTGCTTCTTTATCTCTTCTCAGAAGTAGAAAAATATAAAGTAATCTGTTAACGTCATATACGACCAATCCCGTGGGATTCTAGCAGTGCAGTGCAGCTCTATTAATCAAACTGATTGCGTATGATACATCTCTGTTTTCTCTCATGTTTTAATGATACTGGGGATTTCTTGGGCCCTTGATTGATTGCATTCATTGTTGTGATGCATTCTTATCAATGACTCTGATTTTGGTTGACTCAACTTGGAAATGTTCACTTTACAATCAAGCTGATGAAGCCAGGAAGGAAGTACAGCTGTAGAAGGACCCTTGGGAGGGTTTCTGAAATTGCACAGTTGTGACATTTCCAGAGCTGAATTAACAAATTGAGATGTTGAGTCCTCAGACACAAGTTTGTAATATCGAACAAAGCACACTGCCATCATCAACAAGGGAATGTTACGTTGTGATACGTGAGTATGTTACACTTTGATGTCTCATTATCTTTTTCTTTTTTTCTTTTTTTTTTTGTCTTGAGACTTTTAGATATTGGTGATAAACTACTATTTAGAAAAAATTAAATAAACCTAGCATGGAAAGTCTAGTCTTAAACACATTAGATGTCCCCCATTAAAACTAGTAATTTGGGCCTGTGCCTGTATCAAACTAATAAAATCTATTAAACTTATATTCAGTTACTTGTTTAATTATTTTAATTACCAAAAACGTAATATTTAACTCTCTCACGTTACATTCAACTGCATTATTTCCACCCCCAAGAAGCATCATTTCTTCTTCAAGATGACAAAAACAATATTTTAAAATTTTTAAATATTTTTACAAATGTTGTGCTGATTTAAGCATTCAACTTGGTTACTAAAATTATTGCATAAAAATTACTGTATTAAATATTTTTCTTTAATTTCTAAGACATAAGTTTATCAATATCAGCAACTCTACTGTGATATATTACAACAGACCTGCAACTCTCTTACCCATTCTGGCACATTTCACTGAAAAGTCATTATTTTTTTTAGCACTAATTCATAGAAGGTGCCAAGTGATGACATTAATTATCAGATCACTGAAGAAAAGAAATTGTTAAATTAGAATGGATACTAGGCTTCTTTTTGAAGGCTTTCCTTTGTTATTCACTGCATTGCGTGGGACTCGGACTTCTGTAATATGCACATTTTATCTTCCACGCATCATGCCCCGAGTCCACAACACAATAATCAGCAACCAGCGCAGATGCAAACTAACAATTCTACCCATGGCAGACTCACCCTAGAGCTGATCCCCAGAATATCTCACAAAATGCTTTCTGCTCTCTCAGCAGGAGTTTCTTCTCTGGCCCCATTTCCTCAGCATGGTGGCACGCTGCAGCCAGATGAGCGAACACAACTCATCCTGTAACGCACTTATCAGATCTCCTCCTCCATGCCATCCAGCTGAGAGCTACAATGATACATCATTTGGGCCAGAAGCCCTTGTTAGCATCACGAGATGGTCATCTCAGCGAGAGGCTGTTTTTGCCATCACGATAATCAGATGTTTTCTATACACCTGCCCAAGGACAAACACATGACTGTTTAAACTCACTTTATAAGATCTGGCTTAAGCAACTGTGGAGCCCACAGCTGGGAGGGCCAATTTTCTGGTCCCTTCACCTGTAGACAGAATGCTGGCCTGTTCTGATTTGGCTGTTTTGGACTTGCCAGACAAGACTGGGTTTCAATTCACAAGCGGCTCACCGCCAGAAAAGCAATCTCAACGCTTTCAAGTCCTTGCATTGTATTTTGGATTTGGTTTCTTCACCATGAAATAGTTTTATTTTAAAACAGCCATTCATTGTGAGACTACGCAAAGGAGCTTTCACTCTCTGTCAGGCACATTTATCTATGGGCTATTTTGTGCACACATACACACAAATCGTCAGACATGTTCTGACTCTGAGTGCTGTGAATTTCTCACCTCACTGGTGTGACTGTCAGTACTCAATAACTGAGATGTCTTAAAGATTGATTTTTCAGGAAATGTTGTGTTTAGTACAGCCCCAGCTAACAAAAATATGTCGTAAGAATGTTTTGCTAATGTTCCCATTAAGTTATGAAATAGGGCTGGTCCGAATACCATTTTTTGAGCCTCGAAGCTTCGGTAGTAATCAACACCGAATATTCGAAGCTTCGGAGGGAGGGGGCTGAACATATTCTTCTCTCTAATAACGGCAGGAATTTCTGTGCGTCTGTCTGTCTGTTTGCATTTTTATTATGTCGAGAACCGTTCATCCAATCGACTTCACGTGTGGCGGGTGTGTTACTGCGGACCCAAGGGAGTGCAGTGTCACATTTTTGGTGAAATATGGACACGCGACACGTTCAGAATTAATAAACTTTTAATAAACTACAGAACAGTGTGAGCTGGAAGCGGTGCGCCTCACGCGGGCAGGGCTTACAGGTCCATCTCAATAAATTAGAATGTCGTGGAAAAGTTCATTTATTTCAGTAATTCAACTCAAATTGTGAAACTCGTGTATTAAATAAATTCAATGCACACAGACTGAAGTAGTTTAAGTCTTTGGTTCATTTAATTGTGATGATTTTGGCTCATATTTAACATATTAGAATACTTCATAAGACCAATAAAAAAAAAACATTTTTAGTGAATTGTTGACCTTCTGGAAAGTATGTTCATTTACTGTATATGTACTCAATACTTGGTAGGGGCTCCTTTTGCTTTAATTACTGCCTCAATTCGGCGTGGCATGGAGGTGATCAGTTTGTGGCACTGCTGAGGTGGTATGGAAGCCCAGGTTTCTTTGACAGTGGCCTTCAGCTCATCTGCATTTTTTTGGTCTCTTGTTTCTCATTTTCCTCTTGACAATATCCCATAGATTCTCTATGGGGTTCGGGTCTGGTGAGTTTGCTGGCCAGTCAAGCACACCAACACCATGGTCATTTAACCAACTTTTGGTGCTTTTGGCAGTGTGGGCAGGTGCCAAATCCTGCTGGAAAATGAAATCAGCATCTTTAAAAAGCTGGTCAGCAGAAGGAAGCATGAAGTGCTCCAAAATTTCTTGGTAAACGGGTGCAGTGACTTTGGTTTTCAAAAAAACACAATGGACCAACACCAGCAGATGACATTGCACCCCAAATCATCACAGACTGTGGAAACTTAACACTGGACTTTAAGCAACTTGGGCTATGAGCTTCTCCACCCTTCCTCCAGACTCTAGGACCTTGGTTTCCAAATGAAATACAAAACTTGCTCTCATCTGAAAAGAGGACTTTGGACCACTGGGCAACAGTCCAGTTCTTCTTCTCCTTAGCCCAGGTAAGACGCACAAGAGGAATATGACAACTGTAGCCAAATTCCTTGACACGTCTGTGTGTGGTGGCTCTTGATACCTTGACCCCAGCCTCAGTCCATTCCTTGTGAAGTTCACCCAAATTCTTGAATCGATTTTGCTTGACAATCCTCTCAAGGCTGCGGTTCTCTCGGTTGGTTGTGCATGTTTTCCTTCCACTCAACTTTCTGTTAACATGCTTGGATACAGCACTCTGTGAACAGCCAGCTTCTTTGGCAATGAATGTTTATGGCTTACCCTCCTTGTGAAGGGTGTCAATGATTGTCTTCTGGACAACTGTCAGATCAGCAGTCTTCCCCATGATTGTGTAGCCTAGTGAACCAAACTGAGAGACCATTTTGAAGGCTCAGGAATCCTTTGTAGGTGTTTTGAGTTGATTAGCTGATTGGCATGTCACCATATTCTAATTTGTTGAGATAGTGAATTGGTGGGTTTTTGTTAAATGTGAGCCAAAATCATCACAATTAAAAGAACCAAAGACTTAAACTACTTCAGTCTGTGTGAACTGAATTTATTTAATACACGAGTTTCACAATTTGAGTTGAATTACTGAAATAAATGAACTTTTCCACGATATTCTAATTTATTGAGATGCACCTGTATATGCTCCTAGAACGGACACTGCACTAGTGATACAAAACACACAGGTCTGTTAAGAGCAATACTTTTGATAAGGTAGCCCAGTGCTTAATTTGTAAATTGCGAGGTCCCGGAATAAAGCGGGGTAACGGATCCGGCATGTGATTTGAGGAGGGAGAGGACCAATCTTTAGTGACTGAAAGCATGAATCAGTTGCTTTTATAGGGTTCGTACGGTCAGTACCGCCGCTCCCTATACACAGAGTACGCAGTTTGCGTAGGGCACCAACTCCCAGGGGGGCACCATCCCAGTTGCTCAAAAAAAAAAAAAAAAAAAAAACACTGACGCGCCATTCCTGCTTCCGCACCCGCGACTGCTCACACCTCATGTTTGTGGCTGAATGCAAATGATCATAATTGATGGACAACTATGTCTGTGAAAAGACATCAGCAATCCGGCACCAAGAAAAAAAAAAAAAATTAAACGAAGCCCGTGCGTCACTTTCAGGTAGGCTACATTCATAAAATCATAATCCTGTGAAAGTTTTTGGGTGTTGAGGTTAATAACGTGTTTAAATGTCCATAATAATTTCACCACCACCAACGCATCTAATATTCTCTCCGAGTTTCCATGTTCACTTATACGAAAGGCATGGTTTTAACACTAATATAACCCCCCCCCAAGCCAACAACAGTCTTTAAAATGACTTATGCATTATATAAAAACAATGAGGCAACTGTCACGGTGCACACACGAGGGATGAACGAGGAGACGAAGGTAAACTCAAAATAGAGTCTTTAATAAATCCAAGGCAAGGCTGACACACAGGAACACCAGGAGTAACAAGTAGACCAGACAAAAATGAACTGAACAGGCAGGAAATAAATACACATGATAATTAACTAAACACAGCTGAATGAAATCATAACAATCAAACTTGACGAGGACAGGAACAGGAAGGACCAAATAAGGGCATGGAGGGAGAAACACACAAGACATGACAGACATGACTGTGACAGCAACCCCGCTGGAAAAAAAATAAAATTAAAAAAATTAAAAAATTAAATAAAAAAAAACCCAATAGAACCATCACAGAAAATTCTAATACCATCACAAATGAATCACATATAAATCACAAATACCATTACAAACATTACAAACCATCAACTTTTAACCATTAAAACCATTAATAAACAATGGTTTTCTTCTGTAGTGTGTTTTGGGACATATTCCAATAGGATTTATTGGTTTTAACAAGCCACCAATAGAAGGAAACCAATTACCAGTAGAGACCAACAGGGTCCATTATGTTTCCATTAAAACCAATACAAGTCCCATTATAACCAGTAAAACCATTAAAAAAATTTTAATGGTGTCTAATGTTTTTTTTTTTTTTTTTTTCAACATTACATCTTATTACAAATTGCCCATAAAGGGCGCCAAAGGCCTGGTAATTGCTGCTGTTATACTTACAGGACGATCACATCCTTGTTTAATGGGCTATTGACCAAACAGTTAATTCAAATATCCACGTAATCTTTAATTTTTGGCCACCTTTTTGCTATAGACGACACAGCCTCTATAATTTCTTCAACAAAAAACATGTGGACATCACAACCCTTACAAAAATTAATCATGGTTTTATCGTAGTAAAACTGCTTAATTTTATTTTGCATGATTTCTAAATGCTTGAGACCATAAAATCAATCAGACAACTGTATTAATAAAATAATAGCCATAGGTAACTGTCTTGAGCTACAATTGTAATTGTAATTTAATTACAATTTATTTATTCATTTACTTTTATATTTTATTAAAGTTCTATTTTGACCCTTATAGTAGTTTTTTTTTTATTTTTTTTTTACTTTAGCTAATATTTGAGGGAGGGGGGCACAACAATACAATCCTGCTTAGGGCACCCATTTGGCCAGCAGCGGCCCTGCGTACGGTCATGAAAAACCTGGAAAAGCTATGAAATTTTAAAACAGCAATTTCCCGGCCTGGAAAAGTTTTGTAAAAGTCATGTAATTTTATTTCACAAATCTCTGTATAATAGAGTTATATTTAATCAGGTCCTGAATTTGTGTGTATATCGCATAGTTTTACTCATTCCCGCAGCTTTCAAGTATATAATGAGGGAAATTCCTGCAAACATTTATTGAATATAGCACACATAAATAAGAATATAAGAATATAGCATGAGTAAATAAATCCACACAAAATATCAGATTAAATCAGTCATTTGAATACAGTGTGAGTGATTCAGCTGTACCGCATCTTCTCTCTTTCACTCTCTCAAGGCGGCTTCACATCAGCGCATCTGGTCTGCACTACAAGAGCTAGCCTACTGCACGCTGATCCAAGACTTTCTCTCGCATCTCGGAACAGTTGACAGACCTGTCACTTGCCTAATCGGGTTATTGTTGCATCGTCACAAAAATGTATAATTTGCACATTGAGAGTCACATCCAAAGCGCACCCGTATAAAGCTGGCTTGCGAGTATAATATGGAGTTATTTTTTGTAGTTTGTTGAGCTTAAGGGCCAAATACACACAAAACGAAGTCAACATGGCTGCCCTGAAGAGTATAATCACACAGTTGGTTTTGTCTTGAGTGGCCTAAATGTAAACTGTTGAGAAAGAAAACGCATGCATCGCATTCGGTCTTGTGATAACAGAGGGTCCGTTCACATGTCGTGTCTTTTGTGCGCTTAAGTTCGTTATTTCAAATGTAAATGTGCGGCAAGCGCGCTCATAATAAAAGATTCTTCATGAAATATATGCATGCTATAGGTCAGCATGATTGTCTTTCATTGGTGAACGGTCTGTTGCTGGTGCAGATGTTCAGCCAGGTAGACAAGTTGAGAACCGTTTCGCGGGGATGCAAGGTGTTCCAGGAAAAAAAAAATATATAAATAAAAAAAGGATATTCGAATCTCAAAATTGAAAATCGAATGCCAACCCACCGAACGCATATTCGAATAATCGAATATTCTGGTCCAGCCCTATTATGAAAATGCTATTTCAGTTCAAAATGACTTGCTTTTAAAAAACATTTTCTTTGTTATGCAAACTTTAAGGGAACATTATGTGAATGCAACATTGGAATGCTCTCTGAACAAAAAAATGCTACATGAATTTTCAACTAAGAAAAAAAAAATTCAGTGAACGTTCTATAAATTTGTTTGTTTTGGGGCTGGACTTTTGAGAACATTATGAAAGACCAGATGATTTTGAATGAACATTCAATTAGCGTTACAACGTTTGTTTAAAACTTGCCAGAACCCTAGCTGAAGTTCTGAGAACATTCCCTATTAGATGGAGTATGGTTTTCTAGATGCCTGTTTGACTGCAAACATTTATTCTGAAATTAGAATAAATCTAAAAATTAGTAGTAAATAAGTACGATTAGACAATAGAAAGAATTTAAAAAACTCTGATTTGATTTTTATAACTCTGGATTCTTTATATTGTATTTCACTTTCTGTCAATCACTTCAACAATTAATATTTGAATTATTCTATAAAAACATTAGATAAAACTCCAGTCTCAAAAAACTGATAAATCACACAGAAACTCATAAGAAAATTCATATTTCTTTAACATCTCAATTGTTTCACCTATACAGAAATACAATTAAATTGAGAACAAATGGAGACTTGCTCATGCTTTAGTTTTTCTCCTGCAAAAAGGACCCCTATTATCTCATGTCTCTTCTAGAGTTTCAGAATGTCTTAAACTCTGTTAAAATCTGCCAAGAACTCAAAGTTTCAAATAAAATATGTTCAAATAAAAGCAACTAGCTTTTATAAAGCAACTAGCTGCACAGAAAAAAAAAATGTATAAATTTTCACTCAATGCCTTGAAAATTTCACAAAGAAACAGCAAGTAACACATTGCATTAAATGGATAGTTCACCCAAAAATGAAAATTCTGTCATTAATTACTCACCCTCATGTCGTTCCAAACCCGTAAGACCTTCGTTCATCTAGACAGCAACGCAACTACCACGTTCAAAGGCCCAGAAAGGTAGTAAGGACATCATTAAAATAGTCCATGTGGCATCTGTGGTTCAACCTTAATTTTCTGAAGCTATGAGAATATTTTTGTGCAAAAAAAAAAAAAAATAGTGACTTTATTCAACAATTTCTTGTCTTCCGTGTCTGTCTTTGACGCGCGTTCACGAGACTACATTTCTGGGTCATGAACGAGTCAGTTGTGTTGCTGTCTATGTAGGTTCAGAAAGCTCTCGGATTTCATCAAAATTATCTTAATTTGTGTTCCAAAGATGAACGTCTTATAGGTTTGGAACGACATAAGGGTGAGCAATTAACGACAGAATTTATTTCTGGGTGAACTATCCCTTCAAATGTGACATTCTGAAGTAAAAAGACTCAAATAGTATTTTCTTGTAAACATACTCAAATAATCTTTGTTTTCTTTCCATTTTTGAAAATCTTTTACAGTGCATAAAAGACCAACCTATGAGCAATAAAACATTTTCTTTTCTTTGGCTCTGTCTCTCAAGACGTTTGGTTTAACCACCCTAATTCCCATCGTTTACCCTTAAATTCATAATTTAAAGTTTTTATTGCTTGATCGATATTCATTTTTAACTTTTAGACTGCAAACGAGATATTGAAAACGGCACAGATTGAAGTTTAATCCATTGCAATGCCAATGGTCACGCTTTTTGCACACAGCTCTCAAAGCATAATTATTGTCTTGGAGCATCACTTCATCAGAGGATGAATGGACAGAGGACACACTGTGAATGAGTGTGCGGGTATTCTGGGAAAATGTTTGCTTGTATTTTTAGTTTTCTAGTTTGTTCTCAGTGACTGCAATCCTTGACGTAGAAGATAAGTCTTGACGTCCACCCATCCCAATACGTAAGACAGTCTTCTGTGTCCTCTCTCTCTCTCTCTCTCTCTCTCTCTCTCATCCCACTCTCGCGCACATACACACACACACACACACACTTGTAAAACAGGGGGTTTGGGGTTGGACCACAGGGAGGGGTGTGTCTCTATAAGACGACCGAGCAACAGCATCCTCTTAGGAAACAAACAGAAGCAGGCGATAGGAGAATATAACCGCCTTCAGTTTCAGCAGATCTGCTCAGGACAGGTGCCTGAACCGCACACAGCTCAGGTAGGCTGACAGAAGGGAGAAACACTTTAGACTCACATAAATTTACTCAGGCCACTTTGCATGAATCTGTTTGCTGATTATTTGTAATTTAGAGTGTGCAATACAATTTGTTTTTCCATTAAACTTACAGGGATAGTTCACTCATTTACTCACTCTCATGTCCTTCCAAATACTTTCTTCTGTGTTATATCTTCTTTGGCAAGAAAGTCATTCAAGTTTTGTACAACATGTGGGTGTAATTGAGAATATTTTCATTTTCTAGGTGAACTTTCTTATTAGATCAGTAGTTCATTGCAACTGTTTGCAGGATACCCTAAGCTAAATAACTATTTTGTCCACTTTTATCTGCAATTAATAGTTGACCACATGCAAGAAGTTTTACATTTTTTCACATAATTAACTGACGTGATGCATCAAATGATGTATAAAAATGATGGTTTATGGCTGTTATACATCTTGTGAAACCTATTTTTGTGAATGACAGGGGTGTATTTTTCACTTTGCTCTCATAATTGTGTCATCGATTGATACATAGTGAAATCAATGCATTTCTTTACAGGGCTTAAACCAGGCTACTATAGACCCCATTTAATTTTAGGGAGAAATTTACTGTACTCTGGGGTGTTTAATTCAGCTGAGAGGAGTATTGGCAGTATTGTGAAATATTTTTGAAAAGGAGCTGAGTTTTGGTGCACAAAATGCCTGGCACCTGCTCCATTCATGGATCATTACATGGATCATCCGTGCAATTTTCTACTATCTTTGACCAGTGCCTATAAATGTCTTATCTGCTAGAGTTAGTTTGGATTTAGTGCTCAAGTTTCAAAATTAAAGAGAGACATATAATTGTTCGTTGATTTCACGTGAGGTCAAAATGAATTGGCCTTTAAATGTCGTGGAGCAATTCTGCCTTGGCTAATTCAGAATGTGACTTTCTGATGTTGCACTTTGCTAGATAATTTCATACTTGTTCTATATCACAGACTGTCACTAAAATCTCAGTTGTAGCTGAGATTGCATGAAAAGTGGCTATGATCATAAATAAAAAAGTGGTAACACTATTTATAAAAAAAGAAAGAAAGAAAGAAAGAAAGAAAGAAAGAAAGAAAGAAAGAAAGAAAAAGAAAGAAAGAAACCTGGCTGGCTTAAAACAAAAAAAGTGTTTTAAAAAATGTGCTATTGGTTCCTTCTATGCACATTCTTAATTTTGTATGTTGTATAAGAACATTACATTTAGGTGATTATGTAATAATGATGCCAATTGCCTAAGTTCCTCTTTTAGAAACTTATGTAAAGACAAATCCACATGATGATATATAGAATATTTTCAAAAGTATGATACACAAATCATTGAAGAGAGGTGCAGCTAGGATATTTGCAAAATCTAAGAATAGTCAGATTATTCCTTGGAAGGCCCTGAGGCAAATGTATCGGCTCATCCAAAACTCATGGCACAATTTTAGCCACTGTGAAATTGACTCCTGATTAGCTGTCCTTGCAGTGCTTTAAATATCCTGATGCACAAAAAGCATAATCATAAGCATAAAAGCTAAATATGTCAGCATAATCACAATTAATGATTGTAAATATAAATATATATATATAAAATCCAGTTTTATAATAAAAGATAAAGTGATCTAATACATACCGAGGCACATACTGAACTATGAAGTATTTTAATATTAATATTAAAATTAAAATGATCAAAATGCCACATATAAATCACATAAACATCTTTTGTTTTTAGCTTTTTTGTTTATATATACACACACACACACACACATATGTAATTTTTTATATATATTTTTACAAACATTTTAAAACAGTAGATATGAAGGACATTAGGCACTGAATACTGAAAAAGCCTTGTTTAAAGATGGATGATGTGACTCAGATTTATCTTTATTCCTATAAAACAATCATGAAAACAGGTGTTAAAAGAGTTTTTTTCAAATTCTAAGTAGTTTATCTACCATCACTTGCTTTTCTCCCTCCAGATTTTTTCAGGTATTTCAAAATATCCAGACTAACATGCTGGAGTATGAAAAGCAATGTTAAACTGCCTTTGTGTGAAGGACTGCACTGCAGGAGGAGTTAAGTCCTTAATAATATTTCATCAAGGAGTTTCTCTGCTCTTAAAGACAGCTTAACAACTGCATTCAGTACGGCAGATGAAAGAATTACTTTTGCATCACAAGCATGAAAAGAACCTTAAGCATTTTGATTAGATAATCTATCCTTATCTATGCGTCATCATCCTGACGGCTGTGTTTAAGTGTGGTGAATCCATCCATCCCAGCCATTGATTATTTAGAAGCAGAGAAACAGTTGTGGTCACTGGGCCAATTTTGCATTCAATTTGAAGATGCGTTTATCTACTATTGAGTTTGTAGGTGTAGGTGTGTGTCCACTCAAATTTGTCTTTGACCTTCATGAGCTGCAGCGGCCCTACTGAGACATACAGGTGAAGCTGTCAATCTGTGTGTTTGCCATTGACGTGAGGTTTTAATTGTTTCAGGAGAGATCTCAACAACGTTGCTCAGACTGGCCAGGAAACCAAATGGATAACAATCACTATATAAAATTAAACATTTCTCATCAGATTCTTCTGATGACAAATTATAGCTGCACTGTCGTCCACCTTCATTTTTAAGCTCTACACTCTCATGTACATCAACAATTGCTTCATTTCATTTCTCCTAAGGAATTTAAGGAGGAACATAAATGATCCTTAAGTGAAGCCTCACCATTGCTATGTAAGAGCAACATATAAGCAATAAAATGTTCCTCAGGGGTGTTTTTCCATCACTGGTCATTTCATTGACATGTTTATAGCCAATAAAAATGACACTTTTAGTCATCAACTATTGGATACTAAAGGCTCTTAGGGTTAACAGTGGATTAGTAATAATGGTCATTGATTTCTTCTTTTCAAACTTATCTGATGTGTCATGCTTGAAGGACATTGACGTCATTAATCCAAACCAGGTACAGAGCAAAACATACAACAGATTATTGTGAGATAAATTTTAAATATAAGGAATAAAGAATAAAGCAACATTGTTAGAGATGGTCATATTGCAAAACAGTTTTAATTATGAATTCATCAGTGAGCTATAGAGTCACATTGTGTGATATAAAGTCACAAACACGCAAAATTAATGTGCAGTTACAAAAAAATAGAGTTGCAATTGTTAGACATAAAATATCACTAGGAGATACAAACTGCTAAATATTAAAAAATAAAGTCACAATGGAAAATGAAGTCACAATTAAGAGAAATAGTTGCAAAAAAAAAAAATAAAATCACATTGTGCAGTATAAAGCCTTAGTTGTGAGAAATAAAGTGACAGTGCAATATGAAGTTGCAATTATAAAATATCAAGTCACAACTGCAAAAAAGTCGCAATTCTGTGATGTAAAATCATATTGTGAGATATAAAGTCTGAACTGTGAAATAAATCACAATTATGAGAAATTAAGTCACTATTACAAGAAAGTTGCAACTGTCAGATATAGTCGCATTTGTCAGATATAAAGTCACCTTTTTATATATTTTTTTACACCGAGAAAGAAACAGGCTTCCGTACGTTTGAATAATTTCATATTTAAAACATTTAGTAAATTTATTTATACAATTGTAATTTCTGAGTAAATGCATTCATGCCACCTCTGTGCAGTGCAAGAGTTTTTGTGAAAATAAATCTTAAACAATGTCACATATCACAAAGTGCACTGCTACTGCTACTGTAGGCAAGATATGAAGCACTGACATTCTGTAAATAGAGCACTTAGTCTTTCATTTTCAAAACAGAAAAGCTTTCTTATGATATAAAATGCACAGTTTCTCAAAGTGCACCAATTTCCTCCCACTTAGTCAATGAGAGATTGTTCTTTCCTTTGAGTATATGAGATAATTCCAAAGGTCACAAGTTAAATCACTATGTCTATCTTGGTTAAGTCTTTTTTATTACATAATTGAGTTAGTTAATTAAATCTTGAAGGCCTGCCAAGCTTTGCATCCCGCATGTATGTATGGTTCAGTACAAACCGCAGTGAGATTAAGAACTTCTGGGGCACCTGAGGTGCACAGAAAATGTGTACTGGTAATCTAAATTTAAATGAGAAACTTCAACCAGAAAAAATAGCTGCTGAAAAGGAAAAACTATAACCTAAACCTCTAAACAATGCTGCACCCTGGTCTGAATCCATTTAGATACGTCATCTTGTAGTTCCCGAGAAAAAAATAGATAAATAAATAAATTAACTAAAGATAGTGACAAAAATCAATATCCAGTTCTCTCCCCCTGCATAAAGTTGTGCATAATTCACTCACACACTTATAATTATGTCTCTTTCCTTGTCTGTTACTCGTACAGTGACTGAATTCAATAAAACTCACTCAAGGGGTGCCTATCGATTCTCCGTGACTTATACCTTTGCTTTTGTTCCTGGTGACACCTTCAGTACAAGTGTAATGCAGGTGAAATTGAAGTTGCTTTTGAAGCAACTAAACAACTGATGGTTTGGTGGGCAGCATGTCACCGGCCACCCATCAATGTTGAAATGTATATTCATCCGTGCTTTATTTGCTTGACAAGGCAGATGCAGAATAAGGTTATTATTCTTAAAGCTTTGGCATAAAAAGGATTGAAGCGTTTTATAGTCCTTTCTATTGTTTGAACTAATGTGGTGACTAAGACTGCTTAACCAGCGTGCATCACAGCGGCTCAAATCCTCCTCCTCTTCTCCATTCTGCTCCCATTACGCCACAAGCACTAATTCTAGCTTCAATTACTACAGATGATGAGTTTTGCTAATGAAGTACTGGCAAATGCTAAGTCTGTCTCAAATACATTCAAAAAGTACCTTTAAATATGGTTAGTTAGATGCATTTTTTGACTAAATCTAGTTTAGGTTATGTGAGGGATAATGTACATTCAGACAGTCATTATCGCAAAATAATCTCACCCTGAAGGAGTTTATTTTGCGATAATGACCTTCTGACTGTACTGCTCATTACACGGCTACTTGCCAAATAACAAACAAATAAAAGAACATTAAATAATGAATTGAGTTGAAACTATGTTATTAAATGAATATATCTTAGATTGGCTTAAAGCTTTCACAAAGAAAAACAGCCCACATAAAAAACACTGACAATAAATCAACATTTATTTATAATAAATTATGATTAAGCTGCTACCAACTTTTTTCATATTTTAAGTTCTCTCTAAGCTCAGTGAGTCTCTTTCTGGTTCTTAGTTCTTGTGAATGATGGTTTCATTTTTTAACTGGGGATTCCTGAGCTTCTAGTAATATATCAAATGGTTTATGCTCACAATACACTACAGTTCAAGTTTGGGCTCAGTCCTTTAACACATTTATTTATTTATTTTGGAAGAAATTAATACTTTTATTTAGCAAGAATGCATTAAATTGATCAAGTGGCAGTAAAGACTTTTATATTGCTCAAAGAAACTTAAAGTTTCACTGAAGACTGCAGTAATTTGCCATTACAGGAATAAATTACATTATGAAATATATTAAAATAAAAAAAAGTTATTTTTAAATTGCACATTTCACAATATTACTGCTTTTATTTGAATTTTGATAAAATAAATGAAGCCTTGGTGAGTGTAAGCAATCCAATCTCACAGCAATCCATACATATTTTACGAAGTGGCTAATTCAAACGATCTTGCTCATACGAATTCGTATGTTTTGTGAAAAATTGTACGTATTTTACAAGCATGCAAATTCGTAGGAATTCGTATGAATGACCACCCCTAAACCTGCCCCTAAACCTACCCCTCACAGAAAACGTACAAAATTGTATGAGTGATGTCGTATGAATTCGTACAAATTAGCCACCTTGTAAAACACGTACGAATTGGTCGCGAATTAGCGTTGGTATAAGAGACTTCTTTTAGTGCTGTCAAATGATTAATCGCGATTAATCACATCCAAAATAAAAGTTTTTGTTTACGTAATATATGTGTGTGTACTGTGTATATTTATTAGGCTATAAATACACACACATACAGTATATATTTTGAAAATATTTACATGTATATATTTATATTCATATCATTTATATTATATATAAATATATTTAATATATAAACAACATATTTTTCTTAAATATATACATGCATGTGTGTGTATTTATATATACATAATAAATATACACAGTACACACATATATTATCTAAACAAAAACTTTTATTTTGAATGTAATTAATCGAGATTAATCATTTGACAGCACTAACTTCTTTCAAAAAAATAAATAAAAAGCTTTCAGACCTCAAACTTTTGAATAGTAGTGTGTATACATAACATTGAAGTAATCAAGGCCATTTACAGTTGGTTATTTTTAAATTGATTAGATTTGAGTCACAAAGATGGCTACTGATGTTGCTATTGACCAATCAGAAGAATTCCAGAAATACGTTTTTATTATTATGTTGAACTAACGTATACACGTACTGTTGTGGTAAGATTTACTTCCAGGAATTGTAACCTATTTTCTCTCTCACGCCATCATCTCTGCCTCTATCCTCTCTACAGACTGCACTTCAGCCGTTAACACACTGCGTGATGAAGACTCCACTGTGGACACTACTGTTGCTTGGACTGTGTAACCCAGCATGGTGTGACTGCCAGAAGGATTGCCTCTTCTGCAGCCAAAAACTGCCTAATGAATATGCCTTCAACAATTTGGTAATTCCCTACAGTGTCCATCACAAATGACATCGTTTCCTATCTCTTCTATACAGCAGTGAGATTAAATGGGGTGCAACTGGATACTTTTGCATAGCTTCTCAATTTTTTTCCCCTGAAAAAAATACCCGAATAATCTCTCACGTCTTGTCTAGAGTTTCTGAATCGATCTCAACAACATCACAGATTGTGGTCAGATTGTACCAACAATCAGAGATTTAATATGAGCTCAAAAATGTTTATTAAATTCTCAAACATACTGGTTATGCCAGGCATATTAATTTTATAGCTTTATGTTCTTATATACATCAATAATTAATTATATCCTTTATTTCAGTTTTTTTATCTTTTAAAGGAGAAATGTACAAAGTTTATAAAGTCACAGGCAAGCAGCACTTTCATTTTCCTCAGAAAATGTACAAGTCTAGTTTTATATGTTACTCTGCACATGATCTTCTACAGCTCCCTTAATTTTATTTCATTTTCTGTACTGTCCAAGACCTATGGCCTCAACTGTATCGAATTTCCCTGAGACTCGCCATTAGTTGACATAATTATAATGATCATAACAGTGGAATGTAGTTGTGCTCTGCAGCTGATTATAGCTCCGAGGAGGAGGACATACTCTCTGATTCATGTCAATAAGACGCGTTTGAGGGGGAAGAAGTGCTAATTTGGTTAAAGATGGCCCTTTGACTCAAAACAGCTGGGGTGATTCAGTTATCTTGTTGTGTAATTAAGTAGAAACACAATAACATCATTTGGCAAGGCTGCTTACAGAAACTGATGGGCCTGAGTAGCCCTCCATAGCGCAGGCTCTCCCGGAGGTGTTCTTATCATTTTTCAGCATGAATGAACAGATATACATCTTCTTCTAATAACTAACCAACTCCCTCAAAACCAAACTTTTAATTTAAAAGGGTTAATTGATTCCACCGGATTACAAGAAACAGCTCGCGCTCCTTCCATTTTAATAAGCGATGGTTGTAAATTTAGTTCCTAGATGTTCTCAAGAAATTCACTTTTCAGAAACACTTTAGAAAAACAATCTCTGGTCCAGTATATTTACAGATAAAACTGTCTAATTAAGCAACATCCACGAGCAAGAGAGCTGTTCTTCCAAAATCTTCAGATCAGACCAAACAGCCATTGCGAGTGTGATATTGCTTTCATACACTTAAATTAACCATTAAAAATAAGGTAATACTAACTTACATTTTACATACCATATTTCCAGTTACAGTTGTCTAGTTTTCTTTCTCCAAAGAAAATAATTAAACTCAAAGCCAAACGAGATCAACCGTTGCCGTTACCAGCATTTCCTCATTGATCAATCAGTGTTTTAAACGAATCGGTTGAGTCGATTATTCAATGATTCACTTGTAATGTGCATATGGAGTCCTGCAAAAAAGTCATGGCAATAAGCTTGGCCAATCAAATTCAACTAACTGCTGCATAATTAAAAATCAATGTTACTGCTGTATAATTACTTAATAAATCCCATTTTACCTCCATCATGTGCCATATTTCTTAAGATATTGAGAGACAAAAGGGGCGTGACTTAATTTTATCAATCAGTAAGGTTGTTAAAAATAACAAAAGTGTTTTAAAAAAAAAAAAAACAACAGAAGTGGTTGCGGGGAGGTGTTGAAAATGATTTTATTACCAAAAAAAAAGAAAAAAAAAAGAGAAAAATATTTTTTAAAAGATTTGTAGGCCAGAATTTGTAATAAGAAAATAAATAGCAACAATTCAGATGTCATTCTAGCATACTTTGCTATACACCGCTGAAGAAAAACAGCTAAAACCAGACTAAGCTTGTTTGTTGACTGGTTTTAGAGGGGTTTGTTTGGGGCACTTTTAAACTGGGAGTCCATCTGAACACCCATTTATTTGTCTTGGCAGAGAATCCAGCTTAAAGCAACTAGGACCAGATGAGGTATAAATGATTGTTGAAGATAAAGTTACAAGACAGATGCACCTTTATGTTTCTATGTGTGGCTGTATTAAAAGCATGATGATATTGACAGAGCAATTGTTTGGTTGTGTGTGTCTTCGTTCAGGTGTGTCTGGTGGAGTGTCATGGTAAACTTTCTCCAGGCGACACCTGGGAGATCTGTCGCAGGACCACTGTAGAGCAAAACCCAAAAGGCTTGCTATCGGTTGGCAATGGCATGCTGAAAAGAGCAGAAGAGGAAGCGGAGACCTCTCTGCCTGTGGACCAGGATGATGGGCCGTATTCTGAAACCCTCCAGAGGTTCGACCACATAACACGGGCCTTGGGAACGGATGATCAGGACCAAGATATGCAGCTCAGTAAAAAATACAAGTTCCTGCAAGTACAGTCAGCACAGGAATCTGAGGAAGAGCGAGATGGAGATAGCCAGGTGGAAGGCGATGAGGAAGAGGCTGCCGTCCACCTAATCAAACGCTTTGGAGGCTTCCTCAAAAACAAGTATGGCTACAGGAAGTTCATGGATCCTGGAAGGTCTTTGCAAAAGAGATATGGGGGTTTCATAGGCGTCCGCAAATCCGCTCGCAAGTGGAACAACCAGAAGCGCTTTAGCGAGTTCCTCAAGCAGTATTTGGGCATGAGTAATCGAGCTAGCGAGTTTAATAGTATGTCTGCTGATGTCACCCAACAGAATGAGTAAGCTTTGACCTTTGAAGCGAATAAACTTACCCAGCAAACCATTTGTTATGCTCATTCGAAAGATATCATGCACCGTTATCCTCAAACACAAAAACTTCTCATAGTGTCACAGGGTTAGATGTGCATTTACTCACTGAAGCATCTAATCAGTGACAAACAAAGCTTACGTTAAGTGATATTAGCTTGAAGTTTGAAGAAAACTCTTCAGATTCGATTTGAGACATCTATAGATTGGATTAGATGATTGGTATTGTATATGAAGGCCCCTGTAGTTTAATTATATATTGTACAAAGACCATTTGAAAACGGTTCCAAATTCATCTCCTCTACGACACTGCCACCTATTGGCCAATGAGAGTTCCCATAATGAAATCTCCATGAAAATACATGAAATTGAGGTGAAATGTCATATAGAGAGGTAATTACTAAGCAAAATAGAATTATTAAAGGAATAGTTCGCCTAAAATGAAAAATTTGTCATGACTCACGCACCGTTATGTCATTTTCAGCTTCAAATGGAACACAACTTAGCATTAAAGTCTAATGAAAGCATGAGAAACAGACTCAAATTTAGGTTTTTAATCTTACCCTGTGCCATCAAACCTTATTTTTGCCTTATTTGCATTAAAACTTGCTACACTGCAATTTTGTCATGTGACATGAGCTAACCAATTACACATTAATTTCAGTCTGTTCTTAACTAAAATCTATCATATGGCTTTAGAAGACTTGGAATATAGTGCACAAGTCATATGAACTATTCTTTATGCCACTTTTTGTCATTTTTGGAGCATAATGAGCCATATAAATCCCAATCTGTTTACGCCGAATGGAAAATAAAACAAGACCCGATCTCACAGGAAAACATACTATTTTATGAAATGTCAATTTTGTATGAATTTGTACAAAGTAAATGTACATTTTTAAGGAAATAATAAGCATGAAGATCCACCCCTAAACATAACCATCACTGGAGCGTAAGCAGATTGTATAAAATGATTGAATTGAATCAATTGGATTGAATGAGATTGTACAAATTCATACAAATTAGCCACCAATTCACCAAAACATATTAATTGTCATGAGAGCATGTTGGGAAAAGAGCAGCTTTAACAATCTGTGTAATATCTCCTTTTGTTTTAAGGAAAAAATAAAATAAAATGGGGTCAGAATGATATGAGCATGAGTAATTGATAGAATTTGCATTTTTGGGTGAACTATTCCTTTAAGGGGATTAAGGAAAGCTAATCTGTGTTTACTGTCTCTCCAAAAAAATAAAAATAAAGCCAGATTTTGCATAAACCATTCAAGCAAAGACTCATCACTGTAATATGCCAATACAAACATAACAAATTCTGTCATGCACATGCACACAGAGTTTGCATCCTCATCTAACAGTGGCAAACCAAAAGCTTTAATTTTATTTTTTGAAACTAATGAAGTTTATATGTATTTGTGCAGATGAAATGATGTATTTATGCAAACATTGCTGACTCATGCTTTTCCCTTTATTCTACTGATAAAACTCATGATGTTGACTAAATGAACTGTACATAGTAACTGAACTATGTCAATAAAATAGTTTACTATTTTCTGTGGCTTGTCATGCAGCAAATGATTGTGTGTCCTGAAGTATTTTGTTCATCATTCATTTGGATTTCAAACTTAAACAATGTAACATTTTCCACCATCTTACTGCATATTAAAAGCACTCCATCTTGTCATCCTCAAAAGGACAAATATTAAAATGCAACACTTGCTGTCATACTTGTTTGCACAAAAGTTTATTTAAAAAAGGCCTGAAGCAACATAAGTTTCATGAAAAGAAATTATACTTTTATCTTGAACAGACCTCAAACAGTTCTTGACTTTTCATAAAAGAAAATACTTTGGAAGTACTTTACAAAAATGTAAAAAAGATTGTTTTCCATGAGGCTCATCAAATGTCTCTCAGACTAGGATGTCCTTAAAGAGCTATGACCATGACTGTCGGAAATGCATAAAGATTTACAGAGATCTTCGGGGTAAGGTACATTCAGTTTTATGTTGTCAAAGCTTTGTATAAGATGTTGAGCTACACATAAAAGCAAAAAAGATGACGTATAGAAGTGTTATACAAACTAAGAAAATATTTGGACCCAGTATTAAGAGTATGAACCAATCAAACAGTTGCTTACAAGTTTCTCATAAATGGTCAACAGATTCATTTCACATTATTTTGCAGAAATGTATATGATGTATTATCTTGCTGAGATTCTCTTTGGCAAGAACACAATCCAACAGACGAACAGCCAGTGAGCAGGCTGCGGCAAAAGCGTAAAAAGTAAACAAATAACTGTATCAGATCATGCATGTTTACACAGATAATTCCTTAATATCGATGTGACAGAAAAGTGAATCATCTCATTCCACAGAAGTATAACCTGTGACACAGAAATACACACTGATAATGACGACATACGATTTAACACATCGCAGATATCAAAATCGTAATACAAAATCCTTTTTTTCTTCCTTTTTCCTTTTCAAAAGTTTTTTACAAAATTTTGCACTGGAAATCGAAGAAAAAAAACTGCTTCTCAGCAGGTAAACATGGCATACATGGACATAAACGTTATATGCTATTGAAACATTTATTCCGCTTTCTTGTTTATCTACAATTAACCATAAGCTGCCAATTTTGCCCCTGAAAGCAATGGACCACTGTAAAGACCTCTTGTCTCATATTAACAATTAAGTTGGAATGAGAAGTAAACTTTCCATCCTTGTCTGATGACGACAATGTTTAAACCACATTAGACAAAAATTATATGGCTGCTTGCTGCTCGTAAAAGGTCAGACTTCATCAGTTCTTGATATGATATAAGACGCAGGAAGACTGCAGGAGTTTGTGGGGCAGAGGCTGTCCTTTTTGCTTAATCATTTTTCCAGCACCAACATGGTTCCTCAGCACATTTCAAAAAACGGCAAAACACATAATCGTGATAAAAAGTAGAAAACGTTTTAAGTCACAAAGGTGCTCTTTTGGTTTCTTCCAACCATAGTTCCAGGTAAGATGCCCTCTTGTGGGTTTCTGTAAGGTTAGTGTTCTGTTTCCATCAATCTAAAGAAGGGTTCAGTCGAGGAATCTCTGACAGGCCTTTTTCCAGCGGCAGGCGGTGCACCACTGGTCTCGGTGTTCAATGCCGTATACCTTTCGGCATTTCTTGGCTTCGCCCCGAATTCTCCTGTTAGTATGAAATAAAATCAGAATTTAAAATCGACATCAAATCTCAATACAACAAAACAATACGAATAGCTATTCGCAACACATTTTAAAGGTGAACTGTGTAATTTACACTACTGTTCATAAGTCTGGAGTCAGTATGATTTTTTTTTAAAGAAATTATTACTTTTATTAATCAAGGATGCATTATATTTCATCAAAAGTGTCAGTGAAGACTTAAGACTGTTACAATTTCAAAAATAAGTTCTTTTGAACTTTGTATTCCTGAAAACAAAAGTATCACAGTTTCCACAGAAATATTAAGCAGCACAACCGTTTTCAACATTAGCCTTGTTTCTCATGGGGACGTAAGGTATTTTCAACTTTTGCAGGGCCTAGTCGGTGGTTTTATTGCTGTCTGAATCCAGAATGTCTGTTTTTCACCTACCACCTGTGTAAAAAAAATTCCCACCTGAACTGGACGAGAATTACTCCATCAGAATTTAAATGTACTGTGTACAAGTTTTGTATTTTAGTTTTATGTTTTTAATTACTATTATTTTTCCCTGCCCACCCAATCTTGGTTACGTCAACAACAAAGTCATTACAGGTGGAGAAATGTACTACATTTTGATGGAAAAATGATGAAAACATTTTTTTTTTCTTCAGAATAATTGGTAGTTGTGCACAAAAATGGCAATCATTTTCTGGTTCCAAGCTCAAGTTTTATTAAATCCAACATAAAGTTCAGAAATGAAGATTGACATCGACGGTAAGCGATTGAATAACTGCTAAAAACACAAATAAATCCCACCTTGAAGTGCAATGGTTTCTGGGAGGTGAAACACTGGCAGGATGTGGCCTGAAAGTGGCGTTGTTATTTTGGAGCCACTGTTCACCAACACTAACTGATCGACGGCGGAATGGTGAGCCCTGGGGAGCAGAGAGAGAGAAAGAGAGAGAGACCACCATTAGTCACAGAATGACGCACTGCAGGTTATATTACAGCTGCAAACACTGCTCTACAGTACAAACTATGCATCAGTGCAGCAAAACTGTGAACTGTTAAAAGATATATTATAAAAAAAATGATCCATTTCAAAAGGAAAATAGTAGTTAATTTACATGCATTAAGGCCATTACATGACAAGTTATTTCAGGAGATATAAATCAGCAAGCAAGATGTTCAAAACTCAAGCTCAAAATATGCAGATCACAATATATTTTTGCATGATTTTTCATCCTAGTGCCAAGCATGTGTTCAGACAAAGAGAACACAGTGTCCTCAACTCCACTAGATGGCACTGCAATACCATCCACATTTCTTGTGGGTGGAACAAAGGCCACAAAAACAACATGTGCATGTCACTCCCATTTCCAGTGCAAAAACACAGAACGCCTTTGAGACCATGTGGTCCTTTGTATGTTCTGAAAGCCTCAGAGAAAATGTTGCATAACCAATCCATTACCTATACATACTGCCAGCAAAAGGCCTCTTTAAGACATCTGTGCTGAGATTTCTCCAGCCTTGTAGATGATAATGGAATCAGTTCATAAAGAAAATTCTCACCTGTTTGCTCTGGTGAACTGTGAGAGATGGAGTCCAATGACAGGACACAGGAACAGACACTGGTTTGCTCTGAGTCACAACCTGAATGGGTGAAAGAGCCCGAGGAATTAACATCAACATATTATTCATTCATGTTTGCTCATTTATGTCCAATTTACATGCAAAAAAAGTGACATGTGACACTGATCATATCTTTGAAGGCACTATACGCCCTCGAGAAACACATTGTTTAATTGCGCCACAACAATTTCAAGCATCTTACCTGGTAAGAGTGCTCAGAATGGACCTGCCAGAAGCTGCCCGGGGCGGACTGGCTGAGCAGGCTGGGCTGGAGCATGTCCGGGGTGGAGGGAGAGGGGGGCGTGAGCCGGCTGGGACTGGATGGAGAAGTGCAGGAAGGCTGGTGGCCACCAGAGGGAGTGGTCTGTTCCAAGTCCTGATAGACTTCAGTGTAGTAGAAGTCTTCTTCCCTTTGGGAGTGCTCATCACTTTGTCTGCAGGAAACAATAAAGTGTGATTAGACAAAAATGTCCCAGATTGCAGCACTCATTGGTAAGAACGTATGGTTGTGATACGTAAGGCTTGCGATGCTTACCCAAGATGAGAATTTCGAATGTGACGTTTGATGCCCACTACTGTGGTCAGTATTTTTCCACAATTTGGCCACAAGCACCGATATGCAACTTTCACTGAGTTCTAGAAGGTGGAAAACAACATGAAAAAGATAAGCTACATTCTCCATAAACCAACCCCCTAATATATTAGGTTTTATTCATTTTGTTAGGTTTTACAATGTACCTTGCGTTTCCTTGGTGTTGGCTCACTGAATAACATTTGGTCCAGTTCCATGTCCAGGCCTTCATCAACGAGAGGGCCGCTCTTGTCCCTCTCTGCGATGGGTGGGGAAGGGGCGGGGCTTCCATTTCCATGGTCGCAGCTCCAATATCCACCATCAGTCAGTTCACTACCACCATTTTCCATTCCACACAAAGCTAATACAAACAAAATAACAGAGGTAAATGAGAAGATGTTTCATCAAAAAACGTAAATGTCCTTTAAACCAGCAGACAAGTGTCCAACATGTTAAATATAAAATTATAAATACTTAATTATATAAATTGATCATAAAATAAGTATTATATAAATTAAATAAATAAATAATATATGTCTGTGTGTGTGTGTGTGTGTGTAATCCACAATAAATGATAATGTATAAATACACTACTTTTTTTTTTGTTTGTTTTTTTAAGAAATTAATGCTTTTATTGAGCACAGATGCCATAAATTTATCAAAAGAGACAGTATAATGTTATAAAAGATTTCTGTTTCAAATAAATGGGATTTTCTTTTCATTAAGATTCCTGAAAAGAATGTATCATGATTTCCAGAAAAATAGTTTTTTGTTTTTTGATTTCTGAAGGATCATGTGACACTGAAGACTGGAGTAATGGCTGCTGAAAATTCAGCTTTGCCATCACAGGAATAAATTACATTTGAAAATATATTAAAACAAAAAACTTTTTCAAATTGCTACAATATTCAAAGTTATAATTTTTACTATATTTTTGATCAAATAAATGCAGCCTTTGTCAGGAGACTTCTTTCAAAAAGTAAAAACTGTACGTGCAGTTGTTAGGGATTTTTTCTTGGTGACTAACACCTATCTTAGCAAGTGCTGAGTAATCTCAGCTGGTTTATGCCGGATTTGTGCATTGCATTGCTGCTTGCAACTTTAGGAAAAGCAAACATTAATGTAATATTCTACTAACCTTGAGTTGCGCTCCCCGGAGCCGAGTGTTGGATGACTGGACTGCACGACAGACTTGTAAGCACCATTGCAGCCATAATCTCATCCATGTCCACAGTCTCTGGACTCCTGCAGTGTCAAAGTAGAGTTATAAAGGAGTGTTTCTCATTCAAAACGTCAGCGTTCATCATTCAGACAAATATACAAAGACATACCTTCTTGGCACATCAATGGACGAGGAGACTGCGGAGGTAGAGCTGGACGTGGGGCTCATCCAGACGTCTTCCAGCTTGCGATGAACATGCTGGTTGAGCTGCGGCAGGAAGATAGACACTTCATTGTCCACGTGGTTATGCTGTTCGACCACACCTCCGCATTCTTGGCCTCCGCAGTGCACATACACCTGGAACATATCAGGTAAAACACCTTGAAGAGGGTGAGCACACCATTGTTGACATTGTGTACCAGACGTAAATGAGAATGCCATTCATATTTTGATCTAATCTGCAATGATAAAGCTTACCTTCTGTCCTGGGTAAAGCTTGATTCTGTGAAGCCCACTGTCCGGGCATCCATGTGGTCCCGTTTCTGTCAGGCCGTCCGCTGAGGAACCACATACCAGGGTGCCCAGTGGGGACCGTTTCCCAAGTCTGGTCTTCGGTACCATTTTCCGTTCCCAGCACCTTGTATCTTCTCAAGTGCTTTGAAGAACTCCTGATGGAGATTCAGCAGTGCTATTCAAACAACGAACAGGAAGCTGAAAAGAGGAAACAACAAATGATTACTTTTTGTGCCACTCAGCACATTTTATTGGCAGAAAGAGAGCATGATGTTTTGTAGATAGCAATTTTGTGTACGTCTCATTTGGTGGTTTGATTATGCCAAAAAAAAAAAATTAATTAATCTCTGTTTGGACACCCTGCTCTCTAGATATCAGTATCAGCACTGGAAACTGAAAAACCAAACAGTCGACCAAAATTCTAACCAAACAAAAAGTATTTATGACATTAAATCATATTTAATAAATATATATGGTTTAATAATAGATCTAAATGTGTAGCATTACAAATGTATTACATTTTCATTTACAAATTCAGGAACAAACAAGAAGACAGGCCACTGTTGTATGCAAATACAAAATATTAGTATTATTCTTAACATTGTTGTCACCTGTTGAATCTGATCAGTGAAATCAGCCTGAGTCACCAACCATCCTTATGTGAAACATCCGGCAGCTAAGTGTCAAATGATTAAGACATCACAGAATGAATGATGCAAAATTTGAGGTTTACGTGCAACTGTGCACAATGACTATGAGTCACTGTCAGCACAGAACGAACCACGCAAAAACTGCTTTAAACTGATGCAAGACATAAAACTGTAACCTCAGAATGTTCACCCAAGAGTTTAGGGCACAGAGAAACTGAGCATTATTACCAGCTGCTGTCAGGTATTAAGTTTCCTCTGTTCCAGTAAAGGGTGATTCAGAGTATTTGTAACTGATTGAAGTGAAAATTTCCTTGGTTGCCAAATACTACACATTTGACAGCATTAAAGAGAGAATACTTCTTGTATTTTTTTACTTTTATTATGTATAAAGGCAATGCAAACGTAATAACAGAGGTGAACATGAAGATGTGCTTCATCCAAAATGTTAATATCCTGTAAACCAGAGCTAAACACTAAAAATTTGACATTTGATAATGCTACTAAAGATTTCTGTTTCAAATAAATGTTCTTTTGAACTTCCTATTCATCAAAGAATCCTGAAAAATGTCACAGTTTCCACATACATATTAAACAGCTGTGTTTTCAACACTTGGTATTTACTTGAATACCAAATCCGAATATTTCTGAAGGAAGTGTATTAGTATTATGTATAATTGGTGCAAACCATTAGAATTACTTGATATTGTTATATGATTTACTTTATATTGTGTTTTGCCCTCTTCTTGACATGTCAGTGTTGCACAATATGCAGTAGTCAGAATGTACAGTATCCAAAGCAGATGTGAATGATTAAAATGTAGCTGCTTGTTTTTTTTTTTTTTTAGTCTAAGAACTAATTTATTTTCGAATGTGAAAAAAAAAACATTAAGAATTGAAAAGGAGTTTTTATGCAAATGCATTTTTATTTACATCCATCCTGCATCAAAATCCGTTGTAAATCTGTTAAGAATCGCAGTCTAATTACATATGAGTGATTATAGAAGTTGAAGAAAATAAAATGTGTATGACTTTATGGTTTTGGTGCACGCATGCACGCATTCAGAACTAGCGCTAGAACGTTCCATTGGTTTCCGCTAAGAGGCTCTTTCTTTGAAAAGAACCGGTTCAAAAAAACGATTCGGTAATTACGTCATGACGTAATACGTCGTAGCGTGTTCCCTAACGCACCGCGCGTGGCATATTACATGTCTCTAAAACATCCCCAAGACGCGATGCAGGCACGTAGCGCTGTTTATTACAGTTTTATATTTATAAAGGTGATTACTGTGATTTAATGTTTCACATTCATTCTGTTAGAGTCAAGATTCAAGAACAAAATCAGTTAGAATATATAACTTTGCACTGAACAATCTAAGGGCTGATAGGTTTTGGCACGTTTTAATACAATACATATAAACTTGCATACAATCATAAATCACAAAGGTTTCATTTGTAACATTTCTGCTGTTTGGCTAATAAAACAACTCGTGTCGGACATGTTGGAAAGACAAGCAGTCCGATTCATTCACGTTCAGACCGGTTTTATGAACCGGTTCAGTCAATTCACTGAAGACACATGTGACTCACAGAGCCGTTCATTCAGGACTCGTTTATTCAGAGAGCATTAATAATAACAGCGCTTGAGCTGAACCCCACAGACTGCAGAGGCCAGATCACACAGCGGATTATATTCAGTCACAGCGTTAAATGCTGGTTTTGCAAAACTGACCAGAATCTAGCAGCTGGACACTTAATCTCTCCCAATGCGAAGAAGTTCGTTTTTGCGAATTTTAAAGCCGAATTAATGAACCAACTGACTTTTTTCTATTCCGCTCGGAAACTGTTTTTCATAACACATGCAAAAGTTCACCGTTGTGTTGATATTGAATCAGTACAGAACAACTAAAACAACTAAATCTTTCTCCTAACAGGTTTTAAATCGAAGCACAACATCGCACAAACAAGCCACAAGTCTCAAACATCCAAAAGACTTTTCATATTAATTCACTGTAATAATGTACTAACCTCAACGATGCAGTCTTGATCGAGAAGCATGCAGCGCAGCGATAAGACGCGAACGCATTAAAACAGAGGAAAAACTTTCAATGAACGCTGCTGCGCACGTAACGTTACCTCTGCCAAATTTCAACACACCCCCTTCCCACAAGGCTCGCTCTGACCGGCTGTAACTTGAAAATCTCCTTTTTCAGAGACCAGAACGGCTTGCGTTCAGGGATTCAAAATCCCGGCCTGGACTGTCACAGTTACACCTAACTCTACTTGAAGAACTTACCGAGACCGTGAGAACACCGCTATTAAAGCGGTCTGTTCTGATCTAAAGTCTTGACTTCACATGCCATGCATGAGGCGAGCTTCTGTTTGATTTGGTTTTAATCCGCATTGCTCCTGTCTTTCCCGAGACGAGCCGTCCCAGCGTGATCCTGTGCCGTGTTTTCCACTCTGCGCCTCCAGCGGGCTGCTGCTCTTGTAGTAAACAAGCTGACCATGTGGTAGGGATGTCGACGCTCATTGGCCAAACACCGCTTTCCAAGACACACGCCCTACAATACCAACTTGTTTACGCAGAAGTTGAGGAAGCGTCAAGAAACACAATGGACACACATAGCGCCCTGTATTTCACGTCCTCCACAACACTTTCATTTAAACTCTGCGGCTTTGCATTACTCCTGTAAAATGCGTTTAAACAGGAATGCAGAGAAACAACGTGCAAATGGCTGCATTGTTGCATACTGTGCGAATAATGATTTAAAACGTAAACTCCTGCGTATTTGTTATATTTTTATGCTTTTTATTTCATGGCATGAAGTGTGCATTAAAGCTGCAATCATTTAACAATCGTATATGTGTCTGCAAAGTGCAGGGTTTGTTTCTGTGCATATATGTGTACATCGTGTTCCTTGCGACTCGTGGCTGGTTGATGTTGCACTGTATGCATTTCCTTCATAGGATTAATCTTGGGGTCGTGTTTGACTTGTCTTCAGTAAAGAATATGCTATAAATATATGCTGTTATAAAATATACAACATGAAGTGATTCAAATGCAAACGAGATAAACAACAAATCGAGAGTCAATGAATTGTAATGGTTTGCTGTGAGAGGGTTAACCTATGTTCACCTAACAGCAGGTATGTTGTCTTTAAATGTACAATAGAACGCATCTTAAGTTCAGTAGCTGTGTTTTCTTTCTTTTTTTCAGTAGCTGTGCTTTATAAAGGGGAGGGTACGCAAGGGTTACGTAACACGAGTTTTCCCAGTCCGGAGGCACCGCCGCCGCACGCCATTGGTCGATCGCTGTGACGCAGATCCCCACGCGCTGCGCTCGTGCACCAGTTGAGGCCAATAAACGCGTACGTGCGCGAGAGCACATCCACGTGCTAGAATAGAACACTCAGAACCCGCGTTCTGCGCGTCTCTCATAGAACACATCACGAGAAGAGGGGCTTTAAACCCGACCGGGGTTTTTTTTATATTGTTATTTTATTTACTCATCATCGAACGTGAGTATCAAGCGTTACAGAAAACAGGTCAAAGATCATAAGTCAAAGAAATAGGTCTAAATTAAAGGATGTTGTCACTTACACGATTTCGACATGTTTTGGTAGCTACGTGTGACTTAATAAATAGACATGTTGATAAGTTTATGATAAATGCATGATGCAAACTTTTTTGTGCAGCGTGATTTTTATATTTTCACAGTGTATTAGTATTTGTGTTTAGGTATAAGCAAAAACAAAAACATTTAATTACACACGTTAAGAATTTATTAGACAAGGCATGCAAATTAAAGCTTAAATCCAAAACATATGCTTAGCATTAAAGTTTCAGTTTGATTCATGAGATTTCCCTAATCTTGAAAGAACTGGTTAAAAACAAAATGTCCATTTTAACATGAATCAAAACACCCTCAATAATATTTGGTGAGACAGAAACCCAGACATAAAACAATAATAAATGTAACAATGTCACAATAAGATTATGTGGTAAATGTCCCTGTAGTGAATGCCTCCTTTTATGTTATCTAATATTTGATATAGCCTACTACATATTATTTTTGCTTTAGATCTAGTTATGAGTTCAATATAGTGTCTGTTTAATATGAGGGTCAATGACCAAAAAAGGATGTCAGTTCTTAGAAATGCATGCTGGTTTTATACATTTTTTTTGTAAATGTTTACAAAATGTTTGACTTTTATATATTTTGTATCACATTTATATGATAGTTTAAACACTGCAATATACAAAAGTATAAAACAGTAATATTGTGAAATATTTGTACAATTTAAAATAACTTTTATATTTGATTATATTTAAAAAATATTATATACAAAATATTTTTTCCTATTTTCCATATTATTCAAGGTCACAAATATTTTACAAAAATCATGTATTTGAGTCTGTAAAATGGTTTCTTGCATGTTGATTTTTGAGAAGTATCAAATCATAATACAATTGTTTCACTGCTTTTTATTTATATTTTAGATCTAATTATTTCAAAGATGTAAGAATTTCAGCCTCAAATGCCTTCATAAAAGTTAAAAAAGGAAGAAAAATAAAAGCCACAATTCTATGGAGCAAATATTTCCCTAAATAAAAGAATAAAGTCAATCTCACCAGAACAAGAGGGTTAATTCTAAAGCATCTGTTACTTTAATTACATTCATGCCCACTGGAGTTCATACATTTGTTCAAAACCTTAAAGTATTCACTAGTATGCTGCTATTTAAATCCATAAACTTAAACATATACAGACCAGTTGATCTGAGAGATAAATTCTATATTGCACCCCTACTAAGAATGAATATGAATACATAATTTCACAATACTGAACTTCATTAGAAAAAGATAAAAGGAAAATTCTTCATTTTTGTTTAGGTCTCTTTGGTAGTGATGCCGACACTCCCCCCTCCTCTTCAGATGGAGATGTGACACCTGATTTTCTCATTTATGTTGCATTTAATCTGTGACCCCCTGAATAGAGATCCCTATTTGTCAAAACAGGTGTGGCCAGAAGATCAGGCTCCCCCTCTCCTGAGGGACACTGACCATTCTTATCTGAACCATTGCATAAGGATTCAGCTTTGAATCAGTCCAGTCAATGCTGAGGGACCGATCGGGGGCCCCTATAAGTTCCTATAGTCTCAAAGTTTGATGGGCACTTACAGGAGTCAATGCCACAAAGCAGGATCTCAGCCTGGCTTCAGAAAGATACAGAAACCATTTATCTCCAGATAGTGAAGGGGTTTGTTTAGTTTGAGCATTTCAGGTTCATAATAAAGATGGAGGAACTCTCTGCGGGGTTGTTTCCACCATTCAAAGTTGGTGGTGTTTCGCCTACGGCAGCGACTCCATTTGTGTCATCTGAATTAAAAAATAATAAGAAAGGTACTTATATGTTTGTATTGTCATGTGAAATTTCACTCAGAGAGTATTTTAAAAGTAGAACAGGGTCATCCGAAGTGCTTACACTCTCAGATAGCTTGAAGCGTTACCGAACCCTCAGTCGTTGTCCCAACCCCGCCATTTATTTGAGTTGGTAGGCTTGAACCTGCAGAAAGCACAGATATATAGTCACACATAAGACCTTCCTTTATACTTCTTATGTGTGGTGAGATGTGAAGCAATTTCACTGGGATGAAATGACTCTTGTGGTTTGAATTCCTCACAATGATCTTTTTTTGTCCTGGAGAGACATACCGTGTGTGAGAGTGTGACTTCTCCAGGGTCTGTACGCAACTCCACCCTCCACAGCCTCTAAACCTTCAAAGACAAGATTGAAGTGCATCTGATGAGTGGGGTTGATAGCATTGCTAAGAGATAAACAGCTGTTCAGATTGAAAAAAAAAAAATTGTCGTCATTGACAATTCAGTTTACCGATTTCATCATCTGTGATGTCATTAAAAGCAGGGTTTTGTCTGGCACCTCTTGAATCATCCGTTCTTGCCTGTTCAATTAAGAATTACAATTGAGCACAACATTTACATCACATTTATATGATAGATTATAGAAACATTGCAATATACAAAGTATAAAACCGTAATTATTGTGAAATATTTGTACAATTTAAAACTTTTATATTTGATTATATTTAAAAAAATAAATAAATATTATATATATATATATATATATATACACACACACACACACACACACACAGGTGCATCTCAAATTAAAATGTCGTGGAAAAGTTAATTTATTTTAGTAATTCAACTCAAATTGTGAAACTCGTGTATTAAATAAATTCAATGCACACAGACTGAAGTAGTTTAAGTCTTTGGTTCTTTTAATTGTGATGATTTTGGCTCACATTTAACAAAAACCCACCAATTCACTATCTCAGCAAATGAGAATATGTTGACATGCCAATCAGCTAATCAACTCAAAACACCTGCAAAGGTTTCCTGAGCCTTCAAAATGGTCTCTCAGTTTGGTTCACTAGGCTACACAATCATGGGGAAGACTGCTGATCTGACAGTTGTCCAGAAGACAATCATTGACACCCTTCACAAGGAGGGTAAGCCACAAACATTCATTGCCAAAGAAGCTGCCTGTTCACAGAGTGCTGTATCCAAGCATGTTAACAGAAAGTTGAGTGGAAGGAAAAAGTTTGGAAGAAAAATATGCACAACCAACCGAGAGAACCGCAGCCTTATGAGGATTGTCAAGCAAAATCGATTCAAGAATTTGGGTGAACTTCACAAGGAATGGACTGAGGCTGGGGTCAAGGCATCAAGAGCCACCACACACAGACGTGTCAAGGAATTTGGCTACAGTTGTCGTATTCCTCTTGTTAAGCCACTCCTGAACCACAGACAAGGTCAGAGGCGTCTTACCTGGGCTAAGGAGAAGAAGAACTGGACTGTTGCCCAGTGGTCCAAAGTCCTCTTTTCAGATGAGAGCAAGTTTTGTATTTCATTTGGAAACCAAGGTCCTAGAGTCTGGAGGAAGGGTGGAGAAGCTCATAGCCCAAGTTGCTTGAAGTCCAGTGTTAAGTTTCCACAGTCTGTGATGATTTGGGGTGCAATGTCATCTGCTGGTGTTGGTCCATTGTGTTTTTTGAAAACCAAAGTCACTGCACCCGTTTACCAAGAAATTTCGGAGCACTTCATGCTTCCTTCTGCTGACCAGCTTTTTAAAGATGCTGATTTCATTTTCCAGCAGGATTTGGCACCTGCCCACACTGCCAAAAGGACCAAAAGTTGGTTAAATGACCATGATGTTGGTGTGCTTGACTGGCCAGCAAAATCACCAGACCTGAACCCCATAGAGAATCTATGAGGTATTGTCAAGAGGAAAATGAGAAACAAGAGACCAAAAAATGCAGATGAGCTGAAGGCCACTGTCAAAGAAACCTGGGCTTCCATACCACCTCAGCAGTGCCACAAACTGATCACCTCCATGCCACGCCGAATTGAGGCAGTAATTAAAGCAAAAGGAGCCCCTACCAAGTATTGAGTACATATACAGTAAATGAACATACTTTCCAGAAGGCCAACAATTCACTAAAAATGTTTTTTTTTTGGTCTTATGAAGTATTCTAATTTGTTGAGATTGAATTGGTGGGTTTTTGTTAAATGTGAGTCAAAATCATCACAAAAGAACCAAAGATTAAAACTACTTTAGTCTGTGTGCATTGAATTTATTTAATACACGAGTTTCACAATTTGAGTTGAATTACTGAAATAAATGAACTTTTCCACGACATTCTAATTTATTGAGATGCACCTGTATGTATGTGTATATAATATAATATATATATATATATATATATATATATATATATATATATATATATATAATAAATAAATGCTGTTCATGGAACTTTCTTTTCATCAAAGAATCCTTAATAAAGTATCACAATTTCCACAAAAATATTAAACACCAAAGAGTGTTTAGAACATTGACAATAGTAAGAATCATTATTAATAACTGAGCACCAAATCCACATATTAGAATTATTTCTAGAGGATCAAGTGACACTGAGGTCTGAAATAATGGCTGCTGAAAAATAATCTTTAAATTAATAAATTGAATAAATGTAATTACAGTAAATGTAATTTAATTTAAATAATTAAGGAATAAATTAATGTTAAAATATATTCAAACAGAAAATTCTAATTATTTTTAAATTTTTTAATAATATTTGACAATGCAGTCTTGGTAAACATAAGGGCCTTCTGTCAAGAACATCTAAAAACCTTTAGCTGGCAGTGTGTGTTTGTGAAAAAGGAAAAAATAAAAAAAATAAATAATAATATATATATATATATATATATATATATATATATATATTCCCATTTAGGTTTCACCAAGTATGACACTCACCACGCTCACAAGTGTGGATGCTTTCTGCTGCTCGGGTGCGCTGTTCTTGTCTAACTCAAATGAATGTCTGCGAAGTAATCAAAATGAATTGCGTGATTTGATGAAGTGTGTGGTCATGCTTCTGGAGATTTTTTTGCACTGAATGAGTTTAGTCTTTTTGTTTAAAACACAAGAAACAAACCCAATTTATGCCACTAAACAAGAATTATTGCCAGTGCAATAAAGTTTAAAGCCTAAAGTTTATCCCACATGCACTGGGGTTCTTGACTGGCCTCTGGTGGCCAACATTCAAACTGCAGCTAATTTCATTGCTTGCATGAACTCAGTGCAAAACAAAAATAAATAAATAAATAAAATAAAAAAGCCTGCATTTCTTCAACACATTTATCACGGACTGGAGTTCTTGACTGGCCCCTAGTGGTTGAGATTAATACTGCAACTAAAAGTACAATTTCCAAATGAACGTCAATCAATCACCAAATCCTTTTTATTGCAATAAGATTTTTATTTATTTTTTTGGAGGGGCATTTATCAATGAGTTTAAACAATGTGAATGAGATTGAAATGCTAACTAGTATTTGACCTACTGGCTTACAGTCTGCATAGACTTCATAAATTACTATCTCACAATATACTGCTTATTTGCTTGGTCTCTCTCTCATGTATTCGTATGACAAGCATGAGCTAGTATGAGTAAGATGCTGCTCTCTCTGTTTTGTGACAGAGCCACATTCCTGCCTCATTCCTTACAAATTTCCATAGTAGAAAAACTTGACCGTGATGTCTAGGTATGTAGCTTACAGCAATAGAGTGGGTGACTTGCTGCTACATACCTATAGGACATGTATTGTTGCCTGTTTCAGTTGACTTCATCTTTTGAGGCATGTTTTTTTTTTTTACTAAAATCCATCAAAACCTCTTAACGGTCACTAAAACTCAAACAGGTCACTCAGAAACCACTCACTTTTTACAGCTTGCACAGAGAACGAGGAGTGCGATGCTAACGATGAAGAGGACGACTATGGAGAGAAATGCAGCCTCTGGTTGCTCTGTGACCGCCCAGCCTACTAGATCTGTGCTGACTGGTGCCATGATTGTGGTACCTACAGAAAGACAGATCAAATGCTGAATGCATTATGTACATATACAGTCATGGCCAAAAATATCAGCACCCTTGGTAAATATGATCAAAGGCGGCTGTGAAAATTAATCTGCATTGTTAATCCTTTTGATCTTTTATTTTAAAAAAAATTCACAAACATCTAACCTTTCATTGTAAAATAAGAATTTAAAATGGGGGGAAATATCATTATGAAATAAATGTTTTTCTCTAATACACATTGGACACAATTAACGGCCTGATGAGGTTAGAGAACACCTGACAAGAGATCAGAGACCATTCCTTCATCCAGAATCACTCCAGATCCTTTAGATTCCCAGCTCCATGTTGGTGCTTCTTCTCTTCAGTTCACCTCACTCATTTTCTATAGGGTTCAGGTCAGAGGACTGGAATGGCCATAACAGAAGCTTGGTTTTGTGCTCAGTGACCCATTTTTGTGTTGTTTTTGAGGTTTGTGTTTGGATTATTGTATGGTTGGAAGATCCAGACATGGCCCATTATAAGATTTCTAACAGAGTCAGTCACTTATTGATTTTTTATCTGTTGGTATTTGATAGAATCCATGATGCCATGTGTCTAAACAAGATGTCCAGGACCTCCAGCAGAACTATAGACCCACAACATCAAAAATACAGCAGTATATTTCATTGTACACATGGGGTACTTTTTATCCCTGTGTTCACCAAATCCATCTTGAGTGTTTGCTGCTAAAAAGCCCATTATTTTGTTTCATCTGACCATAGAAGCCAGTCCCATTTGAAGTTCCAGTCGTGTCTGATAACTGAATATGTTGGAGTTTGTTTTTGGATGAGCTAGGAGAATTTTTCTTGAAACCCTCCCAAACAACGTGTTGATGTAGGTGCTGTTTGACAATTTTTTTTAAGGGTTTCTGACCCCGAGACGCAACTATTTTCTACAATTCTCCAGCTGTGGTCCTTGGAGAGTCTTTAGCCACTCAAACTCTCCTCCTCACCGTGCATTAGGACGATATAGACACACGTCCTCTTCCAGGCAGTTTCGTAACATTTTATGTTGATTGGAAATTCTTAATTATTGCCCTGATGGTGGAAATGGGAATTTTCACTGCTCTAGCTCTTTTCTTAAAGCCACTTCACTAATTTGTGAAGCTCAATTATCTTTTGCTGCACATCAGAAATATATTCTTTGGTTTTTCTCATTGTGATGGATAGCTTTGTTTTCCCTCCTATTTATATTTCTGTGAAACAGGAAGCCATAGCTGGATAATTTCACGTTCATAATCACCCTGGAGTGCTCAAAATTGTGAATATGAATGGGAATATACTTCAGAGATATTTTACTCTATAAATAAGAATAAGAAATAAGAATTTCTAGGGGTGCCAGTAATTGTGTCCAGCGTGTATTAGAGAAAAACATTTCATAATGATATTTCTCCCCATTTTAAATTCTTATAATTCAATGAAAGTATATAAAGTGTATAATTATAATTAATTATGGTTTTTAATTGCATCTGATTCCTAGTGCTTTACACATAAAAGAAGCCAGCTAGATATAAATACATTCAGAATCCTGTCACAAAAGTTAGTCACATACTTAGCATGAAATTCAAAAGCTCCCTTTTAAACTGACTGTTTTGCCTATCTCATGAAGCACACTGCTTACCACAGAGAGATGTTTTCATATAATGTTTCCACTGGTATTACCAAAGTTGGTTTTTATGTTGGCAAGTGGTGCAATGAAACAGTTTTAAAGCAACAGAACACAGCCAAATGGGATAGAAGGCACAGTTCGCTCTTGGAAACCAGATGAGGCCTCTTGTTCTTCTCTTAAGGGCTCTTAAACATGAAACACCAGTGCAGGGATCATTCACCCAAAAATGAAAACTCCATCATCATTCACCCTCCAAAGTCAGGTACTGAAGTTTTCAAGCTCACAAAAATACCATAAAAATATCATATAATTGATCTGAGTCTTTTCAGGCCATAAGAAGGCTCTGCATGACAAACAGACCAAGTATCCATGACTGATTTGTGAATGAATCATTCATTTGAGTCAGACCTTATTGGTTGGTCCAGTTGAGCAAAAACAGTCTGAAACTGGATCTGACTGAGCCGGTTCTTGAGTTGACTAAATTACCAGCTCGCAGTGGTTAACAGCTCACTAGGGAAGGAATATTTTTATTGAAAAACGTGTACATTTCAGTCTGTTCCTCACTTAAATCTATCGGCTTCAGAAGACTTGGAATATAGCACAAGAGTGGTATGGACTATTTTTATGATATCCTAATGATGTTTGTATTTCATTTCTGAAGCTAGAAATTTTCCGTACTCATGTAATTAGTGTGTTGCCTGGAATAACCAGAACCAAAATGTTTTGTTCCACAGAAGAATGTAAACGATACAGGTTTGGAACAACATGATGGTCAGTACTGTAAATTTAATTTTTGGGTGAACTATTATATAGAATATAGAAGGCGCATTCTATGGATTTAATATTGCTTGTTTACTATTTGTATAAAACTTTAGCTGGGATTGTTTTTGTAATTTTACCATGACAACAAATCAAACCAGTATAACCGCTTTTTAATGGAATGGTAAACCATCTTTCTTGGTGGTTATTCTGTAGTGACATGTCTTTAACATATAACGATAATTCCAACAGTACTACAGGTACGGTAGGTAAACCTCACCCCAAAACCAAAATGACATATGGAACAGGTTCCAGAACAAAACTTAGAGATCCACCTGCTCTTAGTCATTTGCAAGGAGTGAGAAATGCGCCTCTCCCAGTTTCACTGTTCGATTATTACGCTCATTGAACAATAAGAATGTAAGACCAAAGAAACTTTCTTAAAGAGACAGTAACTAAATAATTAACTATATCATTATTTTTTTTAAAAATCTTCAAATGAAGTGGTAATGAACAAGTCAGGACTCGCTTTCATACAACATGACAGGTGCAAAGTATGAGCAAAAATATAGCGGAAAAAGATAAAGTACCTGTACAGATAATAATTCAATGACCTCCTTCTGTCAGTGAACTCTTGTTTGAACCGTTAAGATGCAGTCCCTGGGAAGTCTCTCCTCTGCTCTTGTATCCTACATATCGGTGCAGACAACAGATATCCGTCAGCCAGCTTCTGTCAGCGTAACACTAACTCTACCTTTCTGACAGGAAGGGGAAAAAAGCTTTGACAAGCCCTATTTCCTCATTCTTTCATTCGCCTTCACATCAGACAGACTGCCAATCACTCATTGACTCCTAATGTAGATTTCTCCCTCTCACACCCATTTTCAGATGTACTTGTTGATATCCAGCGACAGAAGCAGAGCAAACCAAAAAGATTACACGGATGACATTATATCATAAATACCCAAAAAATGTGCTTGTTTATAATCAAAAATTATAAATGATCAGTACAGAACATTACTGTAATCATCTGTAGGGATTTACCATTCCAGACCTGAATCTGACAAACCTGGAAGCGCCACCACCCTGGAAGGGCTCACATAACCTGCTTATAACCTGCTAACTAGTCTCTTTGTAGGTTTGTTTTTAGTGTAACTAACAGGAAATTTGCATTTACACAAATTAAAGACCTGTACTTTGAACTCTGAGAACATTTTTAAAGAATTTTCTTGCCTTTGACGCTTGTTTCCAGATAAATCAAATATATATATATATATATATATATATATATATATATATATATATATTTTTTTTTTTTTATTAATTTTAAATTATGTTTTGAATCCCATTCTTCAAACTAAATTCCAACTGTAACTGTAACTTAACTGTATAATATAAAATGATTACATTTATCATTTATTTGTAAAACAATTACAGCATTTTTAAATTACACTTTTCAATTATAAATTTGATTTTATATACAGTGCTGTTATTGTTAACTGAAACTATTTAAAATTAGTTTTAGGTAATTGATATAAATCTAAAATAAAATATAAATATTACATGAAAAATATAAACTTAAAAGAAAATAAACATTGCTTATATTGCTTATTTCTCTATAAAAAAGAAATAAGTTGAAGTACTAAAATAAAAAATAAAGCAAGCTATATATATTATACACACACACACACAAATGACAAAATAAACTAAAACTGACAAAAATATAGCTAAAATTATAAATATTAAAATTTTATAAAAATATGAATACATACTATAGTATACCAAGATTAAAATAAAACCAAAAAAAAAAAAAAAAAAAAAAAACATTCTTGATATGTATCTTTAACATTTCTGCTGAATAGTTCCCATTGTGATAACATGCCCTGCCCCATAACCGATCAATTTGTGTTCAATGAACTGTATATTTTTTTTTTCATATGCAGAAATGGAAGGAATTTTCAATAGCCTTTTCTAGCCATACAAAGGTGTTTGTACAGACATTGAATTTATATGTGGTAAATAGTGTGGAAAAGAGTGAAAACGTCTGCTGCATCTATGCATGAGTGGTGTGGCTTAGAGGTTTACAGATTACAGCTTGTAGGTTCAAAACTGAGTGCTGAAAGGGTGATTTATGAGTTCACCCAACCCATCCCTCCAGGGTGATTGTCCCTAAACATGTACAGCAAGTTGTTTTAGATAGAAAATATTTGCTAAAAGAAGACTAAAGCAATTTAATACTTGTAAGCTATGACATAAAAAGCCACCAATATGGATCCACGGTTGTTACCGATAGCAAAGGCATAACGTCATCTCTGTCTGAGAGCAGATCCCCAAGCCAATCGGAAGAAAAGCATTATGGGATGTGAAAAACCAAGATATGGGACCAGAACCTTTAATCTGATCTGCAATTGTCTGTATGTTTTATGTTGTATGTCACTAATCGATATGCAGGATGAAAGCGAGTTTTCTCTGCTGCTATTTCTGGACACTGGCATGCAGTGTCATGCCTCCCACAATTTTGCATATCACCCAGGCAACCATTTAGAAAAAAGCGCTTGCATCCAACTCTGTCGCTTGTGTTGTACTGTGAATATTTCATCCTTGCCGCAGCTGCTCGCATGCCATCAATGTGACCAGCCGATGCAATGTAAAGAGCTCTATGGATTTTTAAAGGGACACACACCTCCAATAACCACAGCTGCTTCCAGCTGGGTGGGTTTCTTTTGTGAGAGCATGGCACATGTGCACTCTGTACTTACGGATGCTTACTGACTTTGCTTGCCATGCACGTGTGCTGGACGCAGCCCAGGCAGGAGCAAATCAGCTGCTCACACAATCTCCCCCAGCAAGAATTTCTGTCTCACACTCTGCCTCTCTCTCTCAACCAGTCTATTCCCTGCTAGAGATGCACTGATAAGCCGTTGGCTGGAGTGGAAGACTTGTGCACAGAGAAAACAGATGCTCTACATGTATTAGACGGACACACACACTCACTGTAAGATGCCAGCTCATCTGAGCCTGGCACAGCAGGAACGGGAGTGGAGGAAGACAGAGCTGGGTCTCTCTGCGATCTCGGAGAAGGGTCGGATGAAGATGCGCGACACTGCGAGGAAGCAGAGAGGTTGGTGAGATGCAGACGATAAATATAACTATTCTGTTCACATATCATCTGCTAATACAGTGTCTAAAATCTAAACTGCACACAACTTTGAGCATATGCATCCTAAAATACTAGATACAAACATATACTGATCATATTAATTGGCATATACCCATCTGACTGTAAATACTAAACGCATTTCTGCATGGTTAGTTCAGATAGTGACGTATTAAGAATGGGTTATGTATGTGTGTGATGATGCTAGCTGTGCTAAATGTGTTTATAAGGGTCTCGCATCACATGATAGACATCTGTTATGTAACGCCCCCCGATGTCAAGCTTGTCTGCTTTAATTTTCTTAAACCAAGTGACTAAAATATGCATGCAAATTCAGCAGTTCTGATAGGTTCTGCATCCGTCGTGCTCCACACTTCACCCCTCGATATCATTGTTGTGGTGATCTGTAGTGTAAAGTTCACCTTAAGAGTTCGCCATCGCCACGTACTCTTCAGTCAGGCGCTGAATTTGTTGTTATACACAGCAAGAGTAAAACAAATGGCGCCTTTGTAATGGTCTACAGGCCTCAGGCTGTCTTGATTCAGAGGACAAAGTCAAAACTGGCATGAGACAGGCCTCATGTTCATCTTTATATCTGCCTTTTGGCACTCAACGTTTGTTTATAGAGGTGTTTTTAAAGACACTGAGAAAGGTTTGCATAGTATGGGAGGCCAAGCCTGTATTTGTTGAAATGCACTACTTAGTTAATAGGTTTATCAGAGTACACTACACACTAAATTATCATCTTTTTTTAACCCAAGAGTATTAATTATGGGTTAAGTAATGTTGCATGCTTGGAAAATAACTGCTTTTAGGTTTTTGCTGAGTTATGAAACTGAGATGCTAAATGTATGCGGTATGAAGTGTCAATATAACATAGGGTTAAAAAACCTTTGTGTGTATGTGGCTAAAATGGTTAAAAATATATTTACTAGATAGATTTATTAATTCCAAAGCTGAAATGATTTGATTTTAAAAAATACCGTAAAAACAGTTATAATTTTTTATACTCGTATTACAAATTAAAATACCTTTTTTATTTTAATATATTAAAGATTTTTAATTTTTTTTTATTTTTTATTTATTTTTGTGATGGCAAAGCTGAGTTTTCAGCATCATTACTCCAGTCTTCAGTGTCACATGATCAGAGATCATTCTAATATGCTGATTTGGTGCTCAAGAAACATTTCTTATTATTATCAATGTTGAAAACAGCTGTGCTGCTTAATATTTTTGTGGAAACCATGACACATTTTTTTTCAGGATTCTTTGATAAACAGAAGAGCATTTATTTGAAACGGAAATATTTTACAACATTGTTAATGTCTTCACTGTCACTTTTGATCAATTTAATGCATCTTTGCTGAATAAAAATATTAATTTCTTTAAAAAAAAAAGTGTTACTGACAGCAAACTTACACTATCAAGGCAGAAACACCCATGAGACAATGGGATTGGTATTTGTCTGAATAACAATGAAACTGATGCATGCGTCACTCAAAGGTTTGAAGTAACATCCTTGTGTACTTATTTCAAGAATTTTTACAGACAAAGAGATCAGTCATGAAGGCTTCCACTATGCTATGCATTCCTCACAGTCGTAATGTAAATCATAACACCCCGACCTTCTAACCTGCCTGTCTGCTTTTCAAACTGGGTTGAAATGTAAAAAAATCTTGTGTAATATAACTTGTTTGTTTGCTGGTTTTTATTGTATTGGTTATACTTGTATTTTTTGAATTGTTTTTGCCATGAAAATAACCTAAGATGCTGACATGGCATTAAATAAAAATATACTACTACTCAGACTGGTTTGAAGTGTTTGGTAAATTTCAGCAGAAAGTTTAAAGACCAAAACACTAAAAGACTTTCACGTTTGGTGTTCATTTATCTATTTTTTTCTGTGCACTAAGTAAACAGCCTCTCTTTTTTTTTTTTTTTTTCCCCAGATTCCAGATCTGACGTGAAACCCACAGCCCTGGAGCAAAAAAGAAAAGCATGTGCTCCACTGAACATTAAATCAGCACAGATTAATATCAGCAAACAAAATGGAAATAACACAGGTCTAAAATAGCTAATATTTATCCATCAAATTTAATTAGTATTTTCCTTTCTCAATGCCTTCTAATGCCTGATACTGCTACCATGGATACAATGTCAATAACGATTCAGTCTTTAGAGCTGAATCTTCCCAGCTGATCATTTGTATCATTCATTCCAACATAGTTGGATTTAATATATTATGTGCTGTATGTAAAATTTCAGAATGGTTATTTTGTAATTTAGAATCAAATGCGCTGAAAGTGGACGAGAGACTGCGATTGGCCCGGGAACGCAGAGAGGCGTACCAAAAACAGCTGGGTATTTTTCTTACTCTGAACATGTAACATCATAGCCAACTGAAGAACAAACAGAAAGCTTTATTAAGTTTTTCTTGGTGTACCTGAACTGTAGCCCTGCGCGAGCGCGGTTGGCTGGCGAGGGAAGAGCGGGCCAAGCAATTCTATGAGAAACACCTTGAGGAGCGAAGGAAGAAGTTGGAGGAGCAGCGACAAAGAGAGGAAAAGAGGAGGATGGCGGTCGAGGAGAAGCGCAAACAGAGGCTCAAAGAAGAAAGAGTGCGTTTTGGTGGGAGAGATTTTGTTTGCAAAGCTTATGTGCGCTTCCAGTGGACAGTTAGGACATTATAGAAAATATAAAAAGTCAATAAAAAAATCATCTGAATGGACAGACGGATGGAACTTTTATACATAAATTCAGGTGCAATCTGTCTACAAACTTAACTTAAAACAAACTTTTAGATTGATGTTTTAAAGATTATGAGAATTTTTTAAAAACGTTTTTGTAAACTATAAACTACCAGTGAAAGTTTGGACACATTACAGAATAATTTTAAAGTCAACAAAACGATTAAAAATATATATACACATTTGTCAAATTCAAATGAATTGATTTAAATTTTATCTAATGTTTTATTTTCATTCATTAATTAGTTAATTAAAAAAAAAATATTCAGCTATATTCAAGTTTTTATTTAAACATACACACACAAGCAAATAAAGCATAAAACTTGAGATCAAAAACTTCAGAATCATGAGAAACAAATTCTGTGTATACCATCTGTTTGTGTGGGTTTCATAAACACTAGCACTGACTGCACAACGATAATGAAAAATTGCTGGGGAGACTTTGCAACCATGATTAAAAACATACGAAGCATGGGATGATGGGAGTGTTTTGATCCTGTGTTTTAGGAGCGTTATGAGTCTGTGGTGCGGAAGACGATGGAGAAAAGTCAGAAGGCCAAACAGAAACCTGGCCACTGCTCAAGAAAGGTCACCAAGAACGAAAACAATAACGGTGAATATTTAAACACATGATTCAAAACGCAATAACTGGCACTAAAACTCTTTTCTAGCCTTGCATCTATTTTCCCAACTCCCTTTCTGACCACTTTCTGTTAGTCGCTCTGCTTTCTGCTCTCCTCTAGCTAAACGCCGCTCTCTTAGTCAATGGGAGATTGACCTTGTCCGTCGTCTTCAGACTCCTACCGTCTCTTATCTAGCCAGAAGCAGGAGTGCTGTGTGTCTGTCACGAGACACAGGTATCACTTTAGACTGAGGAATTCACAAATCACAAGGAAATCACAAGTTTGGAGCTGGATGTAATAAATATCGGCTTCCTGTTTTCTTCTTCTTCTCACGCTCATTGCTTAAACACATTTCTCCATACTCACTCATCCTCAATTCACATCATAAAAAAAAAAAAACCCATACACCTTCAGTTGTTCATATTTGTCGTCGTTCAGCCTCATGTCATACCATGAACTCCAGCACCACGCGAAAGCCCCAGGTGCATTGTGGGAAAGGACCAAACAAGCCTGCAAGCTCAAGTCCAAACGTCACCATCCGCAGAACCACCAACAGAGAGCTGGTAAGAGTTCACATTCATTTTAGACCATTTGTTTAAATATAAAAATAAACGTTACTTTGGCGCATGACATACTGCATGTGTTTTTGACTAAAATATTTTAGGTGGCAAAAGGTGATTTTGAGGGACAGGCCTTGAAAAAGCCACAACTACAAACAACAACAAACGAAATCAAGCCCAAACAGGACACAAACCCACCAGAGAATACTGTCCTCCCAACATCATGGTACATTTGATATATTTCTACAGAACAATCTCTTAGACCAAGCAAAAGTCCATTTTATATCACTGCTGTCTAGCAGAAACAATGTCAAAGCTGCAGTATATGGCAGCAATTTTCAGGTTTATATCATTGCATGTCATGCAGAAGAGCAATGGCAAAGCACAACTGATGTAAAAAAACAAACAAACAAACAAAACAACTCCAGCAGTAACTTGCCATTTTGCGGTTCAACCACAGATGGCGACAGAGAGGCCAAAATGCTGTAGTACAGCTTTAAAGAGATCCATCTTGTGATTTTACTTAATGAGTAAAAGTAAACAAGTTTCCTCACACTCTCAAAATCACAAATTATACTGTTGGTCATAATGAATTGCTCTCTCTTTATTGACCCATATCCAAGGCTGCAGAACAGATCACATTTCAGACAAGCCACACTTAAACAAGATAGTTTGCCTCCACTGCCAGAAGAGGAGGACCTAGAATCTGAGGAAACGCTTGCTCAATGTCTGCAACATAACCAACTCCAGTCGAATCCAGCTACTCATGGGCCTCCGAATCCACCAGCAGGCTCTCAGATTCCTAATGGTTAGTGAAAGACTTACTCAGACACATTTTCCAATAATTCCCACAATTCAGTTTAGAACCTTTTTGCTAAAATGGTTCTTCGTAAACAAATACTGCATTAGGTTACTGTACTGTGGAACAAATAAATTGTAAGTCAACAAAACTGAAATAACACAAATAGAATATTTTTAGAATTTTTTTTCCAAAATTTTGCATTAAGAAATAATGTTTTTATGTATATAATTAATATCTATCTATCTATCTATTGTAGCTTTTTTAATCTATATTTTATATATTTCATTTAATTAATATGTATATATAATTTAATTAATTAAAATAATGTACAATTAATCATTTATAATAAATAATTTATCTATATGAATATATGAGATAATATATTTCATACATTAATTAATATATAAAAAAATTCCTCTCTCTACTCTGTTTCACTTTCAGGACCGAGTCAGATTGGTGATGCAGCTCAAGTCAGACCTGCTGCTTGGACTACAGACCCTGAAGAGGCCACTCGCCTGCTGACTGAGAAAAGGAGACAAGCCCGACTCCAGAGAGAGAAGGAGGAAGAGGAACACAGACTGAAGGAAGAGATGGAAAGGTATATTATAGCTGCTTTTGATTATCAATGCTAAATTGAATTTGTGAAATGAAAAGGCCACAATTTAAATTGTTCTTTGCCGAAGTAACTGGACAGTTAAATATGCTAAAGTTACAATGCTTTATTTGAAAACACAGAGTTTGAACTTGACTATGACAAATTCTTAAGGTGCATTAGGCACCTAACTCTGCTTGTGTGGCTCATCTTTGCAGAAAGAGCAGAGAGGAACTGGTCCGTCGAAGAGCTGAAGAACGAGCCAGACAGGAAGCAGAGGCCCTGAGACTGGAGGAGGAGAAGAGGAAGAAAGAGGAAGAAGAGCGACTCAAGGCTGAAGAGGAGAACGCTCGCAGACAGAAAGAGGAGGAAAACAGGCTCCGACAGCAGGTATTAAAAGCTTTTTGATGTTTAAATCATTTATCCAAACCTATGTTGAAAGTGTAACTGAAAAGTGAATACATTTTGAGCACTGGCTTGAATCTGAGGCCAATTTGAATTTGTCAGACCAGAAGCAGATGGGGAAGTGCTCAGGAAAACAATATTGTTGCAAGCCCATTTGGTGGAAAAATACACACATCAGGCTTATAAAGTGATTCCTATGCTCCTTTCACTGACATACCATCTTACTTGTCTTTTGGTCAAGTTTTTTGGCTTCGGACCATTTGTTTTTTCGCCTAAAACAAAGCTAGGATCATATCATATTAAATGGATCATTGGAAATAATTTAAAAATTCCTATAATGTATTCTCAGAGAGAACAAGAGGCTCATCAGAGGGTGCTGGCAGAGCAGGAGAGACTGGAAAGAGAGAGTCGTTTCCAGAAAGAGGAGGCCGAACGCCAAGAAAGGAAAAAGGTACAACTTAGAAACAGACAGCTGTTTAACTAACTGTGAAATTTCAACCATAAAATGAGATGATCACTGACATTTTGAATATTGCAATTCAAACGTAAAAAATAAGAAAAATAATTTAATAAATTTTAATAATAAAAAATATTTTTTTTAATAAAATTTATATTTTTATTCAGCAAAGATGCATTAAATTGATCAAAAATGACTATTTATAATGTTACAAAAGATTACAAAGTGCCTTTTGAAGTTTTATTAATCAAACCAATATTTTATGGTTTCCACATCAGTTAAGCAGCACAACTGTTTTCAACATTCATAATAATAAGAAATGTTTCTTAAGCTGCAAATCAGCATATAAAAATGACATCTGAAGGTTCATGTGACAAAAAAGCTTTGGAATACATTACATATTAAAAAAAATAATTGCAATAATATTTCACAATATTACTGTTTTTACTGTATTTTGATCAAAGAAATGCAGCCTTGGTGAGCATGAGAGGCTTCTTTCAAAAACATTGAAAATCTTACCGACCCTAATGTATATTTGTGCTTTAAATTTTTCCCTAAATCAGCGCCTGGAAGAAATCATGAAAAGAACAAGAAAGACAGACTCCGACAACAAGGTAAGACTATCACTGGCAGGAGCTTTGTTTATGCCACATCTAGAGGCCCTGCTCACTTTTTGTCCCCTTTAGAAAACTGCATCAGTGAAGGACAACTTGCCTTGTGAGAACGTGACGCCTGTAATCAGGCTACCGGGTCCAGGCAATACGCCAAAACTGGAGCTGAGGGACGAGGAGGAAATGCTTCCTACAGTGGCCTTCAAGGAGCGACGGTCCTTCCGCAGTCTTTCTGGCCTGGATGAGATACAAGCCCATCAGCAAACCGGTATGTTAATGCATTCGTTTGACTTCATGGAAATCTAAATATATTAAGTTAATATTATGCAACTCAAGTTATGATCAAGATTTGATTATTCAAGGATTAGATTAAATATTAGGTAAGAATCGTTATTAAAAAGTTATAAAAAGTTATTTAAATATAATTTAGAGATATCTAAAGCAAAAACCATCGGTGTTAAAAAAAAAAAAAAAAAAACACATTACTTGGTATAGTATACTATTAGATGCATGCAACCTGTTTTTATACTATAAGCACATCAGATTTAACTAAATTCAAATTTGAAACTTGTTATACAGTTGACATACAAAATGTTAATGTTTCTCCCCATGCTGCAGAGGTTATTTAACCCACGGACCTGTCATACAATGCCAAGACCATCAGAGCAACTTCAGCAAGCTTGTCTTTCTGAACAACACAAAAAACAACATATGCACTTAATTTCCCTGTACTTTAATAAACCTGTAGTTTAATAGTCAGATTACAGTTCTCTACTGCCCAATTAAAATGCCTAAATTACTGCTTGATTTGCTAGAGTGTCATCATGCATCGCTCAGTAGACAGATAACTTTGGGTATGTGGTAAGATTCACATAACAATAATAATGATTATAATAATAATAATACTTGAATAATACTTAATGACTTAAAGGTAGACTACCCACCAAATAAAACTTGAATGATTTATTTTTAAGCTTTAATTTCATCATATTTTACATTTTAGCCAGTATGTTTATGGCGTTATGAAGAGAAATGCTTTCTCCTTGAATGTCTGAGCAGTGATATAATGGTCTTATGAATTTATCAGTCTTTTTTTTTATAAATATACACATGTAAACAGTAATTCACCTGCACAAACGCATACTGTACACTACAGTTTAAAAGTTTGGGGTCAGTATGATATAGATAGATAGATATATATATATATATAGATAGATAGATAGATAGATATATATATATATATATATATATATATATATATATATATATATATATATATATATATATATATATATAAATTAATACTTCTCTTCAGCAAGAATGCATTAAAATGATCAAAAGTGACAGTAGAGACTTAGGATTGTTACAAAAATAAGTTTTAAAATAAATGCTGTTCTTTTGAATTTTCTAACCAAATGTATTACAGTTGTCACAAAAATATAAGCAGCATAACCATTTTCAACATTGATAAGACATTTCTTGAGCACCAAATCAGCATATTAGAATGATTTCTGAAGGATCATGTAACACTGAACACTGGAGTAATGGCTGCTGAAAATTCAGCTTTGCAATCACAGAAATAAAATACATTTAAAACTGTATTTAAAAAAAAAAAACATTTTAAAATTTTTAATAATTTCACAATATTACTTTTTTTAAATGAAATAGATGCAGCCTTGGTGAGCATAAGAAAAAAAAAAAAAAAATCTTACAAACCCCAAACTTTTGAATGGTAATGTCTGTATTTTATATCCAGATATCTGTGCTAGAAACCATTAATGTAATTTAAGGATCTCTCTTTGCAATGCTGCTGCTTTGACTCATGAGGGTAAACACATATACAGAAGTCATTTTCCATCTGTCCTTATTGCTTACCAGTGCTTTTGTGTCACAGTATTACACCAGACAGGTGAGCTCATGAATTTCCACAGTTTCTGTAGCTGGTTTTACACTGCTGCTATTTAGCTGTTCCAAATAAAAACACCCCACCCCCCACTCCCTTTTAATAAATGAAAATTTATGATTATTACGTGCTCGTATGCCTTATAAACATTACTATAGTGTGCCAGTACCTGCTGAGCTTGTGCAATGATAGAGGCTTATGCAAATATGGTGCAAAGATGTAAACACTTCAGTTCATTTTTTTATTGGTGTAAGTAAATAAGCTTCAAAAAGCAGACTGGTTGTTGGCGTTTTTTTTTTTTTTTTTTTTTTTTACACCACAGTCTTGAAAAACTTGAAAAAGAAATAACCACTGCATTTCCCGCTGAGGTTTCGTGTTAGCTAAAATGATTTGAGAACTGAATGTTCTTGTACCCAAGAACATTGTTACATGTTTGGTATATGGGCTGCCAGTTTGGCAAACAGTGACAGAAACCTCAGATGAGAAGAATCCTGGAAAACTGAAGCAAGTCAAGCTGAGAGGACATGTAGTTCAGTACTGTTAATTGATGAGTTTCTAATAGGTTCTGCAGTGCTTAAATGAACTAAGTTTCTGTTAAATAATATGTAACACTCATGTACAAAAAGCTGATGATGCCAAAAGGACACAAAATATCATATTTTGGTGAGACACTGATGGTCTAGAAATAAATATACAAATATAGAAACAAATATACAAACATATTATAAACAAAAAGTTAATTTAAAAACTTTAATTTTACAAAAAGTTCAAATATAATGTTATTTTTAAAAAAAGTATTTCAGTTTAAGCAACATTTTTTAAATAATATTCAAATGTTTTACTACAAATAAATGAATTAAACATATTATGCAAAAAATGTGTATTGTTGTATAATGTTAATAGTAGAGTCTGACAAGCCAAAATGCCCAATTTAAAGCTGTATGTCATGCTAGGTTAATTTCCTGTTAGATAATCATTTATCTAACATAACTAATCGTTAAAAAAAAAAAAAAAAAAAAAAACATGGGATTTGTGCCTCTGATGCTTAAAAAAAAAAAAAAAAAAAAAACTAAATGGGACAACAAATTGTACCCTATTCCTGGAAAGTGCCACAAGCACAATAACAGACACTGAACCTCTGGGGATTGAATTTGCAGCACTTACCAGATTTTGTGGGATTAAAGGGAGTTTGAACAACATTTGGTTGGATCATCCCAGTAAAAGCGCATCAGATGACACAAAGGCATCGCTGTTTGAAGACAAGAGTGGAATTCTCAACTAAATTTAGGCTAATTGCATCACCTGTCCACAGCTGCTGCTTGACTCTCAGTAGTGAGTGAGTCTCCAACTGTGTGACCTGTATCATATGTCACCTTACATTGCTTTAAACTGAACATGAAAGATGGCAAATTATATCGCTGTGTGCTTAGCTAGCAGTTTTATGTGTTTATTTCCAGCTATATTAAACTGAGATGTGTCAACAGCCTGATTAGCTCGACTTGGACAGATATAAACAAACGTAGATCCTCGAGTCGACCAGCAGAAGGCGCTACAAGCAAATAAAAGATTTTCAGTATTTCTGGTGACTAGAGGAAGATTTGCTCACTCTGCTGCTGAATTTATCTGCATCAAATTTCCAGCATTTCATAATTAAAAGCATTATTTTTGTTAATATGTCTAAATATTAAATTCAAGATTTCATTCTCGCCTTTTAGAAATTAAAATGATAAATATATAAAATTAGAATACAATAAAGCACACAACAGACACGGCATCCAAAGGATATACCATTTATTGCACTCCAGTGCATTTAAACATGAAAATGTAACAATTTTCATTACAAAAGCAGGACATGGATTCACTTGGTGACTTTTAAAAATGTTAAAGACACAAGTTACTTCCCGTACACATTCTCATGCAGAAAGTTTGGCTTGTTTGCAATTTTGGACATATTTTGTAGGCTTATAAATTTATGAGGATGCATTAACATTCTGGTTTTGGCCAGAATTCACTTTAATTTGCTATGATCATGCGACTAGCACTCAGCAGCCAGTGTGCTTGTTCTGTACTGTGGATATTTCAGCTTACAATTTAGGAAAATATAAGGAAAAACTTTTTACAACATATTACAGGCCCCACAGGCTCAAATGAAATCCTTCGGTTTTGGGATTTATATCAGTCCAGAGATCTAAAAACCACCACTAACACCTTCAGTGTCCAAAATATTATAAATTCAGTCAATATATTGTATTTATAATTGTGTTAAATGACCAATAAATGTTAGATTTTTGTGTGCTCTTGCATTTTGTAGAATGCAAGAAATATATATTGTAAGTGCAGGATTTATTATTAAAATAATAGGCAAATTCATAATTTGTTCACTGTGTTGGGGATATGTTTCAGTATCTTTAACTGAATCTTTGGCAGTTCTTCTCTTTTTTAAAAAAAGTGCTGTTGATTCCATAAAAGTGTCTCTTAACTTAGAGAGCCCTATATGATATTTCTTAATTTATATTTATTTATTTATATATATATATATATATAAATATATATAATACCCTGGGCTTATCATATCAAAAATATTAGTGGAATATAATCTAAGCATGTATTTGTGCTGAAAAACCTTCATTTTTACTATATAATGCAAAAAATAAAAAGGGTGTATCTAATGTGATCACTTTTTAAAAAAAAAAAAAAAAAAAAAAAAAAGATACATTCAAAATCTCGTAGCATAACAGCTTTAAAGCATACCAAAAACCTTCACTTACTTTATACAAACAGTTGCAGTCTTATAGATGCTTTTTCTTCATATAGTGTATGCACAAGCAACATAAAAGGCCAAAAAGCATGTTCTTCAGAAGCATTATAAATAATGTTACGTAATTGTGCTGCATGTGCACCTAATGCATCCAAATATTACCCAGTTAAAAGCTGACTGAAAACAAAAACCCTCCAACCAAGAGAGAGAAAAAAAAACAAACACTTTTTCTTTGTGTGCAGATGTAAAAGGAAATACGAAAGGCAACTAAGCTGATCAATATGGCCAATTTTTCGAACCTTTTTTATTTCTTCCTTAAAGAGCTGGTTCATGTTAAAGGGATAGTTCACTCAAACCACAAATAAATTCTGTCATCATTTACTCATCCTCATGTTTCACAAACACAAAAGGAAGTCTTAATCAGAACGTCTGTACTTTTATTTTCGGGTGAACTATTCCTTAACTAGAAGGACGTGATCAGAGTTGTAGGTGTGAGCATTAATTGTCTTGTATGTTAATATTGCAGTCATTCATCTGTGTTAAAGAGGAGTTTAGGAAGCGTCCTTAAGTCAATCTGAGGCAGGACAAGAAGGCAGTACACAAACAGCCATGCTGCCAAAATGACGTAGACAAGGTCGGACAAAGTTGTATCATATGTGCTTTCTGGACTCGCAGCAGTCTTGCTCTCCGAGCTGTAATGAAACAAAAAGAGTGCACAAACAATTAGCCAAGTCAAGTCAAATTTATTTGTATACCTAGCAGATTAGAATTACACCCTGTAGTTTACAGGAATTGTTCACCCAAAAAAGTAATCCAAGATGTAGATGAGTTTTCTTTAACGGAAAAAGATTTAGAGAATTTTAGCATCACTTGCTCACCAATGGATCCTCTGCAGTGAATGGGTGCCGCCAGAATGAGAGTTCAATGAGCAAATAAAAACATCAAAATAATCCACAATTTTCCACCCATTCACAGCAGAGGATCTATTGGTGAGCAAGTGATGTAATGCTACATTTCTACAAATCTGTTCTGATGAAGAAACAAACTCATCTACATCTTGGATGGCTTGAGGATGGGTAAATATCCAGCATTTTAATTTTTGGATGACTATTCCTTTAAATACCCTATGAAATCAAAACACAATTTTTTGGCATTTAGGGCCAGCGCAAACTGTCTTTTGGGGTTAAAATAGTACTGTCAGGATTTACTAAAAACGGGTAGTGACGAATTAGCACTGAAACAGTGTGGACAGTTATTTTTGAGCCCGACTTTATTGAAAATGCATTTGTAGGAGTTTCCCTTTCAGACGCAAAATTAATGGGAGGAGAGTATTAAAATGAATCACGCAATGTGATTTACTAACATCTATGCTCATCAAATTACTGATATTTGCGCCATTATTTAACACCCAAAAAAAGCATGTCTTAAAGCAGGTGCTAATTTGCGCTACTCTTGGTAGATTGTGCTGGTCATAATGGAAATGATCTGGCTGCGTCTGTGTTCTTTAATGTGCGTATTGTCAGTGAATCACACAGAATTTTCCCCTCCCATTGGCGCTTTTATATAATTGCACTCTAACGCTAATTTGCCCTGTTTAGTAAATCTGGCCCTTAGTCTGTGTCTGTTAGCTTTGAGCCTAATTTATATGCTAGTGTCCTCATAAAAGTTGACTAAATCTTTAGCAAATATACACATTAAAAATGCAGTCTTTCTCTTCCAAGAAAACAAACCAAAAATATTGATGAATCATCTTGCACCGTGGTTTCAATAAAAAAATATGTCAACACTGGAGACAAAGGCTTGTCAAGTGACTTGTCAAAATGAAACTTAAGCCAAGTAAAGTCAAGAAAGCATCTTGTCATGTAAAATGACTGTCCAAAAACAGTCAAGTTTCAGGCAAGCATGGGTGTGTCTCAATACATTGTGCTTCTGTCTTTCCTAGATTACTGTTGCTGCAAACGGTTTACTCAATTACATCACTGCAGGACTGCCATTGACAATATAAAGCATTGTACATTTTAGGATTAAAAATACCTTAGGGGCGTAAAACACAACCCATGCCACACCCCCAAACACACTCCTATCACAGGTACAAAGAAGACACCCAGTCTGAACAAATACAAACACTCCTGTTTCATGGATATGAGGTCTAATAAAACAGGGATGGAAGTGTTTGCCTGAACAGGTTTTAAGTGCACTGAGTCATTTAAAACTACAATTGCTACATTGCATGAGGTAAGGGTGGAAATTGGGATTGACTGTTTCTGTAAGACAAGATAATAACAATAATACAATACAACAGGCTGAATCACAGATACAAGTCTTTTTTATTGCATTACAACATTTTTTTTTTTTGGTTGGATAACTTAGCAAAAGATTAGGCTTATCTAAAACCGTCTTGAAGATATTCAGTATGAATATATAGTTATTGTTACCTTTTATTTATGATGGTACTGTCCACTTTGCTGCGGTCTAAGGCCTTCCCATTTTGTCCCTAGTAAAAAGAAAACAACAGATCGGTGAAATCAAAGAACATGTAAATTAATATAGTACCAGAAAAAAGGCTGTCAACTTATTTAGATTTTAACTATGTGAAACCTACACTGCAAGCTGAGATAATTATATACAATATTGTTCAAAAGTGGATTCGGTGAGATTTTTTTAAAGTTTTTGAAAGAAGTCTCTTATGCATACCAAGGCTGCATTTATTTGATCACAAATACAGTAAAACAGTGAAATATTATTACAATTTAAAATAACTGTTTAATATTTTAAGATGGCAAACCTGAATTTTCAGCAGTCAAAATGGATCTACGATGGATTAGTCTAAAATGGATATGTTTTAGTGTCCTATGATCCTTCAGAAATCATTCTAATATACTGATTTGGTGCTCAAAAACATTTCTTATTATCCATGTCAAAAAAAATGGAAACTGTTTTTTTTTTTCAGGACACTGTGATGAATTGAAAGTTCTAAAGAACAGCAAAATGTTACAAAAATGTTTTTTATAACATTATAAATCTTTTTATTGCCATTTTTATTCAATATAATACTTGCTGAATAAAAATATTAATTTCTTTTAAAAAAAAGTGTATACCATAATAGTTATATATAATTAACAAGGCTGTAAAATTGGAGGGAACGTTGCCACAAATCCTGTGAATAGAGAGACCCTGATGATGTGCAATAAAATAATTCAAAGAGATTTTTACATTTTACTGATTTTTGGTTGCCAGTTTGTTCCTATGTGGTTGCTAAGATGTTTTTGCTATTGTTTAGTGGATTGCTATGTGGTTTCTAGTGTTTTGGGTCTTATTTACTGGCAGAAGTCAAAAGAGCCTACCCAGGAGTCTCTATAATATTCCTGTCCCTAGATACAACTTGAATCCTTTAAAGTCTATGCATTTTATTGTCACTAATAATACCTTTTGCATTAACAAACCTTTGATTCAGTGATGTCAATGACCTTTCTCAAGTGTATAGTAGTCAAAGGTTGGCTTGCATCCGTCACAGCTCCTTCCCTTTTAAGAGAATGACAAATTTGTTATGGCTGATAAAACCACGTTTCATATGCCTCACTGAACTTTAAGAAACCATATATGGAGCTAAGTTACAATTAAGCTAATTTATTCATGACAGATTGAATCCTGGCCAAAAGCAGAGAGTAAATTTCATGACTTCAGTCAGGTGTAATAAGTATTTTTTACTTTAACACAACATGCTGTGAGATCAATACGTTTGCATCATTCATCTAAAATGGATATGACCTGTTCACCAACCACCAAAGTTTTCAAAACTAAACATTAAGTACATTTAAGGCAATTTGCAATGGATCTAAGAGGCTTATCACATCCTTCAGAAAACAGAATGCTCCCCTGTGGCACGGGCTGAGTATCTGTAGCAGACTCTATTAATAGAGCTGTACCTCAGAGCCCCAGTGTTTTCTCTGGCAGCAGCGCTGGTCAGGTCGTCATCTGTCTTAATGAGCTCACAATGCTCAGCGGGTGAATCAGGCTCCACCGCGCCCCATTCTCCCGGGTGCCTGTCAAACGGGCTTTGCTCCTGGATATGCATGGATCCCGCTCTATCCTAGATGGACACATGTAGAATAGAGTGAATCTATAATGCAAGACTTAAGTTCAATATCCAGAATACAGGACTAAGATAATGAATATCCACTTTAGTAATGTTATCAACTGTGATGACCGTCTCTGCAACAAGTACTGAAGTACCTGAAATACTAAAAGACAAAATAATGTATATTTTACTTAGCAATTTCACTTAAAATTGATCAAAAGTTACAGTAAAGGTCTTTGCACACTGAGTCCAAAATTTTCTTCCGAAATTTCCATACGTTAAAAAATAAATACGATCACACATTGTGTCAATCACGTTCACACACTGACTCTGAAACTTTTGTCCGTCATAAAAAAATTTGGATCGGGTTCGATTTTCTGCGTTTTTCAAATCTGTAGCAAGCATTTTGACTCAGTGTTCAAGGTTTCTGTGCGTGACGATGATGAATACGAAAAAACGCGTACAAAAATTCCGGACTCAGTGTGCAAAGACCTTAAGACATTTATAATGTCACAGATTTCTATTTCAAATAAATGTTTTTCTTTTGAACTTTCTATTCATTAAAAAACCTGAAAAATGTATCAGGGTTTCCATACAAATATTGAGCAGTTTCCTTAACACCAATCAGCATATAAAAATGATTTCTGAAAAATCATGTGACACTGAAGACTAAAGTAATGGCTGCTAAAAATTCAGCTTTGCCATCATAGAAATAAATTACATTTTACAATATATTAAAATAGAACATATTCATTTTAAACTGTAATAATAACTATTTTACAGTATTTTACAGTAATAAATGAAGCAAAAGCATTAAAAAAATCTTACCGACCCCTTTTTAATGGTAGAATATATGGAGAGAGTGATAGTTAAGATGAACTATGAACAAATATACTATTTATACCAATAAATGGTTTTACATTTTCAATATAAATTATATATCAGAATCTCAACCACTATTATTTTATTTTGGCTTTTTTCCACTCTTATTAAAGGGTCAACTGGAGAAAAAAGGAGAGAGAATAGAGAAATTACATGAACCAGACTCAATCTGACACTGCCTTTATGAGCACCACAGCTCAATATAGAGAGTAAAAGCGTGTGCTCCAAGAAAGCCACACAAAGGATTGTTTAACACTGCAACTGAACCCAACTCTACAGAGAGCTGATCCACATACTCATTATGTGAGGAAATTCAACGGCCACACTTTATTTTAAGGTCCAATTCTCGTCATTATCAAACCATTAACAATGACTTTTGCCTCAGTAAACTCCTCTTTGCTCCTTAATAATAGTTAAGTTTAGGTATTGGGTAGGATTAGGGATGTAGAATATGGTCATGCAGAATATGTGCTTTATAAGCACTAATAAACAGCCAACATGTTAATAATAAGCAAGCTAATAAGCAACTAGTTAATATTGAGAATTGGTCCCTATACTAAAGTGTTACCAATTGAACTTGTCTTTCATATTTCATCTCAACTATCAATCTTTAATCGGCAACAGAAAGCATGCTAGAGAGGAAAATGAATACAGTATTACTACTTTTGGCTCTGAATATTTGGGCTATACTCAAGGGAATTGATAGCAACTGTAGCAGATCATTAAAGGAAAAGATCACTTTGAGTAATGCGCTGAAGTGAACTACATTTGGAAAAGGAGGTCGTGACCCTGAAAGAACTCATATGCTGATACCACTGCTTCTGTTTGTAGGTCAGCCTGCACATTAAACTGTGCCTTGTTTTCTAGGCCAAAGAAAAGTGAGAATGAAAAATAACCTTTCTCGACTTAAATCCCTTGCCGTGGTCCTCTGAAGTGTCTTCGGTGTCCGTATCTGATTCAGTAAGTGAACGCTTAGGAGGTGCTGGCTGAAGCGGAGTCATGCTGAGGGACAGGCGTAACTCTGCGGGAGGTCTTTCAGGGTACCCACGGACACCAATAATAAACTTGGAGTCCTCAAAGGTGGTCTCCTCTTCAATTGGTAGTTCAGTGCTGGACACTTCAGGACGCAGTCTTTGCGGGCTTTGGGACGGTGTAGAGTCGTTTTCTCCATCATGGATGCTGGTGTCAGAGAGAGGCTCCACAAAGGCCTCAGTGACCGAATTCAGAACGCTATAGTGGGAGTCCACTACTGATACAGGTCTGTTATCCTTGGCCCCTCCAGGCTCCATATTGTCTGAAACCTGAGCTTGGCTTTCACCGTTTGTATTGTGGGAAAACTCTGTCCTGCTTATGCCGTCTGACCCACTTTCCAAGTCACTCTTACCTATAATATGCAGATCTTTATGAATACCTTTACTCTCTCTTGGCTCATTCTTGAGATCACTTACAGTTCTGTTTAATGCATTGTTCTTTTCCCTTGGATTGTCCTCAAAGTTTCCACCTGCTTCTGATTCACTGAAATGTCTCGAGTCTGAATTACAGTCCTTCACAGTTGAGTTTAAATGGGACAGACAATCACCCTGTTCGCTAGATTCAGCAGAGCTCTTCGCCACTGGAACTCCACACATATAACACACTTGATCTTCATCAGGAACCTCTACTTCTGTTTGGCTCCTATCTGAGACAGGTTCTTCTGGCTCTTCAAATACCACGTCCTTCACCTCAGCTTTTTGTTCCCCATCACAGAGGTCACTGTTCTCGTTGGTTTCAGAATGACCATTTGGAAGGTTTTTGCCTGGTTCCTCTGTCGGTTCTTTAGCCAGATCAGCACACAGTTTAATATCCTCCTCACTTCCTGATATAGAAATCCTCTCGTATCGCAGAACTGCACATTCGGTCTCACTGTCATCCTCAAATATGAAAGGCTTCTCCTCAGGTCCAACCGTCAAATCGAGAGTGTCCGTCTGCATGGCTTCTGTATTGGAAGACTCAACATTCTCCAGAAAAGCTTCAGATTCCAGAACTTCACTCACTTCTTCATCAACAGTGGAAGTGAGTAGGCTCTCATCTTCAAGTTGAGCTGTCATGGCTTCCTTATTATCCTGAAAGTATCCTGAGTCACTTTCCAAACATGAGGAATCATCAGATGATGGCTTGACTTGTTCCTGGTGTTCCAAAGGATTGGTTTCGGTTTGTTCTAAACATTCTGATTTATTCCTCATGTCGTCACTGGGCAAATGATTAGCAGATTGTTCTTCTTTCAGATCTAAGATGTATTTGTAAGCATCGTCGTCCTCAGATGGCGCAGTGGATTTGGCATGTAAACTCTCCATAGAGCCGAGGGAATAGTTGCCCTCATCTATAAAAAGCTCACGGTCCAAATGATTCTCCGGCGTGTTCTCTGGTGAAAATGGTGACCCTAAATCTGAGGTCACTTCAACGGTACCAGCCGTACTGCTTTCGCTTATTGGATCCTCGTTGATCCGGTGAGAGTTAGTAGTCTCACTAAGTACCTCGCTCCACGAGTCGGGCGAGTTGACAGCAGAATCTGAGAAGGAAGGTTGCGGAGAGCTAGTGGTGGACACGTCTGTGTTCAAGTCCAAGACGGGCTTGTCATGTGCAGGACTGGGACTTGAACTTACAGACGACCCTTCACTCATCAAAGGTTTGTCCTCAGGGGTCAGTGGAAGGACTGGGGAGGTGATCTGCTCACGATCTTCAGACACTGAGGAGATGAAGATCTTGGGTGGAGGCTGAACCACGTCTTTCTTGACCATAAAAGACTCCCGTTTCCTCTGTACTCCATTCCGAACAGGAGGTTCATTCATTCGAGTACTAGCTTTGTTTCGCTCCAGAATATCTGACGTGTCATCCTGGAGAAAACAATAAAACAAAGCACATTTCGTTAAGACGTGCAAAACTTGTGCTATATCGATGTGATGTTGTAATTTGATGAAATTTTCCTACCTCCTCAATTCCAGGAAAGTGCTCCAAAAACTGGGACACATAGGTCATTATGGACTGTTCATCAGGGGGATTCAACATCACATCTGAGGAGTTACATCACATCATTTTTAGTTAAACTCTGCAAATGTATTTCAAAACGAATCAAAGCTATACCAAATGGAAGGTAGCTGAGACGCATTTTGTTACATAAATAATACAGTGGCCCCAAAAGGTATTTGGACACAGCAATACTTGAATATTGAATATATTTTGCTTTACATAACATAATAACAAAAGTGCTATTAATTTAACATTTAAATGTAATAATTTAGCAGACACTTTCATCCAAATCTACGAGAAATGAGAATCATCATAAACACTTTATCATAAGAATCAATGACAATATTTGCAGTACACAGTGCAGAGTTTAAGTAACAGAAAAGAAGAGAAAAATATTTTTAACCAGGAGTTATTTAAATGTATTTTATGCAACTATTAACTATATTACTAACTATATATATTTGGGGTCAGTAAAGCTTTTTTTACAGAAATTAATACTTTTATAAGACTTTTATAAGGTTAAAAGTTACTACAAAAAATAAAGACAACTGAGTTCTGAGAAAGGTTCTAACGTCATTTGTTTGCTGATGCCACTTGATTTTGATACCTAATGCAATTACATTCATACATTTTTAAGTGTGACTTCAGTGTACAAATACATTTTGGGGCCACTACATATCAACCAACACTTTGATATTTACCCTCAGGTTCTAGGAGTCTTGGGATGCCAAGACTGTAGTGTGCTGTTCTGAAGGCTTCCTCAATGTTCTCTCTGGGTGTTCGGAGCAGAGCCCTTCTCATATCCACCAAACTAGGGTCAATGGACTTAATCACAGCAAGGAAAGCCAGACCACTTGTCCAGCTCTTTCCAAAGTCCTGCACAGCAACTCCATATCTGGAAGAACACAGTATCAAGCGATGCTTTGAATCAACAGCCGGTCCTAAATATGGCAAGTCCTAATTCAAAAAGAATTCCCAGTGGTCACTAAAATCTCTCTTACTTTCTAGTACGTCTCTGGACCCATTGCAGGAGGGTCTTGATCACCCTTCCATGACCTCTCGGAGCAATGGTGGGCTTTCGCTCATCTGAGGGTGTGCTGGAGTGGGAAGTGTCTGAATCAGAGCTGGTGGGTATGGATGACAAGCTGGAGGAGGAAGGGAACTGACTCTTAATGTTCCCAGTGAGTTCCTTGATCTGTAATACAAACAGGTCATTACTGAACGAGTAGATGATAAGCATTTACTCAGCGTGGTGGCATTTCCTTTCATGCTGCTAAGTAAACTCTTTGGTCCTATCTCACACTGACAAGACCAGTGATAAGAGAATTGCTCTGTCTTAAACACAAGACAAGATTAGTTTACATTTGGACCCTAATTCAACATTATGTAATTGCCAAGAGATTCAGAAGGTGCTGCGTATGCAGTCATTGGTCCAATTAGACCTCAATCATTTCCCACAGCCACTTAAAACCACATAGGAGTGACTCAAGTCGTAATTAATCTAATGTTTAACTATTTACCCAACTAAATCAGCCTCAAGATGTAGGAAACACATTTTATAAGTCACATTATATATCTACAATTCAACATTAAATGTAAGATTTTAAAATATTAATAATGTTATACAATCATGTAAATTTGTATAAATATAAAATATATAAATACATAATGAAATATGTAATTTTTAAAAAATATATATTAATACTTTTATTCAGCAAGGATGCATAAAATTGATCAAAAGTGACAGTAAAGGCTTTTACAGTGTTACAAAAAAATTCTATTTCAAAGAAATACTAAAATTAAACATCTATTCAAAGAACCCTGAAAAAACTGTATCACATGTATTGCCAAGAGATTCAGAAGGTGCTGTATATGCAATTGTTGGTCCAATTATACCTCATCGTTTCCGACAGCCACTTAAACCCACATAGAAGACTCTTGAGTGGCAATTAATCCATTGTTGAACTATTCACCCCACTAAATCCAATTAAATGTAGTCTAATCCAAATGCAAAAGCATCAAGATGTAAAAATTAAGAAACACACAGCTAGAAAACAAGATTACGTTACCTGGAAAAACAGTATGATGTTCCAGATAAGCCCAAGCACTATGGATGGATTGCCATCTGCAATATCTGCTGCATCAATGCTGACTAATTTCACCTATAACCAGAAACGGATTTATCACACTTTCAGGAAAAACATTCAAGGTGTTTTATTTTCTTTTTGCGAGGGTGTGCGACCTCAAATGATACTTACGTTTCTTTCTTCTAGAAATGTCAATACCTTGGCGATGTTATTGAGCCTAAAAATACGATGCGAGGATGGCTTAAAGCCATGCAGCTGAAAGGTCAAAGGTCAGCATTTTCTTAGTCATTCATGGGAACAGAAATAATACAATCTACTGAAATGATTCTCACCAGTTTACATCCTGAGAGTTCTTCAAGTAGAGCCATCAGAATCTTCCCATCCTGGATATCACGAAACAGATCCCGCACCTCCAAACGAGGGTTGCACTGCACACCAAAAAACATATGCAATTCAGTATTTAAACTTGTGCAAATTCAAAAAAGATTATATTTCTGTCATAATATACAGATATGAAAGGAGAGGGGAAAATGCTAATTATGCATTTTTGAAATAATATGAAATAATATTTTTTAAAAATCCAACTATCAAATAATAATAAATCAAATCCTAAAAGTCAGAAATCAAATGCTTCTCAGATTATTCTCCTGAGAATAAAAAAAACCCTGTCATCTCAGTTTCAGAAAGCTTCAAAATCAAAAGTCAGAGATTTCAATATAAACGAAATATTCGTAAAAAATAAAAATTCTTAAGGCCAAAACTGCTTTATTTTTAAGACAAAAAGTGAAAGTGAAATTTTAGAAACTAAGACAAAGTTGACACTTAAAACAAAACTGAGAACTCTGAGCAGTAAGGTTTCATTCCGAGTAATTTCATTTACAGAATGTGATTTAAAATAGCCAACACATGTATGTATGTTGAGAAAAATCCCACTCTTCTTCAACAATAACATTTCTCAGAAGGATAAAAAAGGATATGATGGGACAACAGTGGAAACTGGAGGGTTAAGGGTGAAATTTTCCACCAAAACAGAACAGACAAAGTGTAATTGTCCAATAGTGGGTCGAAGTTTTGAGAAGAAGCCAAACTCGGGGTCACAGAATACAGCGACATTGTGTATGAATACAAAGGATTCATCACTGAGTGTTTTCAGTCAGTATTATGAGACTCTGAAGAAAGGCAGCGCTACAATCTATAAGCTGTCTACAACACAAGAAGACCAGCGGAGGGCTGCCAGAGAAAACAAAAGAGCAGGCTTAAACGAGTCGCCCTACTGTTGTGTTCAATGACTAATGCCTCATGCAAATGTATGTGTGTGTGTCTGTCTCGCCATTTCTGGTAACTAATGAAAGGAGGGGGAAAAATCTGAGATTGAAAGTGGAAGAAGGGAGCTAGGGGTAAAAATCAAAGAATATATATTTTTTAATTAATTTATTTAAAAATAAAGCTATTTTAATTTGTTTATATATTGTACTATACATGTATAATTTAATATATAATTTAAAATGTAATGTATTTAAGAATGTAAAAAGAGTATACAGTGGGTACGGAAAGTATTCAGACCCCATAAATTTTTCACTCTTTGTTATATTGCAACCATTTGCTAAAATCATTTAAATTCATTTTTTTTCCTCATTAATGTACACACAGCACCCCATATTGACAGAAAAACACAGAATTGTTGACATTTTTGCAGATTTATTAAAAAAGAAAAACTGAAATATCACATGGTTCTAAGTATTCAGACCCTTTGCTCAGTATTTAGTAGAAGCACCCTTTTGATCTAATACAGCCATGAGTCTTTTTGGGAAAGATGCAACAAGTTTTTCACACCTGGATTTGGGGATCCTCTGCCATTCCTCCTTGCAGATCCTCTCCAGTTCTGTCAGGTTGGATGGTAAACGTTGGTGGACAGCCATTTTTAGGTCTCTCCAGAGATGCTCAATTGGGTTTAAGTCAGGGCTCTGGCTGGGCCATTCAAGAACAGTCACAGAGCTGTTGTGAAGCCACTCCTTCGTTATTTTAGCTGTGTGCTTAGGGTCATTGTCTTGTTGGAAGGTAAACCTTTGGCCCAGTCTGAGGGCCTGAGCACTCTGGAGAAGGTTTTCGTCCAGGATATCCCTGTACTTGGCCGCATTCATCTTTCCCTCGATTGCAACCAGTCGTCCTGTCCCTGCAGCTGAAAAACACCCCCACAGCATGATGCTGCCACCACCATGCTTCACTGTTGGGACTGTATTGGACAGGTGATGAGCAGTGCCTGGTTTTCTCCACACATACCGCTTAGAATTAAGGCCAAAAAGTTATATCTTGGTCTCATCAGACCAGAGAATCTTATTTCTCACCATCTTGGAGTCCTTAATGCGGGCTTTCATGTGTCTTGCACTGAGGAGAGGCTTCCGTCGGGCCACTCTGCCATAAAGCCCCGACTGGTGGAGGGCTGCAGTGATGGTTGACTTTCTACAACTTTCTCCCATCTCTCGACTGCATCTCTGGAGCTCAGCCACAGTGATCTTTGGGTTCTTCTTTACCTCTCTCACCAAGGCTCTTCTCCCCCGATAGCTCAGTTTGGCCGGACGGCCAGCTCTAAGAAGTGTTCTGGTCGTCCCAAACGTCTTCCATTTAAGGATTATGGAGGCCACTGTGCTCTTAGAAACCTTAAGTGCAGCAGAAATTTTTTTGTAACCTTGGCCAGATCTGTGCCTTGCCACAATTCTGTCTCTGAGCTCTTCAGGCAGTTCCTTTGACCTCATGATTCTCATTTGCTCTGACATGCACTGTGAGCTGTAAGTTCTTATATAGACAGGTGTGTGGCTTTCCTAATCAAGTCCAATCAGTATAATCAAACACAGCTGGACTCAAATGAAGGTGTAGAACCATCTCAAGGATGATCAGAAGAAATGGACAGCACCTGAGTTAAATATATGAGTGTCACAGCAAAGGGTCTGAATACTTAGAACCATGTGATATTTCAGTTTTTCTTTTTTAATAAATCTGCAAAAATGTCAACAATTCTGTGTTTTTATGTCAATATGGGGTGCTGTGTGTACATTAATGAGGAAAAAAATGAACTTAAATGATTTTAGCAAATGGCTGCAATATAACAAAGAGTGAAAAATTTAAGGGGGTCTGAATACTTTCCGTATCCACTGTATATAGGTCAAAATCTGACTTCATTTTTGTGACAATTAAGTAAGTACTTTTTTTTTATTATACTTAGTATTAATTCTTACTTTTTTTGTAATTAACTTTTTGTTAATAAAACTGTATTTTACTACAATTTTATAAAAAAAAAGCACAATAATACATTTCAAGCACTACTTCCCAAAAAACATTTCCTCAGGCCTACTATTTTTCCTACAATTTAGGTTAATGTTTCTACCTCAAGCATAATTAATGCCAAGAAATTACAATTTCAATTTGCTTCATTAATAATTCAGCAGAGAAACAGAGGTATACATTTCCTGTTTGTAGTAGGCTACGTGTTTCCAGCACAAAGGCGGCTTGATCTGTGCACAAAGAGGAAAATCTGAACATCTGAAGTCTATAAACTCCATATACTAGGTTCATAGGATCCAAATGAATTTTTACTGACCTTCTCTAGATGTAGATTCATCCATCTGGTGAATGTTCTCTTCTGCACCACCTCCCTCTCAACTGGAAGAGAAACAAAAACAACAGCGTCACGTCAGTGGAGGTAAATGATGCACAGAGATGAAACGACAACGGCAAGAAGTTGCTTCATCTAAAACAGCAGCTCCATGTCATTAATCACGTGTAGCCTGAAGCAATCGCTCACTTGTGAGAACACCATGACAACAAAGGCCAAACAGCGCACGATCATTACAGTCAATGTGGAATGACCAGTGCCCATAAACAGCAAACCTCCACTGAGCCGTTTTATTAATGAGCAGCCAACGGCAACTTGTGCTTGTCTTTGCATTATTACACTAAGAATGCACTGACACTTGTAGAAACATCATTAAAACCCAAATGTTTTACACTGTGCTGTAAGTGTAGTGCTGACATGAAGAATAAACATTAATGTACTTTAGCGCAGCATTTATAGCAAGTATACAATAAATCAGTGAGAGCATTATAATATGCACAGTTTCACACAATGATTATACTTAATATGCTCACAACATCATGAAAATTCATTAAACTATTATATGGTAAATCATAAACTGTTTATGCAAATCTCAGATTGACACGCATACATTTTTGCCAACATTTACACTGAATCTAACTTGTTCAAAAAATGTTTTACTGAAAACTGCATAAGCAAAACACAATTAGCACTGCATCGGAAAATAATAAATACATGCAAATTTATTCCCAAAAGTTAAGATTTAGAAATATTCAAGCAATGTCAATTACACATAATACTTAATAAATAAATAAATATAATATAATATATATTTATATCTTAATATCTTGTATCTTAATTTATGGCTCTTGCACTGACAAATTATTGACAAATAATGAAGCTTTTTTACAAAATATTAAAAGCAAGGGATTCAGATCAGTTCTGTAACTGATGCTTTATCTGTAATTTATCCTTCTCATGTTGCCACAGAGAATGATGGGAAATGTAGTTATTATACAAGCCTGTTGCCTCATAAACCAGCTAACTGAGTAGCATTTTCTGTTGGGTGATCATACATCATCTTTTTTACCAGGCATGTCCTGGCCTGGTTTTCTAAATTGCCTAAAATGTCCAAGTTTTGACCTTGTTTTCCTATTGTTTTCATACTTGCTGAAGGTAATGACTGAAAAGCATTCTGACCAATAGCGTGTAGGCATTGTACACAACTGACCAATTGTGGCGTGCGAGAAGGTGGGATCTACAGAGAACGGTCAAAGCAATGCAAATACATGCACATATAATGTATGATAAATATAAAGAGCACAACAATAAGAAAACAAAGCCAAAACCCGAACATTTTAGGCAATTTAGAAATCCCGGCCAGGACTTTTCAGGGGAATGAAAGGACGTATGGTCACCCTATTTTCTGCCAAGCTTTTTCATTATTCTTCATCAACACTCCAAAAACACGCACAAAATAAATCACATCTCACATATGACCAGTAACAATTTGCTTCCACTGTGAAAAGTTAATATGGTACCAAGTGGTGACTATTACTTCATGTTTGGGAGGAAAGGTCAGATGTGTACACTCTTGTGTACACTCTTCGAAATAAAAGACATCTGGCCTAGAGAGATGGTGGCGGTCGGGGAGACTCCCATGAGACTGTGCTTGATTATATGATCCGTCAGGCAGAGCGTCTACACCGCCTACCACATGATGAATGGTTTCTTCTCAAGTTTTCTCTTCCTTTGCCGGCAGCTCATTTGGATTCTATAGGTGTACACACACAAGAAACGGGAAGATCCTGATGGGGATATCACTGAAGGCATGGCTTCCCTCATTCATTATTCAATGCCAAAACATAAAGAGGCTCCATTTGCTAGAATCAATAACTGTGGTCCAAATGCCATGATGGAATAATGACCGAACAGTCTAACAGGAAGTCTAGGCATGTCGCCACATACACTGAACTTAACAGCACAATAGTGCACATTCAGAGAGTGGCCAAGTTGAAACCATTTTTTTGTGACAACACGTTTAATAACACCATAAACGCTTTCCTAATAGAACTGATTTTGGCAGATAATTCATTATTCAGAATACAAGCCAGTGTTTGGATAATGTGACCCATGTTAAATGTCTCCTTGAATTCAGCTAGTGCTAAATTACGTCAACTACAATGCTTTATTGTACATGTTTATCTACATTTTCCATGTAACTCCATACTGACTAAAAACATAGGTGTTAAAATTCAAATACGTACTGCAAAGTTTAATGAAACAACAGTGTTTTGCAATTTCCTGGCTTCCAAGAACTGTTTTTTTCTGGTTGGCCCTAATAATCAGTTAATCCTTGCAAAGGATTCTGGTTACTAATGGCTGCTCTTGCATTACCAGCCCCAGTATGACATACCAGCGGCTGGTTAAGTTTCGATCACCTACAGTGCTTTAGCTGTTTTGTCAAGCACAAAAACAAATGAAGTCTGTTCATACTAAAATATGCTACATATGTACATATGCATCATCCAAACATCTTTTAATGTATGTTTGATTTAGTTTATGTACCAAATCATGAGTCACTAATTGCTGTATGGTTGATATTAAAATGCTGCACTATTTTAAAGTTAAAAAAAAAAGCTAAGTTTACGTTTAAAAGCTACAAAATAATTTGACAACATTGTAATGTACAGTATAAGAAATAGATTTAGCAGTGTTATTAAATGATTAGTGCTTTTAAAGATTAACTTTAGGTGTTTGATGATGGTAAAGTTAATCTAAATATAAAAATTGAGGGAAAATGCACATGCACAAATAAATATACAATATCCACCGATACTTCTAAATTCCAAAAAATCGATATGGTACCAATATTCCTTACTACTGTGTGAACATTTCCTAGGATATTAGAAGACAATACACGTTTGTGTACTATATAAAATCATAAAAAAGATATGAAACTAGATAATAACTTTGATGTTCAGTGAAGCAATATCAATTTTACAGAACTACAAAAGCAATCCCTTTGTCGAAATCACAAAGAACATTAACACACCAGCCTTCATTTCTTTTTTTCCTGCCAAAGGAACTATAAAGCATTTCAGGCCAGGGGCCCCAGCCAAGAACACAGTCCTCTCCATCTTTCTGCACAGACCATGTCTGTTTAATGAGGGGGCCGTCTTCCAGCTCCAAAGAGCCAGCGCTCATAAACACAAAAGGCCACTGCCTGGCTGCGCAGGACAGCTTTGAGCTCTCAAGTGTGACAGACGAGCCTGAACTCTGGCTGTCTGAAGGTTCAACATGAGCAAAGCTGGAACCTTTCATGAAAATGTCTTTGTTAGGACAGTTAGATTGTTCTGCTGTGATCAGCAGTTCTGTTTGTGATTCTGTTCCCAACAAATTTATGAACACAGCTGATTAATCTGAAGATGTTTTCTTTGACTGACTGAATATTCCATCTGAGATTACAAGGGCCTACTCTTTATTTTTCAGCAATTATCATTACTGTAACAGCAATTTTTAGTGCTAAAAAAATTTAAAAGTAAAAAAAAAACTTATTTGTCATGAAAATAATGTCACAATGCAAAAAAAAAAAATAATATAAATATATATATATATATATATATATATATATATATATATATATATATTTTCCTTTGTGCAAAAATACTAATCAATAATGAAACAGCCATTTTTATTATCATATTTTATTAACTATTTAATCATTTAGTTGTTGCAACTCTAATTAATGTTATTGAATTATGTCAAGGGCTGAATGAATTTATAACAACATGGCTTTAGAAATATGCTTTGAGTTTTTTCATATGCTAAGCATTAGCTGATTTGCAATAATTTTGCTTAACAAAGCAAACTCTGCTCTATTTTCAGTTCCCAGTGAACGGATCCTACATGCTCCCACATATCACTTAATATTACATGACGCAGACACATTTTTATTTTGTCCAAAGTCTGCATTGTGAGATCCACAGAAGTTCACTTCATAGGATAAGTAGCTTTATGTTACAATGACTGTACCTGCTCTTTAAAATAACAATTCACAGTAAATCAATCAAGAAACAACAAAGCTAATAACTAAAATCCTTCCAATAAGTGAATGTGCCCATAAAAATAATGCTTTGTCCAAACAGAATGACATAATTTCTGGTGAAATGCAAATTCTGTGAGAGAACCTTTGCTCTATTATTTAATTATCTCACAAAATACTCAGATTTGTCAAATATGCAATTCAAAATGAAATTCAGATAACTAACTAAATCACTTAAGTCTCAGTTACCAGATTCATTATCGTCCAGAACTCTTTACTTTCAGTCACAGAGTCTGTTTTCACCTGATAAATACACAGAGACTCTGAATCATGTGACTCTTATTTGCTTAACATGCAAAGAATGGTTTGCCAAGTGAGATATCCTCCAGCAGGAAACCAACCATTCTTGCCATCAGGTGAATTTTAAACAGGAAAGTTTCTCATATACGGTACGAGAGGGGCATAAAATAGAAACCACTAGTCAATTATGTAGTCTTCTCATGAAAAGGGCTTCCAAAAGCACAACATAAGAATTTGATTTATGCTGCAAGCAAGGTGGTCTATATTATCTATAACCCTTCCCATTCATCTCAATGGCTGGTGCAGGATCCCCAGAAGTATCCAATTAGAAATCTGTTTTATAAAAAGCTGTTGAAGAGTCAGAAGATGACTACTGCATATGCTGGGTAACAATGAAGCAGTGTCAGAAAAACAAGCCAAATAGCATGGTTATAAATGCATATTGCTTGAATTTGCTTATTTGAGTAGGCTGACAAATTAATGGTGAGCCTAATAGCCATATTACGAACCTAAAAATGGCAACTGCAATAAGAATTTTTTTCTTCTTTATTTTGCAAAAACATAAAATATAAATCCACTGGCTTAATCAGTATTGTCCCCATATTGGCATCTTCATAATATTTAATTTCATACAAAATGTGGTAGCATTATGATTAGCTGGGCTTGAGTGCCAACTGGGTGGGCATTATATCATTATAGGCCTACTACACAAAATAAGGTCTTTTGAAATGTATTTAGGGCTTTCCATGTACAAGTTAAATGGTCAAAAACTCTACACTGTAAAAAATTGCTGTAATTTTTACAGTAAATATTTACAGTACACTACTGTATTTTGAAATATACAGTATTACTGTATTTTGCTATGAATTGTGGGAACATGCTAATTAATTGCTGTAAATTTTACAGTAGTATTTACAAAAAGATACTGTGCATGTTTTTAAAGGTAGACTGTCATTGCATTTTCCTATGTATTCTGGGAACATGATTATGCAGTAAATGTTACAGGATAGCATGTATACCATTTTTATATTTTGATTTTATTTTAGAAGAAAAAAATACTTAGTCAACTGTAATAAATACTGCCCTTTTAACGAATTATTTACACACTGTAAAATCTAGTAGTTCACCTTACATAGATATAATTTGTTATCTTTACTTAGTTGTTATACTTTATTTTATTAAGTTAAAGCTAATTTTAAGAATAACACAACTAACTGCAATGAGTATTACCAAAGTCCCTTTTACTTAAAATATTCAAGCAGCCACAACGAAACCAATGACATTAATTCACCAGTGCGAGGCAGCAGTGCACTAATGTGTTGCTAATGTGCAACAAAATAACAGAAGAAGAAATAAGGATGGTTAGAGAGCAAGCGCAACAAGCAACGATTTGAATTTGTGCGCCGATTTTGCTGAAACTGGGAAGGAGGAGGGAGACTGCTTGCGTTTTTATCACTGGATAAAGACTCGTTACTTCTACACAACAATAATCAAAAAAAGTTTCAAAAAAATATTGTGTATGAATAGTATCTTTCAGTGTGCTGCTAATTTTAACTAACTCCTTGTCAGCACCAGTGTTAGCTAACAGGCACCAAAGATCTTTGCTATTCTGCTGTTAGAGCAAAGACTATAGAAATACAGAACTTGTGGCGTAACGTTAGGCTATTTTGGCGAATTTAAGACTTTTTTTTTTACTGTCTCAAATCGAAAAATTTGTTGCTAGTTAAAGATTAAAGCATGGAAATTCTGAGGTACAATTCAAGAGCATGACAAAAGTCGTCAAGCTGAGCTCACGGTAGGTTTTAAAGTCAATCTTTATGTGCCACTGATAATTAATTGTTTAGTGTAATCTTTTGCAGTGTTCCCTCTATAATGTTATAAGACCTAGATGCTTTGGTCAGTTTTTGGGTTAAAGTTATTTTTCAATTTACAGTTTTATTGTCAATATATTTTAATAGGTCACAGTCTTAGTCATTATGTGATTACACCTTGCTGCTTTTGAGTTGATTTATGGCTGAGGCCTCAAATAGATATGTATAGAAATGTGTCTTTCTTTTTCTTTCTTTCTTTCTTTCTTTTCTTGTAAAGCATACAAATATCAAGGAATGAATGTGTCTGTAATCTACAAGGCACAACAAAAGTGGAACTTGCCTTTAACGGAAGAATTATTTGTCATATTTAGGACAAGTGTTTGTGGAAACAGCCTTCTCTGAACAGCGGCTTCATCGACACAGGCCTCAGTACACTGGAGGTGAGCTATTTCATCTTAAGCTGTTATACAGCAGTAGAGCAGTTTTTGACTCAGTCGTGTGCTACAATTTATTTACAATTTCAAATAATTTCTTGCAGATGCAGTATACCTGTAACCACTGTATTTCTTTATTTTTTTGCAGATCTAAGAGGACACTTCACACCCTACAACCCCTAAAAATGTATGTTGCTACCTTAATTGTTTTCAATATTTTAAAATAAACCGTGTGAATGACGACTTTGACACTGACAAACATATTTGTACTGTAATTTTTTAATGTCTTAAACTTTTTTTTTTCTTTACTTCTAGATTCCAGATTTGACAGGACTGCACACCCATCTGAGGCCTACCTGTTTTACTTCGTGATTACCCCAGAAACTTCTACAACTAACCCATTTTGTAAGTTATCATGTGGGAATTTTCTGTGTATTTGCTGGTATATTACTTGTATGAAGATTAATGTTGATTATATACCTAGTTCACCCAAAAATGAAATTTAATCTCCCTTTAGACAGTGCTCTATATATGCAGTGGACAGCAGTGTGCAATGATTAAAATTTTCTATAGCCAAATATTTAGAAAAGCACTTTTAAATATGTTAAACATAAGGATGGAAACCCAGCATAGAGGTTATTCTGTAGGCAATAAGTAATATTAATAATCTGTACATTTTTTATTGTAAATATGTATTTTCATATTGACATCTCTGATAAATTTAAATATAACTCTTCAATAAATCAAATGTGATTTAAAATGACACTTAATTTAATTTTCTTCTTTGAGTATATGCTGTTTTTTTTTTTTTTTTTGATAATTTGTGTTTTTAATTTGTTTTTGTTTTTTTGTTTTTTTGTTTTTTTGTTTTTTTACAGAGGAATTGTGGGCATTAACCCGGAAACTGGATCAAAAGTTGCTGCTGGAAAAGGAGACAAGAAAATGGATGGAATGAACCCACATGTATGCCCACTGATACGAAAGCTAATGGACTTTGAATGGCTTGCCATTTAAAAAAAATATATACATATATTTCAATGGAATAGAAGTGAGAGACTCTAAACAGATTGTCAAGTGAATGATTGATGTCCAAATTAATGTACATGCAATGTCTTGCCTTTTCATGGATTTGGCAATTTAAAGGTAGGCACAGTTCAAACTATTTCTTTTGTGTTAGTTTATTTAAACTTTGAGTTTATGGATAAAGTTCAGTCACACTGTAGGGAAGGTTTTTCTTTTTTTTTTTTTTTGTCAGTTTAGTTTTTTTCCCCCCAAGGCTAAAGCCTTTCATTTATTGTAAAGTGTCCATTTATGTTTCTCCAAGTATGTTTTGGAAACTGGTGCCTATGTTTAATGGACTTTATTGTACAATAAATGGTTACACTGATGAAAACCTGTTTTTTTTTTTTTTTTGGTTTTTTTTGGTTTTTTTTAAGTTTTATTGTTCACATTACACATTAAATTGACAAAAATGGAAAGGTTTACACACTATCACAGCAGTGAAAAATCTCAGTTGTAGTTAATTTAGTGAATTGAATTTCACAACAAATGTTCCTGAAAAATGTATGTATAGTAGTACAAGTTCACAGTTGCTCTTGTAATTTCACTCACATTCATAAACATTTCTACTGTAATTTTACAGTGATAGCTGTAAAAATAAAAACAATTTTAGATATATACATATATATATACAGCAGTGTGCTGTATTTTTACAGTACAATTGTAATTATCGATTTACAGTACTCTTGTAAATTTACAGTCTTACTAGCAACCAAAATTGCCAGTAAGTTACTGTAAATTTTACAGTAATTTTTTTACAGTGTACTGTGTTCGTTTAAAAGACGGCAAATAGGATAATGTCATTGAGTCATGCTTCAGTTTTTCTAAAACTCTGAAAGCAGTGAGCATGTGAGCATGTCAATGTTTTCCTTGGTCTAAATAAATACATTTAGACACGCTTGGTTCTTGTGTTTCAATCCTCTGTGGGCTTGAAAGTGCTACAAAGAGAGCTGCTGCTTGTGTACTTTACATGCCACACTACATGCAGTGTGTTCAGGTCAAATTTCATGCCAATAAGATGCATTTTGCATGAAGAAAACAAAGTTTATTTTCAGAACTGTTAAAGAGTTTTTGCATTGTAACGCTTTCTCATGCTAATTAAACAGATTTATCTCCCAAACTCTCATTAAAATGCTCATAAAACAAGTGTTTCTCATTAGAAAACATTATTCTAATTAGATTATCGTTACTGTAGCAGATTTTTTTTAATGTAAAAAAATACAAATAGTAAATAAATGAATAAAAATGAATTTGCTTTGGATCATAACGCCTGCCAAATGCATAAATGTAAATAGAAGAGTTTTTTTTTTTTTTTTTTTTTGCATTACGGTAATGGCTAACTAATACATCCTTAGTTGTAATGAAAATGTCACGATGTGCAAAAAAAAAAAAAAAAATAGAAAAAAATTCACCCATAAAATTAAATTGAATGCTCAAAGGAAATATGAAGTATTTCACACTCCCAGATAAAAGAAGTGAATGCTGAAGCATTTACATGCTTAAAAAATGGGATTAAATGTCACAGTTACATTTGTTTCAGAGGCTTAAGGACTTCACAGTGTAAACTGCGCTTTTCAAACATCAAACGAATTGTACGTCTGTCCCTAGACTGGGAATGAGGTAACTAGTCAGGCTGTGTAACGTCAAGAGAAAACAGCTCACCTCCGATCACAGATGTGCAGAATGTATACGGATGAAGGGAAAGAAATATTTAACGTTGGTGGGTGAACGAAGAAACGTACAAAACATATTCAAAAATCTGTTCGCTGATATTTTCACAGCATATATGTTTATAACACAAAATGTTAGCGTTTAGCTCTGAGTATCAGCAGAAGAGGTGTTATTGTTGGACAATGGCTGTTATCTGTCAGCCGAAAGAGTTTAATTAATCCTTTCACAAAAGCCAAACTCTACTTGACACCAAGAGACTCTTATGCAAGAGCAATTAGAGCCTGTTTCTCTCCCTAAGCAAGTTGCAGTGAACAATGTAAAACTGACAGATTTGCAAAACTGCCATGGATAAACCTCTTTGACTCTTAACAATTTGTGTATCATGAGGACAAAACCAAAGCAGAGGCCCTGAGCTTTTATGCAACTCATTGATTATCCAACAATATTCTGTTTAAGAGACAAAGCATGGATGTGTTATCATGATGAACAATGCTATTCATTTAAGTCCAAGACATTACACTATATATTTGCTTTTGAATAAGACTTTCATCATCTTTCTATCATGATGACTGGCCAATCAGGAAAACTAGGCTCTTTGAGACAATGAGCCTACTTATAAAACTGACAGAGCCAGCACGGGTTTTACAACACAGATACTATTCATCACTACTGGGCTGTTCCAGCCACCAGACACACCTGCAACTAATAATATAGCTTTCTTGATGTTCTCATTACCTAAAACAGAAAAAAAAAAATATGTTCCTAAAACAGAAAAAAAATTAGTTCAGCAACTATCAGAAAAAGCACAAAGGTACATATAAAAAAGTTTTCCTATTTACTTGAGTGAGTTGATTTATAAGCCAATTTCATTATACACTTCCAATCTAACTGAATCTGAAACAAATTTTAAGTATTAAATATTTATTTTTTGACAGCAAGACAAGTATAATAATAAATGTTTATCCAAATCTCACCTACACAATGCTATACAGTTGCTACGATGTTCTTCACTGTGACTCTATAGGATTATTTTGTTTTATCATCCAAAAATGATCTAAGATTGATAATTTAAGCTCCATAATTTGAAGTATGATTCATGGATTTCCTTGGCAAGCATCAATAATAAAATACACACTGTTTGCCAGGCCACTGTCTCCATGACACAATCAAGATGAAAGCCTAAACTGATGCTGCATAGCACACTATAACATCCCTTAGGCAAAGCATGATTAAAGCAATACCACAATTATCCATTTTCAGAATCACTAGTAACTGGCTTGGAAACTATAGAGTTAACAAGGCTTACATAATTTCTCAGCTGCAGAGGTTTCTAGCACTCAGCTGCATCCTCCTTACATGCAGCCTATGTCAGACAGGGGATTCGCTCATGCGTGCTGGAGAAAGTGCCGGCTAAATATAGATAATGGTACACCTACAGTATGGCTCTCCTTCAGCGATGATACGACTCTAGATGTCTAGAGCCAAACAGAATCCCTAAGATCTAAATAAGGAGGATTGTGGGAAATGGCAGTGATATTCCGAGGTTTCTGAGGTCCTTTAGACACTATAATAACTCTTATCTGAGAGTCTTCAAGTAATTGAAGTATGTTTGAAGATAAACAATAGGGAAAGCACTTTCAAAAAGTACATTACATTTTAGTGAATGGTGCACTGCATTGTATGGATTCCCATTAGAAAATACATATGAATGTTGTGTTTTGAGGATTAGTTCATCTAAAAACGAAACGTCTGTCATCATTCACTCACCCTCAAGTCATTCCAAACCTATACAAATTTCTTCTGAGGACACAAAAGGAGATATTTGGACAACAAATACTAAGTTAATGATGACTGAATTTAAATTTTGAATGAACCAAACAACATGCCACACAACAAGGATGAACTACTTAGATTTCATCATTTCATCATTTTTCATGCATAAACAGGGAAAAGAAGGACTTTAAGGGTGTATTCACACCTGTCTTGTTTGGTTCGATTGAAATGAACTCAAGTTCGTTTCCCTTCTTGGTGCGGATGTTTTGGGCAGGTGTGAATACAGCAATCGCACTCGGGTGCGCACCAAACAACCGCACTGAGACCCAGCTGAAGAGGTGGTCTTGGTCCGCTTCCAAACGAACTCTGGTATGGTTCGTTTAAGGTGTGAATATGAACCGGCCTCGATCCGACCCAATTGCAGAAAGCGTGCTCAGAAACACACAGCTCGCGCATATAGTGCTGTTGTTTGCATTTCAATAGCTTAAATCACTTGGTTTTAAACCGCAATGCTTAAAAACGTGTGCAAAAAATTAGTTTTCGTGACCATAGCGCACAGCAACGTGACATGAGCACACTAAATAAGCTAAAGCTTGCCGCAAAGCTCCAGCAAAAGTTGCAATGAATGTGTCTGTGTGTATGTATTTGAATTATTTATTAATAAACTAATGTTTTCTGAGTCAGTGTCACAAAGATGAAGTTAAAAATCCTGACTCGCCATCTCCTCATTGGACGCGCCTTTAGAAAGAAATGCATCTTTACAGATTATAATGAAAGAGTTTTTGTTTTGGATATGAATTATTTCATTTTGTAGTAACTCAAAGCTTTCTATAGATATATTCATCATGTCTGTAAGGAAAATATTCACAGAGTTTCGGTTCATTTTTGTGAAGCGCTCCTCTTCAAGACTGAGACGGCAAGCGCATCTTATTAGTTTTCTTTATATTAGAAAAGCACAACGTTTTCTTGATATCGTGAGTGCACACAAATAAAAATAGACCCTTTACAGTTCCGAACGATGTATTATTCTTACCTTTATGAGCAACAATTACGGCGTATTTAATTTGATGTCCTGAAGCGCGCTTCAGCTTCCACTCTCCGCACAAACGATTGGATATGTGCCTAATAGCGCACATTTATCTAGGTTAAATGTTTAAACTAACATTTTGATATGCTTTAAGTATTTCATATCTATAGATTTTATTTTTGGCAAGTCGTAATTACAACATCGTATGACATTGTCTCATATGATCCTCATAAGTTTATTCATATTGCGTTTTTATCTCATAACAGCAAATCAGTAAAAGAATAAAAATTGCACTACGAAAGATCTCCATGATTAGCCTGTTTTTGCACTTCCTGTTTTTCCCTGCTTGAGAATTTCTGTTCAATGAACGGATGACCTTAGCACACGTGTGGTTTTGTTTACAATTTCTGGTTCACTTGCAAAAAGGGCAGTGTGAAAGTGAACCGCACCAAACAAAAAAAATCAACATTGTATTTGGTCCAGACCAAAGCAAGTGAACTAGCGGACTTTTCTGGTGTGAATACACCCTAAAGTGACTTATCAGAGTTGCTGCAGCTGCCTGAGGAAAATTACAGATCAAAATGGCAGAGTAATGGAAAAGACAAGGAGATACTGTCCTGATTTCCAGATGTTTCTGCAAACTCATACCAAAGACTTCTGCCCTACGGTCAACTCTTCCTGAAAAGCCTTCTAATGTAGAACAGTGCTTCCTAAAAAAAGTGGCTGCAAGTGTGCATGTGAAGCAGGGAGGGAGGGGGCACTTCAGCAATTTCTCATTCAACACTTCATATGAAAATCTGTCCTGCTTGACAACTCTAAAACAATTTAGTCCAGACAGAGCCCAGTATAGTCGCACTGATCTCTACTTTCTTGCACTTTTTCTACCCTAGTGTACACTGGCTCTGGTTCAGCACTTCAGAACGCTTCAACAGATGTGGGACTCTTATAGGTACTAAATACTGCCATCATCAGCGGCGCTCTGCTTCGTGGCAAGTGGTTTTGTTTTATCACCGTTTTAGAAGACTTTACTTTATGATAAAAAGCACTTACAGACCAAATCCAAACCCTGAATACAAACAGATGCTTTCCTAGAAGCATACGCTTTGGTTTTTCCTGCTTTATTCAGTCTACACTAAAAAAAAAAAATGGTGCATAAACAATTTTCAATCAGAACAATTTAAACACATTAAATTAAATGTGAATTTTTTTATAATTTTTTTTATAAAACATATTCCAATACTCCATATTACATTTTTACAGTGTAAATAAGAGGTAAATCATACAAAAGTCTTGAATATTCAAGCATTATTTAGGAGGAATAAGGTGATATGAAATTTGTGGGCCAACAATAATAACCAATAATCAACAGTTTGTTATGGCCAATATGACAACACTAATTTGACTTTTTATATTTTAAGATGGAGCAATTGCTAATTGTTAACTGTTTTATTCATTTGATTTTTTTAGCATTAAAATTTTTAAATTAAGGACATTATAATGCATATATGTTATCTAACCAACTCTCAAAATCTGACATTTTTTTAAAAACTGCTGACAAATTATACGTTTTGTTTCATAATTTTCAAAATATGATGACTATTATCATAATAGGAAACTGTAAAAACACACATACAACCGATTTGTCTGATTTAGTTTTAGTTTTTTAGTTTAAGCAATGATCGGCTTTACCTCTACTATCTGTATTATTAATAACAATTTAATTATCCAAGTTACCACCAAATAATGTATTAGCCCCTGATATATTGTGCACTTTTAATTTGGAGAGGAGATCACATGAGGGAAGGACCATGTGTGGAAGTGTGTGTGCACACATGCACATTTAATACAGATATGGATTTTCCCTCCTTTTCAAAACAAACCTGTGGCAGTCATGCACTGAGATGAGTCTGCATTCCAATTATCTGGAAAGCACTCAAAGGCCTGACTATGGGAACACTGCACTGAAATTCCAGTGGTCCAATGCAGAGGGCATTGCTCTTTCAATAAAGTCAAGATGTTATGTAATCTGCTTCCAGCATCTGTTTTCTGCAGTGTTTTGTTTATATTCTACAGTAATTTCTCTGCCACTAAGCCCTATACAAGCCACATTACATCCTAAATCCTTATTGCAATGAACAGCACTAGGCCACATGAGCAGAGGGCTTACATTCAATCTGAAAGTTCATCAGAGAGCTACTTTACAGGCCCTAATGTTAATTTTTCTCCCCTCTTGACATGTTTTTTGTCATGTAACCTGCAATATTAAACACACTGAAATGCCACCGGCCAACACTGAGCAGCGATTAACGGTGCAACGGGTGCACATTAAAGTAATTGATGGCAAAGCCGAGAACATGCACAATCAGTGATGTGTAAAACTCTTGCTCATTAAATCAGTTCTTTCCAGGATAATGATTTATTCTTGTTTATGCGTCAAACAAGTGGGCCGGATGCTGCTTTGCAGGTGAATACATGCAGACTATATTCAGATAACTGTTGCTTCCCTTCTCTAGAAAGTTGTCTATGAAATGAAAAGGCTGATTCATTTCAGTGACTCATTAGTACTGCATCATGTCCATAATACAACAGATAATAAAGCAATAAGCCCCAAGAAGCTGTGGTTTACAGTGAATTTATAACAGCTAAGGGGCGTTGTTAAAACCCCCTTAGCTGTTATAAATTCACTGTAAACCATGGCTTCACGGGGCTTATTGCTTTTATAAAACGGTTATTCCATATATGTAGCAAGGTTTCACAAAATAAAACAAAGCAAATAAAATGTAATGATATTAATAAAAACATTATTCTTCCGCCAAACAATGTAGTTCCTCAGAAACGGTTGTGGTTGCAACAAAGTGGTTGCCGAGCAACACACAGATGTAAACAAAAGTGTATGTTTGTAGTGTAATTTACAACAGCTTCGAACGCAGCTCAACCAATCAGTATCAAGGACCGGAACTATTCGTTTTATAATTTAGGTTTTTTAACGTTATACGGTTATAACCATCAGCCTCAAGTTACTAATCACACAAAGTATTGAATAGAAGTACACTTATGGCAAGCTGCTGTAACATTTATTCCTCAAAACTAACTATCTGTGTTATTTGTACTTATTGTATAAACGTATTTAGTAAATAGTAATAGTAAATTAACCAGTAGCATCTCACTAGTATCTAAAGCTTGTGCTCAAGTACTAACTAGCTGATGGGTTGCCTGAACAAAAGTTGACTAATATCTGTCTTAATTCCACGTCAAATCGTCTGTGTAAACAACCCAAAAGTAAAATTATATAAGAAAAAAAACTGGTTCATCTAGTACATCTCACTATTTCATTATCATCAAGACCCATTCCGTGTATCTAAATACTGCTAAACAGTTACTAACAAGACTAAAAAATATAATAGTCACTATAGGTCAAATTATTAGTACTTAGAAAAAAGGTATGAGTAACAAAAAAAAAAAAAGATAGTAGTAGTACGTTTTTAATGAATGCATGTTAAAATGGCTTGCCATAATGAAACACTAAAGCGCAACACTGTTATATCTCGCCGGTACATTGTTAAATGTAAGTGTATCGGGATTTTTTTTTTTTTTTTTATAGCGAAAGGTGAATGGAAACATTGAATCGACTCCTGTTCCTTTCTATAGAAATGTTCGTGCTCATGAAATATTTATACTCTTTTACCCATCCCATGCCTCCAGCACTCTTACCCTGCAGATTCTGCACTCGGATGTCGCTGATCTGCCCGATCAATTCCTCCCGTTCAAACCAATCATCCCATTCGTGTCCCGCCATCTGCGCTCGTTTTGTGAAGCTCCGGTCCCGTGATTTCCTTAGATTTCTCTCTTATAAAGTGCTCTATGTGGCGGGTGGCCAGGCGGTGGCCATGAGGGGAGTCTGTGGGGGTTTCAGGGGTCTGGATCCGAAGAGATGCTGGTGTTCGGCTCCCGCATTGTTCAGGTAAAGTTACTTTGATTCCTCGTGACGCACAGGAAAGTCTCTCCAGCGCAGCTTGGAGGAGGAAAATGAGAGGGAAATGTGCGAGGAAAAACCACCTGGTTAATGTTTGCAGGATTCTCAGTGCACGCCCACACTACCTCTGATACTCTCTCTCTCTCTCTCTCTCTCTCTCTCTCTCTCTCTCTCGTTTGATTCGTGAACGAGTCATTGATTTGAACTGATTCTTTTACAGTCGATTCGATTGGCAAAGCGAAAACTAAAACTGAGGTGCGAACTATGGAAGCCAGTTCAAGTCAGCAATCGATAGTATATGATATTAAGTCTTATTTTAAGAGTTAATATCTGATAATATTGGGAGTCTCACAATAACAGAATGCTTTTTCGTATTATTTTAACTTTATAAAGTATTTCCAGCTTTTTATGTGTTTCCAACTCCTTTTTATTTAATTTATTTTTTATTAAGAACAATATTAACATACAAAATAACATACTGAAAAGAAATATGTAAATAAATCCAAAATCCTAAAATTCTGAGTGTATATGGACATTACAATGTAAAGAATTTCTTTACAGCAACTGGCTCCGTCTTCTAGAAACTTCTAGAAAGCGACACCAGTGAAATGTAGCCTACACTTATTCTATTGATAAATATTCACTTTGAATCAAAGTTCCTACATCACGTAATGCTAAAACTTATTAGCAAAAACAGGTATGTAAAATGTGTTAGTGTATCTCATATTAATATCTCGTTATGAGATCCTAAGCCATTATGAGAATCGCTAATTCATAATTAACATTTAATATCTTATTGTGACTCACAGAATAAAAATCCGTTCGTATCAAATCACACGCGATGATTTTCTAAACTATTTCGAGAGAAGACTCAAAAGAACAGGTGAATCAGTTGTGAGATTCGATTCATTTGAACGGACCGTCATAGCGAATCGGTTCACTAAAATGAATCAGACTTTCCAACACTGGTCTCTCTCGCTCTTAATCACTGATGAAAGACGTCTTGGACGAATAGTGTCTGTATGCGGTGTTGTGCGGCATATGGGTCGTGTCAGTGTGAAGGACACCACAGTCGTTCGTACGTGGCTTCGCTGCACATGTTTTACACAATGACCGAGCTAAATCTGCTTCATGTGATGTACAAATCAGCTACCCACCCCCATCCCGCGAGCACATATCTGAATGATCGTTTAAGGTGAGCTGTAATGGACAACCATCTATTATCGTGACCACTCCTGCAGAGCTTTGCTAATGAAACCAACAAATACTGCACAGGTCAATCTGATAAGAAACCAGAATAGTCGTGGTAAAGGTTATCGATTAAACCATAGTCAACTGGTGCAGAGAGCAGCATAGTAGCTTTAAACTACTGTAGGTCTTATCTTGATCTGACTGTTTTTGCTCTTGATGGAATTTAATCATTCAGAAACATGAGTGAACAAGAGATTACTGATATATCCTCATCAAATCACCTTCTAAATCACAAGCCTTCAAACTTTTATCAGTAGCTATAGCCCTTGACACCTTTAATGGAATACATATATTGGTTTTGTTCCAAATTTTTGTTTGCAAAACTTCACATACATAATAATTATTGATTATACATAATGTAATAACCTGATACTTCATAATGAATGCTTCTTTAGTTCAATAATGGGAGATTATTTTACAATGCAAAGTAAAAGCAAGTGCCCAATAAAGGTTCTTCATGTGTTTTTGTCTGTATAAGAGATCATAGGTAATATTGTAGCGTTTACCTAAGAGAGCACCTGACGGCTTCCTTTAGAAAATTTATTGTAGTAATAAGTTGTACAGTCAGTTGACTACAACATCCTGATATTTGGTTCCAAAGCAAGCCATTATAGTATATTAACAGGGATTTCCTGAGGAGCAATGCAGTGCTGCTAACAACCATGTGCATGAGAGAGACAGAGAACAAGAGGTGTAACAGCGCTGTTGTTTTTGCATTGCAGTGATTATGATGAGACATGTCTGCGAGGGTCAGTTATGCAGAATATTCATAAAGATCGATGGGCAGCAGCATTCACCCACCCTCTGTTCCAGGCAGAGGCGGCTGTTGTGTAACAGGGAAGAAGATGAGAAGTAAAAACCGCCCACAAACAGAAGCTGGAACAAAATATTCTACTCTTATAATGCAATGCTCAATAATGTGCATTTGTTAGACTGTACAACACTATTTGAGACTGTCCATGCTTTTTGGAAATTACTGATCTGTTTGAGTTATTTACATCGATTTGCTTGCAATGCATGTCTATAGTCGAATATTAGCAGTTTTGAAAGACATGCAGTGAAGCATATTATATTGAATAAGCAAATAATATTGTTTGAATTCCTTAGGACCTTGAGATAATATCAATTGTTTGTGTTTCAAATACATTTCCTTATCTGCTAATACTCCTACCCTGTAATAATCACACAAGAATGCTGTGCAATTCACCACAAGCCATGTTGAGACTCGGGTTGAGTTACAGCAGCCTGAGGGCTTTATGGTAGGTATGATGCTGTTGTTGCAGAGAGTCAATTTAACGGAAAACCATGAGAGATTGAAATAGGGGCTATGAACTGCAGATAGCATGGCTGTATTAACTTTAATGCACCACTGAAACTTACTTATGATACTCATCAGGTCATGAAACCAACAACATCTGAGTTCATAAAACAATCCTTTGAATTACAATAACACTGTGGGTGGATTTTTAAAAATATTGTTTTATTTCACTGGTGTATTTATGTAAAGTAAGTATTCCTATATGTGACCGGAATAAACTCCATGCAAACTTGACTTTGTCAAGTGGAAGAGTGCAAATCAAAACCCAATGTAAGTATGCACTGTCTCAGCGTTGCTGCAGGGGGTGCTATAGCAGAAATTAGTCTAAATTTATTTCCTTTTTGGTTGGTTTTCTATTTCAAGATAACGAGTTTACATCTTTCAATTCTGAATTTATTTTCCAGAATTGCAACTTTATTTCTCAGAATTGCAAGTTTACATCTCTCAGTTCTGACTCACATTTCTGACTTTTTTTTTTTAGAATTGCATGATATAAACTCGCAATTGCGAGAAAAAAAACAAACTCAGAATTGCAAGTATAAACTCGCAATTCTGAAAAATCAAGTTGCAATTCTGGAAAATAAAGTCAGAATTGCAAGATGTAAACTCGCAATTGCGAGAAAAAAATCAGTGAGACAAAAAGTCAGTTTTTTTATTTTTTACTCCGTGGCAGAAATGGGCTTCCATACTAACGCCCAAATATGGTAGACCAGGCCAGACACGTGTTGGTGTACTTCTATAAAGTGTTTCAACCAATCTGATTTCATGAGAAAAAGGAACTAGTTTATGAGGTGTCAATTTTGTATGAATTTGTAAGATGTGATTTGTATGAAAACGTACAGTTTTAAGGAAATTTAAGCATGAAGGTCCACCACTAAGCTAACCGTCAGTGTAGCGTAAGCAGATTTTACAAATGAGATCATATGAATTAGCCTCCAATTCACCAGAACAAAATAGTTATGAACTGCTATGAGAGTGTGTTGTTTCAGCCTTTGGATTTCCACAGTCAATACTGCAAGAATTTGCATTATTGATCATTATTGGAAACATTTTGGATTTTGATTAATATTGACACCAACTGAACCAGCAGAAATTCTGCCTCTAGACTTGACACTCACCTATACTGATGTGGGCCACAGCTGTTTTGTGTATCTTGTGCATTGACCCAAGGCTCTGATGTGATGCCACTAGTTGTTGCAGTAGCACTGATTGGATTTATTTTTTCTGCTTTACAGAAAAAGTGCCCTGCTAATGCTGCCAGCACACTGGTGCCGACCATCTGTCCTCTGAGAAACACGGAGGAGGAGGCTACAGAGATGTCACAGTTGAAGAGCGGTGGGCATATGAACACTAATGAAACACAATACTTGATCCATTCATCATAACATTCTTGATGGCAGTACATCATCTTTGTGCAGATGATCCAGTGATATCTCATCACCCTCTCTTGCGTTTGATCTGAAGCTGAAGGTCAGTGGGAACATTTAACTAGGTTTTGTGGTTCACAAGGGCGCGACCTCCAAACTTACCTTAGCGGTCTTCAAAACACTGACCACTACAAAGGCGTCGTTAAGCTCTGGGTTTAGCAGGCTTTAATTAAAAGGGTCATTCCATGTATCAGGTCAGTCAGCCGCCGCTTGTATTGACCGCAGATGAACCCAGCCTGTGCTGCTCTGAAGAACACAGATTCTTATGACATAATTGCTGGCATATTCAACTACAGTAGCTGCAATAAACAGCTTATGATATGAGATATCACATGCTCTTCCCTTGGTAAATAATGTCTAAATAATGCACACTTAGGCATGTATAGTGAACATACTATTCAATTTTGCAACTGTTATAATGACATACACAAAACAGGTATTTTATATGACTGTGTGTTTAGCTAGTAGATATTAACCTAAAAGTAATGACAGAAAATAATTTAGACTCGTCTCTCATTTTGTAAAAGCCAATAAAATCATGTTTACAGTAAAGCACATACACTGGAAGGCATTCTGAGAGTTTAAAAACACTTACATTAAGGTTATATTTTTATAACAGCTCTTAAATCAAACAATATGTGTAGTAAATCATTTGTGTTTGTTTATGGCACCAATTTATTGCTTTGACTACTGTTCTGGATGGATGATCTTCTAATGTACTACAGGTGTAATTCTTTTGGGTGGTGGTTGCTCTGTGTAAACAATACTTTGTAGATAGTTACATCATAGTTGCACTCTTTCTGAAATCCTCCTGCATATAATGCAGTTACCATGTTTACTGGCTTTAAATTACTGACGGGAGCTGAAAGATTGAATATACATATACATGTTAACAAGTCTTGTTAGCACGTTTAATATTAAAATACTCTTTAACATATTTAATAATAAATATAATATATAATTTTTGGAAATATTTTTTAATAAATTGTTACTTTTATTCAGCAAAAATGCATGAAATTGATTAAAAGTGACAAAAGATTTCTATTTCTTTTGAACTTTTTATTTATCAAAGAATCCTGAAAAATGTATCTCATTTTCCACAAAAATATTAACCAGCACATCTGTTCGTATAATAATAATAAATGTTTCTTGAGCATAAAATCAGCATGTAAGAATGATTTCTGAAGGATCATGTGACACTAAAGACTGGAGTAATGACTGCTGAAAACTCAGCTTTCCATCACAGGAATTAATTACATTTTAAAATATATTAAAATAGTTATGTTAAATTGTAATAATATTTCACAATGTTAATGTTTTTACTGTATTTTTTATCAAATAAATGCAGCCTTTCAAAAACATTCAAAAATTGATAGATAGATAGATAGATAGATAGATAGATAGATAGACAGATAGATAGATAGATAGATAGACAGATAGATAGACAGACAGATAGATAGATAGATAGATAGATAGATAGATAGATAGATAGATAGATAGATAGATAGATAGACAGATAGATAGATAGATAGATATTTCAGTTGGCAGTTTTTTTTTTTTTTTTTTTTTTTTTTAAAGAGCTGTCAATTTGCATTTACAAGACTTTCCCAGTGGAAAGCACCTCTGACATGGGAATCTTGGCTGCTATGGCAACATGCCACAAATTAAATATTTACTGCAGTGCTTCTGGCCAGCTAGTGTAATAAAATTGATTTCTTCAGCCGCAGTTTTAACAGACCAGGTGCACAATGACATTAAGCCATTTGTTATGCTTTCTGATTAATTAACAATGAAAGGGCTACAAAAAGTCATCCAGTTTGCTCAAGTGATATAGGTTCTTGACTTTTACATTCACAAACTTTCCTTAATATGTCACACAAGGTTAAAAATTGTCCCGACTTTGGCACATTATTAAAGTAACAAGAAAACTACAGTCTTTAGCAATGTGAGTCATATCCGGCACATTAACAACAGCTGTTTATCATGTGACCAGCAGCTCTTGGTGTGTTTTTCATATCCTACTTAAGCCAGCAAATGTGTAACTTGTATTCAAGTCAAAAGTTAAGTGGCTAATGTGATTACGCCACATGCTAGAACACATCCGGCTAGTGTGACTACAGCTTCATCTCAGAAATGTCTTCTGACAAGATAATTCTATTATTATTATTAAGTGTGGATTTCCATTCACATCACACAATGTTAATGCAGTTCATCTTTCTTTAATTAATGAACATGGTCAATATTTGTGGGTCCAGAGTATGAATTACTGATTAAACCGAACAAAGTTACTCATTGGTGGGTCAGTGTTGTTTGTGTGAAGCAGTGTTATTTTTGTATTAGTTATATACTATTATAGTATTTATTAATATTTTGCTTATATTTTTTATTTTAGTTTAAATTTTTGTTTTTGTTGTTTTTAAATATTTCTATATATAGCTTTCATGCAATTTTATTTTAGTTTTAGTAATTTTAGAATTGAAAAAAAATGTAAAAGCTTCCATCTAATATTCATATTTTATTTAAATGTTATTTAAAAGAACATTTTTTAAAATAATTTGTTATATTTTTAGTCTGGATAATTATGGTTTACTAGAACTAAAGCTAAACCTAAAACCATTAAAAACATTTGCATTACTTGAAATAAAATAAACTTTAATATATATATATATATATATATATATATAATACTCTTGTAGATTTTTTAATTAACTTTACTTGAGGTTTTTTTAATTTAGTACAATTATATATATATATATATATATATATATATATATATATATATATATATATATATATATATATATATATATAAAATAAAATAAAATAAATAAAAACTATATAGACATTTAAAAAAATACAAAAATTCTACAACTTTTACACTGAAATGAAAACCAAAAAATATACAAATAAGAACTAATTCAATATAGGGAATAAATACTATAATAGCATCTTATTTATACTAAAATAAAACTGGTTTTAGTTAACAGTAATAACACTGATATAAAGCCATTCCTTTAAACAGAAAAGTCACCTCGTTTTGCAGATAAAGGGTAATTTTTATTGGTTTTTGGTTAATGTCAGTGTGTGCGAGTTTAAAGGGTGAAGAGCTGAAGAATCACAGTCACCCTCCAATAAAATGAATCTGGGTAAATTATCACTGTATTATTCAAACCCCATTACTTTCACCTGAATGGCTAATGTACATCATGCCTCGATCTGGATCACTCCTGCAGAATTTCTAGGTATCAGCAAACAAACATGATTTGAATGGCATTGAAATGACACACAGCATTTCCACACCAGAGAAATATCAACCCATTGTTGAGCAGGAAGGAAACGGCAGTGTGAAATCTGCTGCTGTGCATGTGGGTGAGCGTGTAGGACAGATCCAACTCTTTCCCACTCACAGGAATCGCATTTGAATAAATTAGGCCATGCAAGTGTGCTTTCAGTGAGTGGGCTTTATCATTAAAGTCATATACCATCATATCTTTGAGCCAAATAGGCAAGAGTTCACATACACACCTCCAAGACAAACAACCACCTGACTACACAGTGACTATGTCAATAAACGCACTCCGCTATCACCAATGTTTAACCAAAACATATCTGCGCAGTCCGATAGTGACTCAAATAGCTGTTTCCTTTTAGCTGGTGACCTAAATGAAATGAAAAATGAATCTGGGGCGACAGAATAGGACACATTTTGTTGCTAAAGCAACCAAGAAATTACAAATCTATGCAAATAAACACCCAAACGCTTATTTCCTTAACCATAGCTAGTCTGGTCCTAAATGTAAACAGATGAAATATAAAACCTTCCTATGGCTTCTCCTTTCCAACTATCTGAAGCAAATCAAATCATTCGTAAAGTAACCTCAGGTTGACCTTATGACCTTACATTGATAGGAAAGACCTAGCTGTGCTCTATTGCGTGATGTTTATTCTCACCTGCACGCTGGTTTTGTGTTTCATTATCATTGCACACATCTTGACAGACCAGTTCAGCTTTGGTTTAATGCTGAATGCAGATAAACAGATACGTTTCCTGCTAAAAGAAGATCAGTGGCTTTCAGAATGGGAATCTTGATACTGAGTCACACATTTATCTGTTCAATCTCAAGTCCATAGCAACAAAAGAAACACAAACAGTACTGAAAATGCACTGCATGTTTATTGCCTTGAGTAAAATACAAAAATACTGGTTATATGATTCATACTGTATATATATTTATCAGTTTAAAGATACATCATAAGAGTTTCATCCAAAATATGGTAATAAAATAAATGTTTAAGCTGTTTTGTTAATACATTGTCTTACAACCCTTCATGCATTTGAAGTCGCTATAATTTCTACATGCTCTCATTCATTTTTGTTAGCTGTCTTTGAAAATAATTTCCAGTACTTTCTTCCCAAATGAAATATCTCCAATGAGAAAACTCTCCCATGCACACAGTGCTGTAGCTATATTAGCATACATTATACGGTGATCTTGTAACACAGCTGAACCGTTTAACAGAATTTTGTACAGTCTAGCATTTGCAGCCAAATGGAACATACAGTATTACTGATGAAAAAAGTATAGATTATTAAAGGGTTTGCATTGACATAAATAGAGATTAAAGGAATAGTTTACCTAAAAATGAAAATTTTCTGAAAATTTACTCTCCCTCAGGCCATCCAAAGATGTAGTTGAGTTTGTTTCTTCATTGGAACAGATTTGGAGGAATTTAGCATTACATCACTTGCTCACTATAATGGATCCTCTGCAGTGAATGGGTGCCGTCAGAATGAGAGTTCAAACAGCTGATAAAACATCACAATAATCTACAAGTACTCCAGTCCATCAGTTAATGTCTTGTGAAGTGAAAAGTTGCGTGTTTGTAAGAAACAAATCCATTATTAAGGCATTTCAACTTTAAATCATCACTTCTGGACAAAATAACAGTCCATAATCCATAATAAGTCCTGTTGTCCTCTCACATCAAAATCCACCAGAATATTTGTTTAGAACTGTTTTTGCTTATATACAGTGCTTGATCATTTCATATTTCTCTCCTGATTCAGATAAGGTTTTTTTTATTTTTTTATTTTTTTTTGTACTGGACAAACCAATATTAGGGAACGGTTTGAAGTTGGTTTGAAAATGATGGATTTTTGTATTATAAACACAGCTTTTTGATCCACAAGACATTAATTGATGGACTGGAGATGTGTGGATTACTTGTGGATTATTGTGAAGGTTTTATCAGCTGTTTGGACTCTCATTCTGACGGCACCCATTCACTGCAGAGGAGCCATTGGTGAGAAAGTGATGTAATGTTACATTTCTCCAAAATATGTTCCCATGAAGAACTCAACTACATCTCAGATGGCCTGAGGGTGAGTACAGTTTCAGCAAATGTTCATTTTTGTGAGACTATTCCTTTAAATACAAACAATAAAGCAGTGCAATAAACTGATACGCCGATAAACTGATAAACTTCAACATTACAGTTTCTTTTAGAAAATGCAGCATATTTTCTGTTAAGTCTCTTTCTGACCATGCACTATTATTAATGCATTTAGCATTAGATAGTGCATCACATATCAATGTAAATTACAGTTTTAACATAGGAGAGATAGGTCTGAATATATTTTAAAAGGGCATTTTGCTACGGGATAAAAGCAGTTCAGTGCAGTGTGCGTATGTGTAATACTACTCAAAGTTGTAAAGCCATGCAATTAGCCTCTAAATAACATGTCTAACACTGCAAACATTAAGCTCAAGGATGCATTCAAAGAGGATTTTGACTTTTGCCAACTCTGAAAGACAAAGCGTTTGTCAGAAAAGCCTTTGTTCTGGACAAAAAATAAATCAAGGCATTCCTTTCATCAAACCATGACCTTAAAGAAGCAGTCCTGCCAGAATAACTGAACTCAGCCTCTGATGGTTTTGGGCCCTTAGAAATCCCAGCTGAGACACTGCTTGCAAAAAAAGGAAAGAAAAGAAAAACAGACCAAGAAAGTCACAGAGTTCCAACTTTCTGTTCAAAAAAGGACATTTTCCCCAAACGGCTATTTTTACTCCATAATCTATGCCTGCAAAACACTTACAATAACCTATAACAACAATCAGAGGCAAACCAATGCCAAAACTCAGTCTTAAAGCTCAAAAATGTGATTCTGCAATCCTGACTCCCAAAAACCGTTGAAAGAAAACCATCTAATTCTATGAGCGCATGTGCATAGCACCTTTGCTATGGAGTGATACAGGAATGTCTGTTGATTTTAACCGTTTCCTCTTCTAAAATTCACTAATATATGAAGAACATTTCAAACTGAGCTTAGTTTTGAAACTTTTAGATGATAGTCTTATCTATGACATCAGAATCAATACCCGCAACACAGTGATAAGTTATATCCTATTATTAAACACAGTTTAGTTTGAGTGGCCTGAGTAAAACAGCAAACAAAAGATTTTAAACAAGTGGTATGGATAAAACATGCACAATTCTGTTTAAATATAAGACATACCACAGTATTAAAATTATTTATAGAAATAGCTCACCCCCAAAAAAATTAAATTCTGTCATCATTTACTCACCCTCATGTCTTCAATTAAGATATTTTTATTGTTTTTATTCACACAATAAACACCAGTGGGGTCCAAAACAACACTGGACCCCATTGACATTCATTGTATGAACAAAAAAAAAAATTGTGTCCCACAGAAGAAAGTGAATCAAACATGTTTGGAACAACATGAGGGCAAGTAAAGAACATCTTTTTTGGGTGTACTATCCCTTTAAGCATTTACTAACTAGCTACAAACAGAACGAACATAAAAACATGAGGGATTTGCGATGGATCCTGAGTAGATGTCTTTAAGGGAGTTTGCTCTTTGTAAAAGCTGCATTGGTTTCTCCAAACGCCTGTAGAGAAATGAACAGCTTGAATCATGTCGAGCAGGTTGTGAGCGTCTATGCCATCCACCCACTCACACTTTCACTCTCTCTCTCACACAAACACAAGCTTTCTGATCTGCTGGGTCCACCGGTGGGTGTACGGTGGAGCGAGACCAGCTGAGAACCAAGAATAAAACAACTAAAAACATTAACAGAACAATGATAAAAAATATAAGTATTTGTTATATAAACACAAGCACAGATTGCCATATTTTCAAAAAAATATGCTTTCGACTGTCGACGCTTAAGTGGGCGGAGGTCCGTCGTAGCGGAGCATGATGTTGAAGGAGCGGGCGAAGTTGTTGGACAGTGAACAGCTGGTGCCCTCGTCCATCATGGGCAGCAGGAAGGCCAGCAGCAGCAGGGCCAATAACAGGAGCTGGAGAGGAAGAGCCACGCGACATACACGGTACAGGAAGCCGAGACCGCTGTTCGCCTGCAAAACACACAACCACAGATGCTGTCACATGTTGAATGGCTCTATTACAAAACCTTGAGTTTCTACAGGAGCATTTACTCTGGAGGTCTCCAAACACTGTAGGTGTTTCTACTCAACTACAAGTGTTCAACTGTTTAAATCATGCTAGTTTCACTGCAATCACTGCTCACCTCTGCTGCAGGAAATCACTAAATCCAACTGAAAATAAATTACTTTGGTCATTGCTCATCGCTGTCAGTGTGCATTACCCTAATGCAACATCCTAAACTATAACAAAATCACACAAGTTATGGATTTGAAAGAAGTGATTTATGAAAAGCTTTTAATTAGCTAAATAAAAAAATAAAAAAATCTAAATTAAAATAAATTATAAATAAAAATAAAAATCCTATACAAACACTACAAAAGGTAAAAATTAAAACACACACACACACACACACACATATTTTAAGTTTAATTGCATGCAATGTGAACATTATCTTACATCGGAGAACCACGAACATGCAAATTTGTTGGTAAATTATTAAAATATTAACTTAAAACCTAAAAAAAATATTTTAGGTCAAAGGGGTTCAACTGACAAAGAAATTGTTATTTTTTTTATTACATGGAAGAATGTTCTACATGCTTTTCAGTTATGAATAAAATAACTCACTAAAATCGACTTTTTCCTTTCATGGAACCTTGAGTGAATTTGCTGCAGTGCATTCTGGGTTTATCTTATTCATAAGGATTTTTAAAATGTTATTTTAAAAAGTCTTTGTGCCTAGTGAAAAGTCAAAGTTTCCTTGTCAAAGTTTCCTCAAGGAAAGTCAGTTCACTTGGACATATTTGCAATGCCTCCAAGCAGCTATTTTGGGCATGCAAGACCAACTCCTATCTACTTGATTGGGGAAATCTCAAAAAATGGCCGAACTCACATTTAAATAACATATTTCATATCAACAATACAATCTAACATGAACTGCCCTATTAATATTGCTTCTTATCCTCAAATAGTAATAAAATGCAATTTCAAGTTGGCCCAGCCAATGCAGTGACTCTTTAATTTAATTTATTCCACAATATTGGGCATTGCTATTCATGGGAATATGAGTGAACCGTCTTGGTATTTCTAAAGTTTTTGTCGCCATATACCTAAAAATGTCGCCAAGGTAGGTGATGTTACTAGATTTATTATAATAATAATGTGTACAACACACAATAAGCTCAAATTCTGAGTGTAAAGATGCTTATCTGAGTTTTAAAAGTAATTTTAAATTGCTAACGAGAACATAAAGAAAATGTTTTACTTTTCTAAGCATATACTTTTCTCCTGGTGAATGATAAACGAGCAGAAAAATCCTATATAGATCTCATATAATTCCTCCAAATCATGAGATTACAAAAAAGAAAACTCTGATAAAAATATAGATCCTGGCTTGTGACTTGATGCACAAACTCAGCTCCCATCTCTCATTCATTAGCATTATACGTCTGATAAAAAACATCACTATGATTGAGTCATTTTTCCATGACTCACCGGATGCCGAAAAACAAATGCACACAGACACATGTACACCTGAAAAAAATAAGGAAGTTTTTCAAGCTCCTGTAGAATTGTGGGAGTCAATGTCCACCCACAGCTGCTCAACAACTGCCATCGCTCTGAGATATCTGAACCTAATACAACCCTTTCTATTTAACTGCGGCAAAGCTGAGGAACATGGGAACTCTTTCTCTCTGGTGTTTGAAAGAGAGTGCAGAAGTACGAAAAAGTGAGGAGGAGGAAATGTGGGTGGATGAAAAGCTGAAATCTCTCTCCACACTTTTCTTTTGTCAGCCTCTATTCAGGACAATATAATTACAAGCCTGGTGTAATGCATAGAACGATAGACTGTTCTCACAGATACACATCATCCAATCATATCGTTCTGGTTTGATAATCATAAAATAGAACAATATATTTGATCACAACAAATAATTACAGATTCTCTGTGAACAGCCTGTAATTACAGCTACAGAAAGGTTACCTCACTGACAACTAAAGTGTCATCTTCACAATTAGATGATTGTATTTGGTCAGTGACGGAGATAATCGAAGAGTCTGCAGAGTGTATATATTTATCCTGCATGATGATGACAGTTCACTAAGACAGCAGAAGATGATGACGGTTTCCACAACAGAAACAGACGCTGTGGTTCAGATGCCCAACATTTACTTGTGTGACTTATGATGCACTAATGAGCACCTTTAAACATGTTTGCAATGGCAAAATACAGCCTAAACTATAATATGTTCTGGAACAGCCAGTTAAATAATATATATACACACACACACACATCAAGAATTTAACAAAAAACTCCTAATTAATTGCCATTGTGTTTGCATGCCCCTTTTTATAATTCAAAAGACAGATTTTTTTATTTTTATTTTTTTGCATATTTTGCAGAACTAGCTCAACCAAAGCGTCTGTGAATAGCCTTGTTAATTGGATGGTAATGCTGCATGAGCAAAACAACATTTCTATCTCCATCCACTAATATCTGCTTATGTAAATAATGCAGGCGATCTCAGAACAGCCTTTTATATGCAGTCAGCAGGGCACCTGCGTCTCTTCTCAAACAGACGTGACCGTTCATGAACAGATGGCCAGAGAGTGAAGAAGTGAGAAGAGAGGTGTTAAAAAAGGTGTGAACACTGAGAAAATTGAGAAATTACTGAGAAAGATTAACACGCTCCCCAGAGAGATGCAGTGGAGCAATTGTCTTGATGTTTCTAAGCGGCCCACAGAGCCAAAAAATTGCATTTGTTTTTGGGGAACTAAGATGGTGCTTTGGTTCAGGCTTTCAAAATGCTATTTATGAGCCTGTATTTCAAAGCCCTCCTACTAATCCAGCTGAACAGTGTCTCAGTTCACTTGAGAGTGCTTACAAACTCTTAAAGTCAACATGAAACGGCATTCAATACTATTTTGCTTCCAGAACATGACATATTTCAGGAGTGAAGCACAATATTTAACAAGAAAAAAGTAGTTGATTCGAACTGCTAAATGAGCACCGTCTTTCAAAATTATTAATCTCATGCCTCTGTTACATAGCAGAAACAAACTCCACCAGCCTCAGTTGTGTGTCAATAAATAAACACTGCTTTCAGTTCTGTCCTAGACCTGAAAAGGGAATCTTTTCTTTTCAAAAAGGCTTCAAACATTCTCCACTGTCAGATCAGAGAGATTTTGAAACCCACTTTAATAATAATAATAATAATAATAATCCATTACATTTATATAGTGCTTTTCTGGGTACTCAAAGTGCTTTACATAGAAGAGGGGAATCTCCTTATCCACCACAAGTGTGCAGCATCCACCTGGATGATGCTACGGCAGCTATAGTGTGCCAGAACGCCCACCACACACCAGCTTACTGGTGGAGAGGAGACAGAGTGATGAAGCCAATCAGTGTATGAGGATGATTAGGAGGACATGAGGGTCAGAGGCCAATGGGCAAATTTGGCCAGGATGCCGGGGTTACACCCCTACTCTTTTTCGAAGGACATCCTGGGATTTTTAATGACCACAGTGAGTCAAGAACACAAGCCCACTCACAGCATGAAGGCCTGCGGTCAAAGAATAAAACCTACCTTTCCAGATCGGACATGCTCCTGTCCTTGTCCACTGACACCCTGAAACAAACAGAAACATTTGGTTTAGTTAGTTACATCCAGCTACAGGCTGCTACCCTCTTCTGGTGGACACATGATACTACATCAAAATCTGCATTGGAAATCATGTAGATGATGATATATGGCTCTTTCCTGGTATTCATTATGTAATAATTTTATTCACCATTTTTCAAAACAGAAGGGAGCAAAAAATTAAAAAAAAATAATTTTTATAGCACAAGCAAAAAAAAAAGTAATGAAAAAATAAGTACTGAAAAACAGGTAGACATACCCTCCTATAGGGAAAATTGAATAATAATAATAAATTAAAAGTTAATAAAAGTTCAATAATAATATTTTTTATTATAAATACATAATCTAATCTAATACAATCTAATATAAATAAAAATATAAATTAAATAAATAAAGCTTTAAAATAAAGTAATAAAAGAATAAATAACGGTCACAGATTTCTCTTTGTACCTTGTTTTTCAGCAGACCTCTGAGGTCACCAGCCTCTTTAAGTTTGGACTTGTATAACACCCAGCGGTAACGCAGCTCTTCTAGTTCCACATCCTCCTCTGCTGACTTACTCTGCCGACCGACCATCAACTTCTGGAACTGACTCTGACCCCATTTTACACTGTCACGTAAACCCTATTAAAAAAATTCAAAACAAAATTACAATGAGAGGTTTGTGTAGCTGTAGCAGTTAAAGATTTGTGGATCATAATCCAGTTATTTAGAATCCAAAATTAACCCTTTGCTCAAAAAAATGTTAAAGACCAATCCTGCCTTAGACATTTGATGTCCACAATATGATCAAACAAGCTTCTGCAGTTTTCTGATGGGAGTACAGTATCGTTCAAAAGTTTGGGGTCTGATTTTTTTTTTCTCATATGCTCATCAAGTCTGCTTTTATTTAATCAAATATACAGTAAATACTGAAGTATTGTGAAACAGTAATTATTACAATTTAAAATATCTGTTTCTATTTGAATATATTTTAAAATGTAATTTATTCCTCTGATGGCAAAGCTGAATTTTCAACAGACACTACTCCAGTCTTCAGAAATCATTCTAATATGCTAATTTGGTGCTCAAGAAACATTTCTTATTATTATTAATGTTGAAAACAGTTGTGCTGCTTCATATTTTCATCTTTCCAGTGGACTGATAAGCAAATCTGGTTCACAGTCATCAGTTTTTATTAACATTACAGAGAAATTTTATTTGGCTGATTAAACAAAAAAAAAAATAAAAAAATTAGTCCACATAGAAATATCCTATTTTTTTAACTCTTTATGAGCACATTATACTGAAACTCTCTAAAATATTCCTTTAAGATGTTCTGTAAAAATGTGTCTGAATTAGCAACAGTTATAAATGAAGTAGGAAGCAGTTTCTGCCAACATAAAGTCAGGTCTTAGTACTGAAGCATCTGGGCACTTTGTCAGCTGTAGGGGAGTTTTAAATAACTGAAGACAATCTCAATGTGGCTTGTTTTCTCCACACAGCACAATACGCAAAAGATTGAAGTAGTTTCATGGTATATTCAACAGGAAGACCACCTATGAATTGCCATTCAAGAGCTTTCCCAAATCAGAGCTGTGAAGCTGCGGCTATGAACAAAAAAAGTCAACATGACACAGTGGCTGTCAGCTCAACTGTCATCAGATATGACAGTTTTCAGGTAGTTGTGAAGTCTGATTTTTTCCAAGCCTGGGGTAAAACCTGTGCACAAGTCTTTCAAAGCTTCACAGAGCTGCAACTAAAATTGCACTGATGTAAACGTATATACGGCACACTACAAATCAGTTTCCCACAGATATGTAGCTTCACACGCTGAAAATTATCCAGCGTGGTCTGTGTGACCAAAGTAAAATATAACACTGCGCTTTGTTGAATAAGATATGAAAGCTATCAAAGATTGTTTTTTACTCTAACACTTTTTGATATTTTGGACTCCGCATAAAACTTTAATCAAAAACAGATAAAAAGACAGCAAAAAAATTTAACAAACACCACCAACCTTGAGGTTATTCTGTCTTATCCTCAGTTCTTTAGCGCTCAAGGATCTTTGGTTGTTCAGAATTCCTGTGAGTTTGTCATTTTCCTTGTGAAGCCACGCTTCAAACTCCCTCCTCTGAGCCTCCATATCAGCATGACGCTGGGGCCCCTGAGAGCCCATCTGCAGCAGAAATGAAAAGAGACATCCCTCTGTCCGTTTATGATTATAGCCTAGGTACTGCTTGCATAATAGTGGCTTTAGGGCTGGGTGATCTAGCTAAAAATTTATCTCTATATTTTTCAAGTCTTTTGATGATATTGCACATCTATTTTTATGTATTTGCTGTGAAATAGCACCAGACTCAGAGTATGACTCAACATGTTTAATAATGTAAATTAAAGTAAAAATATAGTTTAAAATAAAGACATGTTTCCATGTGTTTTTCACTAAATCTACAAATTGATCATTTTCATTTTCTATACGGTCCAAAAGTTTGGGTTCTGAATGTTTTTTTTTTTATTATTATTTTATTTTAGAAAGAAGTTTCTTAAGCTAAAACTGTAAAAACTGTAAAAAAGTAAGAAACAAAATTATTTTAATATATTTTAAAATGCAATTTATTCCTGTGATTCCTGTGAATTTTCAAGGCATGAAAATTTAAATTCTAACAGTTCTCATCGTTTATATTGAAATTTTGCTACTTATGTTTAAATCACAGACATCATTATACTAAGTCAAAAGACATGGAGAGACTGCAAAATATAATAAAGCTTAATGGTCAAAAACTGCATCAAATAAAAGTACTGGAATATTTACTACAGTATGTAATTTAATTATATGGCAAGCAAAATCACTGCAAATAAACAGCATATTTTGATATAATGCCCAGCCCTAATGGTGACTGTCAAAATAACAAGAATCATATTTTAATCATCCTAACCTGAATGTCATCAGAGGGGATCTGTGACGGCTGCATTCTTTTCTGTGCATCAGAGTCAGTCCCACTTAAAAAGCTGAATCTACCTTTTACATCCAGGTCTTCAATCCCAGAACCAGTTGTGTGTTGTTCAACCCACTCCCCAGTCCAACCACCACTGCTGATCATGTCACCTTCGTCCATCTCAATCCGCTTCCTGTTCACCTTACGGTCACTTCCAGATATGACTGCATCCACCTCATCATCCATGGACTGGTCTTGGTAAGTCCACTCTCTTCTCCAGACCTCTGAACCTCCTGGTCTTGAGATGCCCTCAGGAAGCACAATTCGAATTCGATCGGGATTTGTTTCCATGTTCCTCTCCAGTTCTGGGTGGCCTGTTGATTCTGATCCATGGTAGGACCTCTGATGCTGGTCCGTTCCTTCATCTCCTTTGGCAAGTCCCACTTCAAAGTTTGAAGCCATTCCCTGGTGATGCCCCTCTGCCCATCTGTCCAAGAACTCGGTTCTCTGTAATAGGGAATCTTGGTCGCCTGTGGCTGCATTTCCATTCAGAAGCCTATGTTGAAAGTAATAAATAGGTTGTCAAAAATTCAATTTTTATTTTTATTTTCAGTAGTGCTAAAGTGATACTGACCAGATCAATGATTAATCAGCCAATATTTGTGTATTTTGAAGTATTTAACACAGAAAAATGACTCATCGCCTTGAAAATACTTTGTTCAATAGTAAATGCTACATTCTGGATCTTTGTCCTCAACCTCTGACAAGTAAACATCATGTAAACACAGGACTGATTCACAAAGCAATCAACAATAATTAAAATCAAGATTACCAGATGAACTGGGTGCAGCACAAACAGAATGTGAAATATGTCTGCTGTGATTCCTATGAGGTTTGTTCATCAGGCCTGACAAAATATCATAATTATGCTCCTTGAGTCATAGTTTCTCGCTATTTAATACCATCAACACCCAGTATTGCTGCAAGCATTGCTCCATCTAACCTGTAAAGATTGAGACTGAGCGTGTGGAGGGACATCCAGGTCTCTCTGAGGCGTTTAAGGTCTTGCTGGATGTGAACTTTGCCTTCATCAGAAGTTCTGGACAGCACAGTCTGACCCTGAGCCTCCGTCTGATGAAGCTGAAGCTCTTTCTCTGGAAATTCTCCTAGCGCCCTCTAGAGGACAACAACAGTGATACAAGGTTAAGACTAAAATACTACAAAGACATGCATGCACAGGCAAGCAGTAATTTGCTTTTGTGACATGACTCAGGTGACTTAAGTAGTAATAGATGTAATACACATCAACTGTTTGACTTGTTAAATCTTGTTAGATATCTTTATAAAATGGGTTAAAGTGTAGAATTGTTATCACTCTCAAAAATGTACTATGGTATTCATGTTTTCTGCCAAAATACAGGTGCTGAATCAATTAATAAAAAAAACGATGAAAATAATTGACAACAAATGTTCAATTATCATTTAGTTTGGTCTGTATTCTAATATTGAGGGATTCCATTTTCTTTAACCGATTTCCATGACTGAAAATAATTCTAATTGGCTGATATTCCCAGGTTTTCCATAACGGTATGAACAAATCCATTTTTTCTTTTTTTTCCTTGCACACAATGCTATTTTTTTTAATCATAAAGTGTTTTGAAGCCTTTAGTTTGAACATTGTTTGAATGTTGTTTTGGAATACCATGTTTCTAACAAAATGATTGGCTTCTTCATTCAGATTACTGAACAAATAAATCAACATATTAATATATTATTCAAATAAAACAAAATATAATATAAACCATGATAATAGTGATAATATCACAATAGATTAAAATGGGATCCTTTAAACACTGCAAAAAGCAATGTTAATTTCATGTACTTTTCTTAATTAACAGTAACATTAACTGTAGTAAATTGCTCATAGATGTACCTCAGCCTCATGCTGGCGTTTATTGATGCTCCATTCCCCATCTGATCTGCGAAACGACTCTAGCTTCTGTCTCATGATCATTAACCACTTCTCCATATTCAGAATATTGTCATGGAAACTCTCGTGTTCTGCAATGTTCTCCTCACTTTCATTCACCTTTATCTGGTATGAACAACAACACATATACACATAAATACACACATACATTATGAACCTGAAACAGACGTGAGGAGGATTTTAATGCAATAAAATTCTGTTATCTTTTCAGAAAAAAATCTCTTCAGGCCACAAGTGTGCATTAAAACTGAAATAAGGAGGTTTGATCAAGGCCTTCATAGTCATCTTCTTCATCGTCATCATGATCAACACTCAGCAGGAGGTGTGGAAACTGGGGTGTGATCGCAGCGGTTTCCACAGATCTTCAGGGTTAAATCAGAATCACTTGTGAAGTTGGGCATTTTGAAGTGGCTAGTAAAAAGATACGTAGCCTCCCCTCATTATTCAGAATTTCATATTTCTATCAATTAATAGTTCTTTCAAAAAAGAAAATTCATTTACTCTAAAAATCTTCCCTCTGCAACAGCTATCAAATTCAAAATGTTAACATTCAGAACATATAGAATTTTTTTCAACATTTTTTGTTTCGTATCATGTTCACACAATTTTTGTAGTTTTAAGGGTGATGCATGAGCATGACATCCTTTTGTAAATTCCATCAAAAATCTTTGACTGTCCCACAGAATCATTAATTTCCATGAAAAAAATGCTGCTCTTTTGAACATTTTATTCATCAAAGAACCCTGAAAAAAAATGTATCATGGTTTCCATAAAAGAATAAAACAGTAAGAACAGTTTTCAATATTAATAACAATAAGAAATGTCTCTTGAACACCATATTAACATACATTAGAAAGATTTCTGAAGGATCATGTGACACTGAAGACTGGAGTAATTATGCTGAAAATTCAGTTTTACCATCAGAGGAATAAATTACATTTTAAAATAATTAAAATAGAAAACAGTCACTTAATAATACTTTACAATAAAACTTTAATAATACTTTACAATATCACTTTTTTATTGTATTTTTGATCAAATAAATGCAGTCTTAGTGAGCAAAAGAGACTTGGGACAATATGTGGGTTACTAACTGATGACAGATTTTTCATTTTTGCAAGAACTACAACTTGAATTAAATATACAACCATAGATAGGAAATTCGAAGTATCTTGAGCAGAGCGAATCTTACCCGAACCGCCTTATAAACCAATTTCCAGTCCGCATACAGACGTTCAAACTTTGTCCTGTTTGCAGGGTTGGATGACACCAGCGTCTCAAGAGCTATGATATGGGCTTCACAATCTTCCAAGTCCTTTCTAATGACCTGCAGAGAGATGCACACTCATTTTACATTCAGTCTGCCACTAGCGAGTCTTTCCCGCTCCCACCTGAACAAGCCACTCTGATCAATCAGCGCAAACACATTGAGCTCAGCGTGACATAACTCCTAGCTCCTTAAATTATTCACATGACTCTTTTAGTGTGTGCCTGAAAGACGATCTAATCAAAAGTCACTGTACGTCTAAAGCATACCACATGCAGAGATTAAAACCAAAACAGCTGTTCAACTCAAAAAGCTGCATGCAAAGCAAAACTTTTTTGAAGTCGGAAACAGCTATACGCTTCTGTTTTCTCTGCTGCTCACCCGGAGTTGGTCGGCCTGGGTCTTCTTGGCAAGAATGTCAGGTTGAAGTCCATCCGTCGTGATGGACCGCTCCTTTATGGAGGTTAGTTTTTTGTGTATGGAGTCATAGGCATCTGAAAAGTCCTTCGTCTTTGATATCAAACCCTAAGGACATTCATAGGATACCACATGGTTTGGGGTGTTGAGACAACATGTATTACAGGTTTAAGATAGGGACAGAAGCAATATAAGAACACATTTATAACATGATAATCTGAAAATAATCTATCAGTGGGTGATATAAGAATACATTTATATTAGGGCTGTCAACGTTAACGCATTAACGCATGCGATTAATCTAAAAATTAACGCGTTAATATTTTTTTTAACGCAAATTAATCGTTTGATAAGGTTTGAACTTCTTGCCGTCATCGCAGTGTGGAAGGTAATCTATCATTGCCTGCGTCCCAATGTGCATACTATCCATCCTAAATTCTATGTGACATTAGTAATTTTCAATACTATTTAGGGCAGATAGGGTGGATAGTATGCACATTGGGACGCAGGGATTGTGTGATTATGAGGCGCCGGGAAGCGAATGCGGAGAGAGAAAGCGAGTGTGTCCGAGAGAGAGAGAGAGAGAGAGAGAGAGAGAGAGAGAGAGACCATATCATATGTGATAAGGGTACAGCGAACCAGTGTTGCGGCACAATTGGGCTATTTTGAAAATACAGTCACGGGAAAAATTACAGAGCTGTGGGTTGCGGTTTTTTGGGCTACTTTTATAATGTACCGTGGCCGCCCAAAGTGTACACATGTGATCGCAAAAGGAAGTTATTAGAAACACTCGATGGTGGTTTAAAGTGACTTCTGAGTAAAAGTGTACTATTAATCTCATAAATTGTCTTATGTAGCATGATGCTAATGTTAGCTCTAATGCAGCTGCAGAACAGGTCAAATTCTTCTTCATAATGCATTTTGTCATAATACTTCATGTAAGGTCGCAAGAAAATGTTTTTTTTGTATTTATTTAGAAATACTTTTGATAATAGTTGGGTAAATGTATGAAGCGATGTGGATTTGGTAAACGTTTTATTGCCAGTATAAAGGCTAATAATGGCTGAATAAAAACAAAAGAATAATGATAAAAGAATAATAAGGATTATGTCTCATACCTGGCAGAGGTGTGAAAGGTTCTGTTTCCTTAAATTAGTTTGTCATGCATTTCTTTATTTCAACACATTTACAGGTAAATCCTAGTATTTTAAATTTGCGATTAATCATGATTAATCACAGTCCATGACTGTGATTAACACGATTAAATTTTTTAATCGATTGACAACACTAATTTATTTCATGAAAATTTGAAAATTAAATAAAAATAAAATTAAATAATAAAATAAAACAATTTATCAGTGGGTGATATATGAATACATTTATATCATGATAATTTGAAAATTAAATAAAAAATAAAATACAATGATAAAATAAAATAATTTATCAGTGGCTGATGTGTGAAATATATTTATATCATAATCTGAAAATAAAATAAGATATTAGTGGATGAAACAAGAATACATTTATATCAAAATATTCTGAAAATAAAATTATCTATCAGTGGATGATATAAGAATACATTAATATCATAATAATCTGAAAATAGAATAAAAACAATAAAAAACTTAACAAATAAACATTTTATGAGAAAGTGATATAGAAACTACTGAATAATAATTTAATGAAAAAAAAAGTCTTCTTAATTTAAAACAACATCTAAAGGAGAGGTAGGCCTATCAAAACTTAAGAATAAATTATATTTAATTATTATTATTATTTATTGTTTTTGGAAAAATACTATTTTATCTGACTGCATACATTTACACATATAAACAGCACTTCTCTTTTTTCAGCTGGACATGATATGCATTAACTTTGACCACATTTTTTTTAATGCAAGACTATGCATCTTAGGGCTAATGGCGGGGTAAAGAGCGTTGATGTAGCTCAGGCATTTACAGTCTGTACATAGAGCAGTAAAATTTTGAGCTGTGGCTGGTGGGGTACCTGCAGGCGGTTCTTGCGCTGTAGGAGCTGGTTGTGGAGTAACTCTCTCTTCCTCACATCCCCGCTGAGCTCTTCCAACAGATCGTCAGCTTTCTCTTGGCCAAAAACAGAGTTGAGCAGATCACTCTTCACCTGGAGCAAACTCAAGCGCTCCTGGAGCTGCACGCTGTTTTTAAGTAACTTCTACAAAGAATAAAACAAAAGAAGAAAGAGCACACTCAATAACTTCAAAGAGAACAAAGCACTAACACTGAATTAAGGTGCCAAGATTAAGGCAAAAATCACTGCAAATGCTTAAATACAATATGATCATATCCACAACAGATCGTAGCATAAACTCAATATATAACCTTTATTTTCTGAAAACAAAGTGTAAATCAGGTGTCAAAAATGCTGAACAGGAAAACATCACAACATTCAGAGTGAAAAAAAAAAGGCTGACCTTTAATACAACTCAAATCTCTGGGTTCAGGGCTCAACAAAAAGCCGAAATGAGAGATTCAAACCACAGTATCACATATTAATGTTATTTAGCTGGCTAACATAAATGGTTTTGTCAAAATTGCAAGAACTACTTATGACAACCCGGAAAGTACCATTTAGACTTGGCTAAAAATTATAAATAAATTATAAACTGTTTTGCGCTGTAAGCCATAATTTTTCATTAAGTGTGTTTATGAATTTATAGCTATCAAGTTACATAACTATATAGTTTCCAGCTATTATTGCAAATTAAAAACATAATGCATTATTTGTTAAATATTTATTTATTTTTAATTAATTTATTATTTATTTCACATTTTTGGAAGGGGCCAGACTAGTACAAAAAATGTTTGAGTCCTGAGGTTAATATTTGCTCTGAATGATTTAATTCACATACAGTTCTCTACCAAATAATGTGATACATGATGCAACCTGAAAGTCTGATCACAAATTGGTTATTTTGGTACAATTCAGAATTATTTAAAAAGAAAACCTGCTTTAGATATACACTACTGTTCAAAAGTTTGTTTTTAAACATTTTTAAAAGAAGTCTCTTATGTTCTCATTAGGGCTGGGCGATAATTCGATAACGATAATTATCGCAATATAATTTTCCTCGATAAATCGATATGAAGAGTTCGATAAATGTTCGATATAATGTTTATGTGCCAAAAGCGGAACGAAACAGCACGACTCATTTGAATCGCGCCACACGGACCACGGATCCGCTCGGATCAAAGTTCAAACTGCCGCGCGGCGTGAGCTCACTAGAGCAGATGCGTTTACTCGGTCTCGTGAGCACTAAACCGCGCTGTGAGATCCAGTGTGAAGCGCTTGCATTCAGCAATGAACACAAATGTCTCTGTGATTTACACTAGTTTAAAGCCAAACAGGAGAAACACTGTGTGCAACGAGACAGTCAGAAGGCTTTTCAATCTACACATCACCATCATTTACCATGGATTTACTGTAGTAACACTCACTGCACCATGGTGTTGTGGCAGAAATGTGGGATATGCACACTGAATTTTATTACAAGAGTAATAGTATATATTTATAGCGTATGTATTTGTGATTAAGCTATAGCATGTGTGCATTTATACTGAATGTTTTTAGACTACTGTTTTTCATAAAAATAGGCTAACTTACCTAAAAAACATATATTTATATTTTTACCATGCTATTGAGGTGCTATATTTGTGGTTTTAACTGTGTTTATCATGATTTAAATATATGCCACTATGGGAGAACAATGCTTAATTTAAAAAAAAAATAAAAAAATAAATAAATAATAAATAAAACACTTGGTCAGAATGATTTTAACCATATAAAACTGAGGTTGGTACATTTATAGATGTTTCTGATTTTAAAAATGAATAAAAATTTACCAACAATTTGCATCCTAACTCAAGCTACTATCAAATGTGCATTTCTAAGAGACAAAAAAAGTGATATTATTACTATTAATATTATCAGGCAACCCAAACCTGTTCCTTGATTTGAAACAATATCACTCATTAGAACATGCAGAAACTAAGAAATATATTTTTCTATTTAGATATTTATTTTTAGGAAAATTAATGGTCTGGTTTCTACAACTTTCACTCTGGAGCAAAATTTTGGCTTTAAACTTGAAAGAAATAAAGATTTGACATTTATCGTGATAATTATCGATATCGACTGACATGAAAAAAAATTATCGTGATAATTTTTTTGGCCATATCACCCAGCCCTAGTTCTCATCAAGACTGCATTTATTTGATCCAAAAAAAAGTAAAAGCAGTAATATTGTGAAATATTATTACAATTTAAAATATATTTTTAAAATGCTAATTATTCCTGTGATGGCTCAGGTGAATTTTCAGCATCATTACTCCAGTATTCAGTGTCACATGATCCATCAGAAATCATTCCAATACGCTGATTTCCAATATGCAATGTTGAAAACAGTTGTTCTGCTCAATATTTTTTGTGAAAACCATCACACATTTTTTCAGGATTCTTTGGCGAATTTAAAAGTTCAAAAGATTAGCATTTATTTAAAAACAGAATAATTTACCTCTATATGCTGCACGAGCAGAGCGATTTGGGAGAAATCCGTCACCTCGGCAGAGGCCTCCAGGACCTGAGAAACCACCTGACTCCATTGGCTGAAGTCATACAGAGGATTCTGCAGTATCTGCCGGAGAGCCATCTCACTTTCAGAGGACAGCCTGAAAGATCTGCCTTTCACACTGCCACACAAAACAACTCTACTTAGTAGTCCTATACAGTGTGAGCTTATAGAGCTTTCAACAGATGCCTGCCACCAAACAACTGAATAAATAAATGCAGTAAACCCTGTGTGTAATGCACTAATTGTTTGAAGTGCTTACATTAGCACTCTTTTAGGGCTGGATACACATTGTTTACGGCTGACTAGACTTGTGTGACTGACATCACGTTGACAGCAACACAATGAAGACGGAAACCTACATGACGAGCCTCCCATTGTGTCTGCATGACAGAATGTTTACCAACCACATTATCAATAGCTAATGATTAATAAAATATCCATCAAAGTATTTCTCCTTGGCTCATTCCTCCTTTGCCTGAGGCTCTTTGCATGTGTGGTTGCTGCTCACCTCTGGTACTCTTTTACCACTGCTAGCATCTCATCAGACAGGCTTTTGGAGTCTTGTGGGAATCGGAATAGCTCTTTCAACCGGGATTTCAGCTCTTCCACCCTGGACTCCTCTGCAATGAGCTTGTTGCGCACACCCTGAAATGTGGACGTAGAGAACTAATCAATGAAATGAGAACACACATAGTGTGTTTGAAGGCAGCTCATTCAAGCAGGGCATAAACGCAGAATTTCTCCACATGTGGTCCAGACAGCTTTCATTGATCTAAAAAAGATTTTCATCCTTGTTGGTTTTCCCCCCACTGCTTACAGCAAACTTGGTCTAATTGGTTACTTTGATGGATTGAAATAAAACTGTACACACACACACACACACACACACATATATATATATATATATATATATATTCTGAAATGGCTTAAAAACTTTTTTTACTAAATGAAAACAAGAATAAACAAACAAACATTCCACTATTGTAATGTAATAATGACACATATATAAACTGCATAAAGTACTAATTTTAATCAGCAATATTATCAACAATATATAAAATGATCTAAAATGCTATTTTACCACATAATAAGATTAACTGAACATACAACCTTTGACACCGTTTTTGCTAATGACATTTAAATCAGAGACACTATTAAAGCATCTCAACATCTATACCAATGTCTGCTGCAGTTAGTGAATAAGATTCATTTGCACTGAAATACCGCATACAAAGTGTCAAAACTGTATAGTGATTTTCCCCCCGTGTGTCATTTAGGAGGTATACCACACTACTACTCTTCCAAAAACAACTTGTAGAATTAGTTTTACTATGGCTCAAATTATGGTCTCAACCCACACAGGAATTTACCTAGGGCATTCCCTAAATCACTGTAGGTATCATGTGCTGTCAAAATTTTTTTTGCTGAGTCTCTATCTGTATCCTACAAGAAGACTTCAGAAAACTATTTGGGAGTGGTGAGAGAGACGAACAGAGTGCTAACCGTGTGCGTCTTCCATTGAGCAACCATGTTTTCCTCAGTCCTCTCTCCATCCCTGCTTTCCAGATCAGTGCTGAGGTTCTGGACCAAGGTTTTAAGCTGCGCCAGGTCCGTCCACAGCTCCTCACAGCGGTTTGAATACTCGCTCTCAGAGTCCAGTGAGCTCTGGAGCTCTTCCTGATTCTCCAGCAGTGCTTGGCATAACCTCTGCCAGGCCTGCCTCAACTCCTCCATCTCTTTTGTGATCTTCTCCGCACCTGCTGGAGACGTCTTGGCCTTCACAACTTCAGACATGTTTTCAGTGTGCTGGAGAGTGAGCTCTTCTTTGGCTATACTAGCGGCCAGTTCCTGATAGAAGTTGGAATGGTAGAAAATAATGAATTATTTATCATTCATTTCACAAATTCTTTATATTTGCAACAAGGCCTTCTAAACATGGTGAGAGAAGTGGAACGTGATGCAATGGCAAAAGACGTCTGTCTGTATGTGTACACAGACCAGTAATTAAGAATTACTGCAAACAGAATATACGATTACTAAAACTTCATATACAATCAGTGTTGTATTTCTTAACTAAAGTTAAAACTAATAAAGCTGAAATAAAATATAAATATGAATACTTAGAAATACCAGGTTTATGTTAATACCAATATAGTAATATAATACTTTGTCAACTAATTGAAGTACCAAACTTAGTAAAGCTAAAAATGAATTAATTATATATATAAAAATATTACACATTACAAAATTACTAAAACTTCAGTTAAAATTAAAAAAATGAAATTATAAAAATAAAAGTTAATTTGAAATATTAATAAACATAATATTAATACATAAATAATATACTGATGTATTTAAATAATTAATATTAATAAGTATATCTAAATCATTGTTATCTATTATTATAAACAATTAATAAAATTGATTTATAGGGTCATATCATCTTTTTTTTTTTTTTTTAATGATTTCGTCTTGGTCCCACATTTTACTTGTCATTAGTTATGGTGAGTCCACACCATTAAACTGTTCACGTCTTTGTCATGCAAAATGGCAGCAGCATCAACAGTGAAAGTCAGGTCAAGTTTATTTGTATAGCAATTTTCAAAATACATATTGTTTCAAAGCAGCTTTACAGAAAATCATTCCCTAATCCCCAGTGAGCAAGTTAAACATGACTGTGATAAAGAAAGAAACCACATAGGAGAGAGGCAGTCAGGGAGGATAGCTTAACAAACTTCTTTATAATTGAATTAATTCTTCTTTAATATGAAATCCTAGATGAATTAATAGACAAATTAATGTGGTGATGAAGTACCTTCCTGTCAACATCAAGGTCATGAAACCTTTAGCGTGTTCATGTTGCTATGGAAACAAAAAATAAATCCAACGATGTGTACAGCTCATAGTTTTATTAAATCAGATGAGACCATTAAACACAAACTGGAGTATATTAGAGTGGAATATTTATAGAATTATATTACTACATTAGTATTAATACAACGTATTTATTCTACTGCCTCCTCACTATCTGGCAGGTTCTTAACACAGAATTGGTGTTTATTCATTATTATTAACACAAAGCATTTTAGACTGAGTCGTTTTTACATCTGAAGTTGTAAAACTGCAAGTTCTATCATGTTTACATGACGTACTAGATTTCACATAGTACTAGTTATAGTAATCAGATTTTTCATATGACCTCTTTAATATAGTAGCCTGAAGAGAAAAAGAGGACGCAAATTAGCAAGTACTCAGCTAAACTGGAATGACTTCACAGTTTGACTTCCAAAACAGGAATGATTTTCCCAGTTGACCATTCTGACCTCCCCTCCCCCAAATAAGTAGGTCATTGTACCTGCAGGGCTTCCAGCCTATTTTGTGTCGTATCCTCCATGTTGCTGAAACGGTGGACTTCTTCTGTTTTAGACATCAGCCAGCTTTGAAATTTATCAACGCAACTTTGGTATTGCTGGTGCTCCTCTACTATTTTCTGTGCCAGTGTTAATCTTTCCTGCATGCATTTATTAAAAAAATAAATAAAAAATAACAAGTCATATCTCTGACTCTGACATTATAGTACTATTTTCAATTTGATGATCTTGATTAATCCTGCAGGTAACAGCAATAAATGAATGATGCATTAAGAATTATAATACAGGTTAAATAATAAATTATACAGTACCATTCACAAGTTGTTGTTTTTTTTTTTTAAATAACACTTTTATTCAGCAAAGGTGCATTAAATTGGTCAAAAGTGACAGTAAATCAATGTTACAAAGTTTCTATTTCAAATAAATAAAATATTTATATTTCAGATAAATGCTGTTTAGTATTACAACAGCAAACTGTTATTTTAAATTGTAATAATATTTCACAATAAAATTGTTTTACTGTATTTTTGATCAAATAAATGCATGAGACTTTCAAAAAAACAATTAAAAAAAACTTATTGACCCCAAACATTTGAAAGGTAGTGTAATTTCCACTAATATCTAGAGTACTCTAATAATTTATTCTTTCATAATAACTATAAAAGAGTAACACAAGCTACAACCTGTCAGTGACAGCAGCGGAGAACTGAAAAGTAAAGGTAACTGATTGAGACTAGATCTTTTGAATGACCGTCACGAGTGAGTGTAAAAAAATTAGAAGACAGAAGATTAAAAGGCTGTTTTAACTTATTTAACATGCTGAACAACCTTATAAAACATTAACAATACAATACAGCTTCAAAAGGTTTCCAATCCTTTAAATGCAGCATTTTAATGTAGAACAAAGGCATTACCTTCAAAACTTAAACACATTCTGAAATGAGTCACCACACAAATTCATTCAGGCTGTTTGGTTGTCAGTGATAAGAAAAGGAAACTCAAGGTCTACCTGTGCTCGGTCTCGAATGTGGTCGTAGGCTTTTTTAAGACCCTCCTGAACCTTCACATCTACACTAGGGTCTTCGGTGCGGTTGAACAGGGCTGTAGCCTCATCCCGGAGCCTCTCCAGAAACTGAGCCTGGCCTTGAATGTCACTGTGAAGGACCCGCAGATGATCCACCTGCCACAGCTTTTCTTGGAGACCCTGCTGCATCTCAAGCAGTGGCTCCAGAGACCTGTGCATCTTCTCCAGCCACATCCCAAACTCCTCATGGGCCTTCAGGTACTCATTCCAGTGCAGCCACACCCACTCGATACGACTGTCAGAGGGGCATGAAAATAATTAAATACATTTTTTGATACACAGCATTTTCATGGTTCTCTCTGATTCTGGTCAATCATTCTGTGGTCAAATATTTTTGCATAATGATGGCAAAATCAATAAATATAAATAAAATATAATTGTCTTAGGCAAAGAGATAGAGATATATTATATATATATATATTAGGGCTGCAACAACTAATCGATAAAATCGATTATTATCTATAATGAAAATCATCGACAACGATTCTCATTATCGATTAGTCGGGTCTGCCCACAGTGCACGTCCAACTTCAGCCGGTTGCATCAAATTAACGTTACAGCACTGATTGCTGCGGGAGAAGTACGTGATCCAAGCTGCCCAAAACATGAGAATTCTTTATTTAAGCTTTAAGTTAATGCATTAGCGTAATGGTTTGCCTTGTCAGGAGCTTTGATACATGAGTGTGCGTCCTCAGCGCAAAAACGTTCAGTTTACGGTCATATCCTTATCTGTAAATGTCACAAATTCACGCGAGCATTTCCTTTTTTGCATAAAGTTCCAATCCTGACAGTCTGTGTTAAGTTTAAATCTTTAGTGAATGAGCGCGGTCAGAGAGGGATTAATATTCAGTGCAAAAACACTGTGTGCTGAAATATCTGTTGTTGAACGTTAAATTAAGGTTTAAAAGTCAACATATAGTGCACGTGTTTTTTGAGTTGGAACTGTAAAGAGATAACTGCATATAGTTGTCTGAATATAAATATCAAATGCTTCATAGCCGCCTTTTACAAGGATAAAGAAATTACAGTAAACGTGACTGTGATCAAAAAGTTGGTTAACACTGAGTTTGTGTTTTTATTCATCTTTATTATCTTTATTATTATCTTAATTTTTGATGAAGAGATTTAAACTATAGGCCTATATACAGTGCTTAACAAATTTATTAAAACAAATGTATTTAAAGTTTATAACAAATAATGTAAGCTTTGTGCCACTGCTGCTCTAAACTAACAGTATTGGTGTTTACTAAAATAATTTTTTAGCTATCTGTATTGGTTAGTCCTCCAATATGCATAAGGCCTTTAGTAACAGTAGGCTATTTCTAATGCTATAATATAATTATTTCTGTTATCTATGAAAGAATGAAAAACCTATGAAAGATTTTTTCAGATACCCAATTACAGTCAAAAAGTAGCTAAACAATGCCGGCAAGAATGCATGCTGTTATGAAAGGCAGGAGGCTATTTTTTTATTATGTGAATAAATATTTAGTTGTTTCAGTTTGTTATTTGCCCAATAAATGACAATAACATTTTTTAGATTTAAACAATTCTTTGACAGATTCCTGAAATATTTGTGTTTTCTCTTTATTATGACAGGTGGTCTAATAAATTGTCAAGCACTGTGTTTTCATAGCATTCAGTTGACACGTTTGTTTGAAGGACATTGGGCAGAATGTGGAAGTGTTTTTGTCAATAAAATAAAAAAAAAAAGAAGAAAATTTAGTTTTTGTTTTTAATCCGATTATTCGGGAAAAAATAATCGGCCAACTAATCGATTATCAAAATAATCGTTAGTTGCAGCCTTATATATATATATATATATATATATATATATATATATATATATATATATATACACACATACACATACACATACACATACACACACACACACACACACACACACACACAGGTGCATCTAAAAAAAAATTAGAATATCGTGAAAAAGTTCATTTTTTTATTGTAACATTTCAAAAATTGAAACTTTCATATATTCTAGATTCATTACATGTAAAGTAAAATATTTCAAAAGTTTTTTTTGTTTTAATTTTGATGATAAGAGCTTATAGCTCATGAAAGTCAAAAATCCAGTACCTCAAAATATTAGAATATTTCCTAAGATCAATCAAAAAAAGGATTTGCCAAACAGAAAAGTTCAAGTTCTTTAAAGTATGTTCATTTATGCACTCAATACTTGGTCGGGGCTCCTTTAGCTCAAAAACTCCAGCATCAGTGAGGTGTGGCATGGAAGCGATCAGCCTGTGGTACTGCTGAAGCACTACTGAGTCTTCAGCTCGTCTGTATTGTTGGATCGACTGTTTCTCATCTTTCTCTTGAAAATATCCCATAGATTCCATATGGGGTTCAGGTCAGGCATGTTGGCTGGTCAATCAAGCACAGTAGTATCATGGTCAGCAAACCACTAGGAAGTGGTTTTGGCACTGTGGGCAGGTGCTAAAGTCCCGCTGGAAAAGGAAATCAGCATCTCCATAAAGCTTGTCATCAGATGGAAGCATAAAGTGCTCCAAAATCTCCTGGTAGACGGCTGCATTGACTTTGGACTTGATAAAACACAATGGACCAACACCAGCAGACGTCACGGCACCCCAAATCATCATTGACTTCGGAAATTTCACAATGGACTTTAAGCAGCTTGGATTCTGTGTCTCTCCAGTCTTCCTCCAGACTCCAGACCTTGATTTCAATACAAAATGCAAAATTTACTTTTATCTGAAAAGAGGACTTTGGACCACTGAGCAACAGTCCAGTTTTTTTCTCCGTAGCCCAGGTAAGATGCTTCTGACATTGTTTCTGTTTCAGAAGTGGCTTGGTAGCCCTTTTCCTGAAGACGTCTGAGCGTGGGGACTCTTGATGCACTGACTCCAGTTTCAGTCCACTTCTTGTGAAGCTCTCCCAAGTGTTTGAATTGGCTTTAATTTAATTAGGAGCACCTTCTGATCAATAATCAAAAATTCTAATCAAAAATTAGCCTTCCTAATACAAGGTGACATTTGACTCCTTAAAGTGACTTACAGGGGCATTTTCTTTTTTGCAATGTCATCATTTTCATCTGTCAAATTAAAAAAAAATATCTTTATAAGCTTTTTAAAATTTCTATTTAAAAAAGTATAATAAGAAGTAGAATAAGACAAATTTTACCAATTATATGAATTTAGTATTAATAAAAAATTTATTTGTACTACAGAGGTGGCGCAGAAGAACACAAAAGTGGCTTGTAGGTACATTTTCAGACGTTTAATGAGGCTCAGAGGTGGCATGAGTGCAATTCAATTAATAAATTCATGTGGAGATTAATGTTTTACATATACAATTTTGAATACAGAACTATTAAATGATTTAAATAACTGAAATTATACAGTAGCCCCTCAACTGAAACCGCCAGCAGGTGGCGGTAAGTCACTGATTTTATCATTGAATCATTCATTCAATTGATTCGTTCGAACGGCTGATTCATTCAGGAATGAATCAAGTGACTGTCTTTATGAATGGGGAATCATTGATCACTGATTCACTAGACTCGTTCAAAAACGCACTTTCATTCATGAATCTGATATGATTCACCGCTGTGTTTGCTTTTAGATATACGCTGCAGCTCAGCTGTTACTTTATTTGGAACTATTTTCGTTGATGATATATAGAGTAAAATCATGCAGCACTTGTTTATTGATCTGTTGTATTAAATCAATATCACATTTGCAAACTCCCTTAATAATAATTAAAAGCTGTCACTCTCCTTATCGCGATCTGTGGGCACACAGAAAATGAGAGTGCGCGAGTGAGTCCTCAAGACTCAAAAGCACGTGCAAATGTGATACATTCAGTCTGAACCTGCGGAAATGAGTAGAATTATCATTAACAGCCTCAATCCCGCACCGAGATTAAAGTTCTGCTCCGTGTTCTCTGATAATAACCCGACTGTGAATGATGAGAGCAGTGTTACTATGCTGTCAGTGAGAAGCTGCAGCGTGGCGGGGATGATTTTGGTGTGCTGGCAGAACAACAACAACAATAATGCGCTACGTTTCTTTTCCCCTCATTTTTCCAATTGACAGAAATCCGTCGTTAATCCCTGATAGTTTTTAAAACGGAGTGAACACGGATCAGTTTTTCAGTGAGTGGGAATATAAACCCGGAGTGGAGTGATTCCAGACCGCTGAGAGCGGAGAGAGGAACCTGCTTCAGCTCCACTCCAGGCTTTGATCACATCCCCCTCAGCAGCCTGAATACACCTCGTCTTTCCTTAATTTAAGGCCTATTCAAACTAAAATGAAGACATTTATTACACTATTTGAGAAATGTAAGCCTATTTACGGCCTTAAAATTGTGAAAAGTGAATTTAAGACATTAAAGACAGGCGGGAACCCTGCAATTAACGGAAATCCGTCGTAGCGACGGAGAACTTTAATCCCTGGGTTTCAAAGAACAAGAGATACCCAGAATTTACACTGTAGGGATGGTCATTTAATGAAGCTGAAATATAAATATTCTAATATTTTGAGATATTGGATTTTTGTCTTTCATGAACTGTAAGCTCTAATCATCAAAATTAAAACAAAAAATTTTTTGAAATGTTTTACTTTACATGTAATGAATCTAGAATATATGAAAGTTTCACTTTTTGAAATAAATTACAATTAAAAAAAATGAACTTTTTCACGATATTCAAATTTTTTTAGATGCACCTGTATATCAGTGTTTCCCACAGGATTTTGTGAGACTTGTGACGTCACATTAATGTGCATATTTATGACGTCATTGTGTCAAGTTTTCATTCAGACGAGTTTTGGCACTTCAGATCTGTTCTACTCTATGAACTGTCACATACTGCAATACAACTGAATGCCCAATAAAGCTGTTCACATTACATTTTCTGTTGTCATACATAAAACAAGTATAAATAGTAAACACGACCCATTAATACAACATGTTAACCAGGAATCACTCTCACTATACTCCTTAAACCCTGACTTATAATCGCGACATCGTCTGATAAAATCAATATACAGCTAACTTACACTAAAATGCGACTATATGCGGTGCCCTCACGGGCAGAACCGGCGACATCTTCCAACTGAACCATAGCTAAGGTTTTTTCAAAAAAGTCGTTAGGTTTGTCAGTATGTACCTGTTATGGGAAAAAAGCCACCAAAAGGGTCTGAAAGTTGCTATATATTATGCTAAAGTCACACTCGTGTGTGTGAGACGCGGGAGCTGATGGCAGCGGACGGTGGGCGGCCCGCCCAGGTAAAGTCTATGTGTGGAAAGCACTATGTATGTGTGTGTGTGTGTATATATATATATATATATATATATATATATATATATATATATATATATATATATATATAGATAGATAGATAGATAGATAGATAGATAGATAGATAGATGGATAAAAACAGTGATAATGCAAATGTCACTACATAGAAATGCTTTTAATATAGCAATACATCTTTAGGCATACAGTATGGTCTACCTATGGACAGAGACTGTACCTGTGACAATGAATGATGTAGGTTGACGTCTCCTCCCAGAGTGCTTTTATATCTTTGAGTTTTGAAAGAGTCTGATTCTTCATCTCTTCATCTCCATTTCGAAGCAGAGCTTCAGAAGCCACCAACACCCTGTCCATCTTCACATGGCCTTCAGGCTCCAAGCTACGAATTTTCTTTACAACAAAGAAAAGTCATGCTTATTGGAAAATTTAAATTGATGAGCCTATAAATCTCTTGTGAAATTGTCTCAAAAGCTTTTGAGAAATTAGGTTGAGAAACTAATGGTTTTATTTCAATCAGACCACGCCCTCAATAGGTCAAAGGTTAAGGAAGGTCTCACCTCTGTCTCTCTGAGCCTGACCTCCAGCGCTGATCTGGGTCCTTGGGTGTTATCGTTTTGCTTAAGACTCTCCTGGACGGCCTGCATCCAGGACAGGGCTTCCGCCAAACTTTCCCCGAACTCATGCTGCTCTTGCTGGGTCATTAGGTTAAGGCTGACCTAATGCAAAAACATAGTGACCACATTTTCTAAATTCCAAAACACAGCTGTGAATTTAGTAAAGACGAGCCTTTTCCATACCACAGATTCATTTTAATTACTTAAAGCAGATTCTTTTATCCAAAGTGTCTCAACGGAGCTCAAATGGCAAACCCAAAGTACCTTTAAGGCAGGTCTGTTCACTGGTAACACCCCTTACAGTCACGCAAGTGCAGCTCTATCTACTTGAACAGTGAAAGACTGAAATCTGGTCAAAATTATGTGTCTATAACATTTCAAATTCGGAATATAGCTTGAAAAACAATGGTATCACAAATTGTTTTTCTTTAGCTCTAATCGGCCAGCTAATGCACATGTACATTCTGGAGTAAACAAACACAGTCCACTGCCTCTTGTAACTAAAAGGTGGGACTTTCCATTCCTACAGCTGCTATTTTGAGCATTGTAATGCCCCCAACATAAAAGCAATGAGTACCATTACAATTTCACCTATACTACCATTCAAAAGTTTGGGGTCTGTAAGATTTTTTAAGGAAATTAATACTTTTATTAAATTATTTAAAATTGACAGCAAAGACATTTATAATCTTACAAAAGATTTCTGTTTCAAATAAATGCTGTTCTTTTAAACTTTCTATGAAATAATCAGGAAAAAAAAAATCAGTTTTCTAAAAATATTAAAGAGCAGAACTGTTTTGAACATTGATGATAATTTAAAAAGCACCAGAGCACTAAATAGCATAATGATTTCTGAAGGATCATGTGACACTGAAACTGAAAATTTAGCTTTACCATCACAGGAATAAATGACATTCTCAAATATATTAAAACAGTTACTGTTTAACTGTATTTTTGAGTAGCCTCGGTGAGTTTAAGAGAGACTTCTTAATCTTATCCCAAACCTTTGAATGGTAGTCTATATAATACATAAATATCTCCACACTCTTAAAAAATGTCTCTAGTAGACAATGCCAAGTCATAGGTTTGATTTTTATGAGACACTAAAAGATGGTATACTCACCTTAAAAACATCAAGTCACTTTGGATAAAAGGGTTTGATAAGCGAATGAAGGAAAAAGACTTACAGTACACCTTAAGCAACTTCTCATAAAATAAAATCTAAAATGGTAACCATAATTTCAGCTAAAATACCATTGTTATTGCAATAAATCTCTTCATTTGGTATTACTGCCATTTAAAAATAAAATTAAACAAAACAGCATGACAGAAAAAGCAGCAGAATGACTGCAACAGCACCTTACCCTGTTAGAAGGAGATCCCATATAAATATAAAAACTCTAGACACTTTTATAGTAGTAACAACAAACTGTAGTAATTACGTGAACTTGGCGGGCTTGCTGTGCTCACAAATGGTGACAGTTCATGAATCACCCCTGGCAGCTGGTTTGAACCAAACACCTTTTGGTTACCAGCCAATATTAGTAACCACCAAACCACTCCACCCTACAGTGCATTGTTCCCGCCAAACCCTGAACACTGGCAATGCTGCATAACTTTTCTTAGGGGGCAAGAAACACAATTCCTCGTGGCTACATATGTTCTTTCAAAACAAGAGATTGAATGAAAAGCAGAGCCAAATGTGGCCTTTTTTCCTCTTTACACAGGGCGCCCTAAAAAGGATTATAAGCCACTTTCCTGCATGAGTCATATCTCCCACAGCATTCCCTTCTCTGGCATTCCCATAACCCTTTTCATATGAAAATACACAAACAATACATCTGGAGAACACTCTAATCCCTCCCTACTGCCATTGGTTTGGCCTTGAAGGTTATGCAGTGGGTCCATGAACAAAACATAGGCTATATATTAAAAAATTCTATATTACTTATTATATTTTATTTTTTTTATGTATAACTATGTATGTGTTTGAGAGTGTGTGTGTGTACACACACACACAATGAATACAGATTACATTAAATAAAGGGAAGCACACTGAACATTACGGCCCAAAAGAAAATATGTCTTAAATTGCTGTTATATTATATTTTAATAAACAAATGCTTCTCAAATGAAACCATATCCACTTATATCTCATGTCTGTCCAGTTTAACACTGTTATAAACAGATAATAATGTCAAATCACAACCAAAACAACCCCACGCCCTCCTTTACACGATTATACGCTGATTTGCATACACTGAGCAGTTGAAGGTCTGTTCTCTGCCTGAATCTGTATACCACATAACCTTAAAGACACATATAATTTAGTGTAACAACAAAATATAGAGGATTACTGCCTCGAATGAAGCATGCGGACACAGTTAAGTGCATTAAATCCCACCGTGTTGCACTTTATAGGCTGTAAACTTTGTGTTCAGAAAGTAACAGAACAGCAATGCAGCTACACAGAACTGACTGTGTGTACAGATCTCAAACAACCGATAAAGTGGTCGTACTTACGGATATATGTGCATCTGATGCGAGTATTTATGATAAGAAATGACCTTAAGTTTCTCCTCGAGCTACAAAGTTGCAGTGATCCGTCAGGAAGTCAGTGCAGGCCTGTCAGTTGCTCGAGCTGGTCGAGGAGGAGATCAGGCAGAAGCAGCACATCCGCAGAGTAACTGATGAGCGCACGTGACCGCGCGCGCCAGAACCATTCAAAAATAGAGCGGGCTTTAATAACCGTTAGGACGGGCGAAATAAAATAAACTCTAAATAATTAATTTAAAATAAATGTCATAAAAAAACACGAAATTAATAAATTAATACCTAAATAACGTAAATAACTGGGAGAAAAATTGAGTATCAAGGAATTAACTATTTTTGATTAGCCTTTTAAAAGTAAGAGTTTAATACACCTAATATGTTTTCCCAGCATATCACTCAGATACAAAAAATACCCCGAATCAAACAGGCTATTTATTATATTACATATCTAGCATTAGCTCAGTGAAAGAATGATGGTTGCGAGCCCATCTATTACTCATCACTATTAAACAGAATGTCTTAGTGTTGATAAAATAACTATATTGTAAATATCACACAAATATATAGCTTTTTTGTTGTTATCAACCCATTGAAAATGAGGTAAACAATCTATAAATCACAAAACAAAACAAAACAAAACAAAACAAAACAGAAAATTTGCATTTCTGAGCCATGGATTCCATCAGGAATTTCAATTAGAATAGTCATTTTTGATTTATGAATAATAAAAAAAAAGGTTTGTGGATAACATTACTAGAACAAGACATTACTGAATGAATTAGCTGTTCAGGTTGGCCTACAAATTGACATCTTAACTGCATAGCTCAACTGCTTGAAATGATTTGACCTATTTGACCTTGTTGAGTGGACCTTCAGGATGAAGGTCCTGATTTTTATATGCTTTCATAAATATTCCATGGTGTTGACAAAAAGCATGGACTCAGCTGTGAAACCTAAAAGGGATACTGTATTTTTAAAATTTGGCCAGGAGACAGTAGTAATGTTTTTTAAAAGGTATATTTCTGTTTTTCTTCACTTTAATATTTTACTATAATCTATTAAGCTATGATCTTAGGACGGGTCATTTCAACTGAGTGATAATGTAATAAAATATAACTAACAATTACCTTCACCCGTATGCATCTACTGCATTTTAAGAATACAACATACGTGAAGGTCTATATACATTTTACAAACATTTTGAATTACAGTGCACCTTATTCTGGTCAACACATATTACATTCTTTTCAACATACAGAAACAAAATCTTATGGAGTGGTACTGTCTTCATGATGACCTTTCAAATAGTGTATAAACATGAACTTTAAGCACATTTATCAGTTCACAGTTTTTTCATTTACAGTCAGGTATAGTGAAATTTTGCATGTGATACCTGTATGTGCAATAAAATCATCCCACCAAAATGAACCATCACCTTCAGTGTTTCATGTTGCATGTAAGGCAGTTTCAAGCTGTATTCAATAACTGTTCATCACAAATTAACCTTTAGCCTGCACCAACTGCCTAAATAAACAAGCTTTGCACTCAATTCTTGTAAGGTATCATGGCAAATTTAGTTTGGAGTACTACTAATAAAAATGTAAGTATAAACAATAAAATTAACATGCATGCAGATAAGCCACAGTAAAGACATTATCATTATTTATTTTGCATGAGAAATATAATGGTATCAAATACACTCACATACACACACCACATAAACATACTTCCAAATAAACCTCAAACTGAAAGGAGATTCTTTCTTGTTACTGGTAATTACGATACATTAACATGAACATCATTAACATGATTGCCTTAGCATAAACAAACTGTTATTGTGCAGATAAGCAAATTGACTTAAAGTTCCACTAAATAATTTTAAGTAAATTTGTTTTGTTCTGGTCTTTTTTATTTTTATTTTATTTATTTTTTTTGTCTGTTAATTCTAGGAACTTATGTTATATGTTGTATTCGATTTGTTTTATGTCCGTTTTGTTTATTTTGTAGAGCACCTTGAGCACTGCAAATCTGTATAAATATATGTTATATAAATTAATAAATATCTGAACTTATTAAATTGCTTAATTTGCACAGCACAGCTAGTCATGTGATCTCAACATGGCAACCCACCTTATATATTTACACCTTTATTTTCTAAGCCAATGATATGACTGGATCTCATGTGAGTGTGTAACATATTTGTTAAAACTAATCATTTTTGTTAGCTATAAACCAGTGGAAAAAAATAATTAGTACACCTTTAAAAGAGAAAGCTAACACCAGACTTTCTTGCTCTGTATATACTGTATCATTAATAGTCCAATGACGCAAACATGAAGAGAAAACACATAAGCCTGTACAAAAGTCTGATAAGTGTTTTACAGTTAATTTGTCATAAACCTGAAAAGGCCTGTATGAAGTGCTTTCTAACCCACTTTCTCTTAACATTTCGCCAGTCTTTTTGTGTATGAAAAGTGACAAAGGTAACTGCAGTTTGGTATCACATGAGCCAATGTTTGATGTGCATCAAAAAGTCAAGGATGGTTCTATAAAACCTCCATAAGTCCAAAAAAAAAAAAAAGAGTAAAAGATGGATGTAGCTGGAGAACGATCAGCAGTACACTGACCAGTAAATAAGGTTGAAAATAATATAGGCTCCCGGGAAGATCATGCGGGAGTATTTATCAATGGCATGCGTGTTCTGCATAATGCGTAAGGCGCGGATGCCCTTTTTCTTAGTGTTGGTAGATTCGCTGCTCACTGACAGGTGAACCACCATGTGCTCCTGTTTCTCTGGCAATACTTCCTCTGGAACCATGGGAGCTTCTGTGTAGCCAGCCAAGCTGTTGGTGTCAGCCTCGCTGTAGGTCCCATCCAACATCATGGTCCTGGTGTGGGACATACCACAGGTGCAGGGCAATGACTGGAACAGGTTGAGTTGTTGCCCAGGGAGAACAGAGAACAAAGAGAAGAGATCATTAACAAGGGCAAATTATCAGTTGGCATTAATTAGGTGATGGCTGATTATCTTATCAACATTACTCAACCCTTAATAGTGTGATGAGAGAGGGAGTGTATTAAGATGCAATTTCTCTCTCCTGTGTTGACATAATTTCTGCTAAAATGTGGGGTCGGATATAGAATGCAACAGAGTTCTAGAAGTAAAAATACAATTCTTTTTCTCCATAGAACTGATTTTTAACAATAATTTATAAACTGTGACCTATGCGGTTGTTAATCGATTGGAATATGATTTTGTTGAAGCCAACAGCTTATATTATTGAAACTTATTTAATAATTAACATCCTAGCTGGTTGGCTTAACTCCTAAGCAAAGACTTCTGAAAATTCATATGGGAAAAACATAAATGTGAAAAATACTTCCAGAACCAAGGCCAGTGATAAAGTGGGTGGGCACTGTTAAATAAAAAAATGCCAATAGTCTTTTAACATGAGTAGTTTATAATATTAAGTATGTATACAATTCATCATAGGCAAAATTTCTATATGCACAGACATAAATTTAAAACATGCACACTGTGTGAAGTACAATATCCCCTCTATTCATGGATGAGTCGGACATAATATCCACTCAATCTTTTGTGTTATGATATTTGACTGAAATCACAAGAGTTATTTATATGCAAGATGGGATTAAAATTACTATACTGTTATTTACTTTTACATAATGTCACATGGAAAATGTCATGACGTCATGACAAAGTAGTGAATTACAGTTGAAAAACACTGCATTATGTAAAACGAGTATAAAAATAATTTGCTGTGCAGTGCAACTGGTAGTCATATCAGCTGTGATTTTCAACAGCTCTTAAAATTCTTTTTCTAGACACATTATTTAATTGGGCCGCTAAAAGTGAAGACTTTTTTTTTTTAATGCATACATACTTTAACTAATTTAGCAAATATACATTTATTTCCGAGATGATATGACACCACTAACCAAATTAGCAGGTTAACATACAGTGAAAAAGTGAAATGTCTATATTTTTATCAATATTTTGGACCAATTTTCTAGAATAGAAAGTCATTTTTCAGCTCATACAGATTACCCTCAAAGCTAATAAACATGGAGTAGTAAGATCAACAAAACTGTCCAATTCATGTCATGAGGTCTTGAAAAAAAAAGCTCATAAATGTTAATTTTGGTGTGTACTGTTTCTTTAACCAATTCTATTTTTTTTTACCTGCTCTCTAACTGCTCGATCTCTGAGCTTACGCTCTCTCCTCTCCTGGACCGTGGTCAGATAATTGACTGCTGCATACTCCAAGACGGACAGGAACACAAACACAAAACTGACCCACAGGTAAATGTCCACAGCTTTGATGTAGGAGACTCTGGGCATGGAGGCGTTGACCCCAGTGATGATGGTGGACATGGTGAGCACCGTGGTGATACCTTGATAAAATCAGCACATCCTGTTAAGATCTGCAGGTGCGTAACTTAACATAGGAAGCAACAGTGATGCCTGAGGCAAAAACTGCGATAATCTTACCTAATGAAACTCTGGCTGGAACAGCCCTGCGATCAATCCAGAATGACACCCATGACAACATAACCATAAGTGTGGCAGGGAAATAAGTCTGCAGCAGGAAGAAGAAGATGTGACGGTGAAGTGTAAAGTTTATATACAGGCGGTTGTACCACCCTAAAGAGAGAAAGAGATAAAAATACAAATAAAGATGGAGTCAAATATTAACCTATGAACAATTTAGCTACACTTAATTTCCAGCGATATCGTCGACTTGATTGCACAGATACTATTTAAACTGAACTGAGACATCACTGAATTTATTGATGAACTGCCTTTAACTGAAAATTGAGTGTTTACTATTGTCCTTTTGCATTATTGACACTATTTAATACTGTAAAGTATTTAATCCTGTATTTTCCTATTTAATACTGTAAAGCTGCTTTGACACAATCTGTATTGTTAAAAGCGCTATATAAATAAAGGTGATTTGACTTGAATTATTGTACTATACATAGTGAAATATTACAATCTTTTTACAATTTAAAATAACTGTTTTCTGTTTTAATATATTTTAAAATGTAATTTATTCATGTGATGAATTTTCAGCATCATTAATGCAGTCTTCAGTGTCACATGATCCTTCAGAAGTCACTCTAATATGCTGATTTGGTGTTTAAGAAAAATTTACAATTATCAATGTTATAAACAGTTATGCTGCTCAATATTTTTGTTGATACCGTGATACATTTTTTTCTGGATTCTTTGATTAATAGCAAGTACGGCATTAATCATTAATTTAAAATAGAAATTACTACATTACAAAAAAATCTATCAAAAGTCTTACTGACCCTAAACTTTTGTTTAGTAGTATATTTTGACAAGTACAACTTTTGTACAGTAGTATATTTCAAAGCAAGACAGCACAAGCTAAATATTTTACAAAAAAGACATTTGTTAGACTGTAAATCATACAAATATTTACACATTGTCCAAAATTAGACACATTTTTGTTGTTGAACACAATCTGATAAAGCAGTTGCACCAACTGATTAAATGTCACTGCAAAACCGGCTCAGAGAATTAAAGTTAGTTCTGAGGAAAGCATCATATACTTGCAGATGCCACTTGCTTTGATATTTAATGTAATAACACTCATACATTTTAAGTGTGACTTAAGTGTCCAAATCCGTCTTGGGGCCACACTACTTGAAATAAATCAACTTGACAAATAATCCCCCAATACCTGTGCTGCTGTAGAAAGCCAGCCGAGAGGTAGTGTGAAACTTCTGTATGAGGAACTGAGAGAGAGAGATTTTGTCATCTATACTCAAAGACTCATCTCCACTTTTCCAGTACAGCATCAGATCTTCATCTGTGTAGGCGTCTAGAAAAGAAGGATCCATTTCAGGAAAAACTAACTTGGCAGAGTGAATTGAGCATGTGCCGCACTAAAAATAACACAAATTAATGATGCACTCACAGCTCTCCAGCTCCAAAGTGCAGGTCTGTGAATCCAATGGGAAACGGCTGAAGTCCATGTTGCAGGCTGCTGTAACGGTGACCCTGGGCACAAGAACCATGTATAACACGGATGAAAATACAGAAACACACCGTCTTAGATCTTTATATTTCATCATGTTCCTCACAGACGGCTGCTTTATTCACTCAATTCAAACCCAAAATCCATGGAATTTTCATATGCAGTTTCAAATCAAATTGGTAACTGTATTGATAGTATCCAAAAATGAAAATTCTGTCATCATTTCCTCACCTTCATGTCCAGACTTGTATGACTTTCTTGTAGGGCTGAGCAATATGGCCAAAAATATTATCAAAATATTTTTTCCATATCATATTATATTGATATTTATCACAAATATTAATTTACCATTTTTTAATTTAGGGTTCCATGAAATCGGTTTAATTTTTTCCCTAAATTGTGTTTTCCATTTTTTCTGGATTCTGTATTTCATGATTTAAGACAAATTTATCATCAAAAATGGTAGCTAATGAAATGATTTAACAAGACTTTAATAATATAATCAATCTTTTAAAATGTAATCAAATGAAAATATAACAATTAATTTGCAACAAAACAGTCAATTTTTATCAAAAAAAAGATGCTGCACAACAGAACTGTGTAAATGATCTCAGTTGTTTGATATTTCCTAAAAACAATATTATTATTACTTTGAGAAGTACATTTTTAGCTCACAATAGTAATATATTTCTTCATTTAATTTTTTTTCCAGTTAAGCCAAACTTTTATTTTGGCTGTTTGTTGTGTTGATCTTGATTTTCAGGGTATATTTGATGGTAGTTTTTCACAAATGAAATGGTGAAAAGATTGTGAAGTGACTCTCAGAACAGCTCTGAAGATGAAGTTTATGTGGAGTGTCCTGTCAGAATAGTTCATATTGTGTAAAAATTACTGTTTATCATCATTATTTACATAAACTTTACCTCAATATATCTCCCAGCCCTACTGTCTTGCTTCTGTAAAATGCAGAAGTAGTTTTCTAGCAGAATGTCCAAGCTGCTCTTTTACGTCCATTGTGTGGAAAAGAGCAGCTTGGACATTCTGCTAGAAAACTACTTTTGCATTTCACAGAACATCCAAGCTCTTTTCCATGTAATGACCGTAAAAGAGCAGCTTGGACATTCTGCTAAACATCTCCTTTTATGTTCCACAGAAAAGAGAAAGTCATTTGGGCTTGGAATGACAGTAGCTTTGGTAAGAAAGCTCCTGCTAAGAATAAAAATGTAAATGCGATGTAAATGTGCTTAGTAATGCTAGTCAAGAATGGCACACTAGCGTCAATTACTGAACCGACACTAAGGCGGTCTCATTTTTCTCTCCGTATTTCTCTCCTCTGTTCTCAACAGTGGTGTCCATCATTTGTCGGACAACGGAAATAATCTGGGCCAGTCCCATCAATAATGACACTTTCCCTGGAGCCAGAACAGTGTCTGAAATTTGACTTTGAACTCAGCTCTAGCCCTTGATTATAGCCTGCATGCAGGTAGCTTGGCCTAATTTTTAACTCGCAGCACAAAAGACACAGCAAAAACATCACAGGCCAGAAGTGTCGTTCTAATTTTAACACCGCAGCAGTATGCAAATGCTTAAGCCCAGCGACGTGCTTTTGTTTTCGAACCACATTTAAATGAAAGCGCATGCAGTAGTTGAGTTGCTTGAAGGTGAAATGTAGTAACTGCTGAACAACTGAAAAAATATTAACTTTTTCTTACATTGTACAAAATAAACAGGAATTATAATAAATATGTATAAGTACATTTACATAAATACATTTAAACTCTATACATATATACATAACTTACATATAATTGGAATAATAATGGCTCACTTAAAAGTCAGAAATGCCGGTGTAGATAATCTGCTTTTTTACCTCAGGCTGTAAAGAACGTGACCATCAGGGAACACTCTCAGCATGATATTTTCTGTGGTGGTGTCATGAATAAAAGATCTTTTAGAGTGGACGAAGAAGACGTCAGGAACCCAGATCTTCTTCACCAAGCGCCCATCGAAAGTCATGCTTTTATTTGTGGTGCTGGTGAAAGATAAGCGCTCATCCTTCCAGTAGTGTCTCAGGTATAATGTCATAGTAAAATCCTACACAGATCAAGACAAAGAAATTGTGAGAGTTTTCAAAATATTTAGTTAAAGCACAAGAATTTTTACAGTAAACTGTAACATTCTTGTTTTCTCAACTTTAGTCTGGGATGATTTTTTTTTTCAAAGAAATTAATACTTTTATTCAGAAAGAATGCATTCAAATGATCAACACTGAGAGTGAAGACATTTATAATGTTACAAATATTTCTATTTCAAATAAATAGCTGTTCTTTTAAATTTTCTAATCATCAAAGAATCGTGAACAAAAAAAAAAACAGTTTCCACATATATAATAATAAAAAATCTTTCTTGAGCACCAAATCAGCATATTAAAATGATTTCTGAAGGATCATGTGACACTGAAGACTGAAGTAATGGCTACTGAAAATTCAGACATTTTAAAATAATTTAAATTTAAATTTAATAAATTTAATAAAAATACAGTAAAAAATTTAAATTTAATACAAATACAGTAAAAAAAAAAAAAAAAAAAAAACTTACGACCTCAAACTTTTGAAAGGTTGTGCATATTTGGGTTTGTCTCATGAGACATGAGGGTCACATTTGACCCCGAAATCAGAGGAAAAAAATTAGTATTTGGCATTAACGAAATAAAGCCTTTTTAGGATGTAAAGATTTTGTGTGATTGGGACATTATTTTCATGCAAAATAAACATATCTCTCTCAAAGCCTCTTACTGTGAGGTGAAATATATTTGATTCTTATGCATGCAATGTGAAAGAAAAACACATGATTTTAAAGGAATATTTCTACCAAAAATTTAAATTCTGTCATCATTTACTTTTGTTGTTCACTCATGTTTTGGTCATGCTCACCTTGTTCATGCTGTTATTTCAAACCTGTATGACTGTCTTTTTCTTTGAAACACAAAAGGAGACATTTGGAGACTGTACATGTCACAGAAACGAGGAATAGAACTTCTGTGCCCTTTTTGAAGTATCATAAAAGTGGTTCACATGACTTGTGTGGAATATCCTAAATCTTATGGCTTCTAAAGACAGAAGAACATAGCGCACAAGTCATAGGGACCACTTTTATGGGACTTTGGTATCCTTTTGAAGCTTGAAAGCTATATTCATTGTCATTGCAATCAAAAGAGTGATCACATTCTTCAGAAATTCTCCTTTTGTGATCCAAGGAAGGAACTCTTTGTGTTTGCAACAACATAAATGTTGACATAAATAATTTATAACATTGCTTTTTTCATTATAGTGATTAGAATGGGATTTGCGTTGCATTACAGTAATGAGAATTGAGAGGAGGGGATATGATTAATTGTCATAAAAATAATGCCCAATGATAAAAACATTACGTAGGCTTTATTTCCTAAGCAAAATGTAATTCTTTCTTTTGATTCTGGGGTGAAATATGAGCTAAACATGTTCTTCAATGCTTATGTGAGATTCACTTATTTTCTTTATAAATACTGGCAATTTACACACTCCAAAGTTTTGTAAGTTACAACTGTTTTATTTGCTGCAGCAAGTAAAAGGCCAATTTCACATCTTACATCAATTCCTTACAAGTCGTTTCTTTGCAGTTTGTTTTAAATAGAAAGTCGATGCAACTCTCGATCCTCCATAAGATGGCTATGCCTCTCTAAATTGTTCAAGCAGATCAACCCTTCTCTATTCTTTCTTTTGGTTATATAACCATAAACATTTCAAATGGCCAGTAATCATGTATGGTCAACAAAAGCACCATACAGTTTCTTTGTTGCATCGCACAAAGGCTTCTACCAAGAGGGAAACCCAAAACATGAGAATGGAACAGCAGAATGGGTGTCATATTCTGTTAAAAACAGAAGTAAAAAGAAGATCCATGATCAAAGTTTCTGCCATCAGAGACGCAGCAGCTCTTTTTTAGCAATACCCTTGTGGGACTCAGTAACTGCAAAACAGCAGTAATAAATGGGCAAAAAGCAAGAGAATTATGAAATTGAGGATGATACAAAACTTGTGTAGAACATATCCAAGGTCACTTTTTATCAAAATCAAAAGAAAGAAATTATACATACTGTAAGAATTTATATTTTATTATAATAAATATTTTTTTCTGTATTATTTTACTATATAAATTATACTTTGCATAGAAAATTAAACCTATTTAAGGACTTTTTTTCTATTTTTGCATAGTAGATTTTCATGACAATTAATCCCAAAATTCTAATTATTAATGAATTAATGGTTGAATGAATGAATGAATGAATGAATGAATAAATGATAAAATATTATTAATAATAATAATAATAATAAATGCAAAATATTTTACATCATGGTAGTGTTTTACTGGCTTTGTTTTTATTTTATTTAAATAACATGAAAATATATATTTTTTAATATTTAAATTTAATCAAAAATTTCAAAAGGCATCTGGATGTACTGAAAATTTGAGGCTGAAATACTAAACTGTAATGAAAATAATGCCACAATGCAAAAAATCCTTAAAAAAAAAAAAGGCTTTATTTTTTGTCAAATTAAATTTCAACCGTTTAATGTGTGCTCATATGTTCTATAATTTAGAGTCAAATAGTTGAGGGTGTTATGTAAAACAACACATGTGAAAAGCAACTGTTTAGGATTACCTACCATGTCTACTTCTGAAATACTGTCCAAGCTTTCCACTTGTACGTCAACTCCCACTGGAATAGCAGGACCTGCAAAAAAACAAAACATTTAATCCATTTATACAACATATACAACTCTGCTTGTCAATTGAATTACACCATCCTCTCCATCCCACTGCTATATGACCTCTTTTGCATATGCCATGCATTAATTTTTCATAATACTCATTGTTTTCTGGATTCTGACAGCTTCATACCAGTCGCAATTAGCAGGGTGTTCGCTAAGACTTCTGTGAGCATCATTAAATACATCCTCACGGCCAGATCTGGATCTGTTTGCTTTCCACCAGATCTGTTCACAAAAGGCTTAGCAGCTGCTTTGACATCTGACGGATTGTAAGGAACGCTAGCTCTCAAAGAACAGGCCTTCAACCGGAACTGCAGCTTTGATATCCTACATGGAGCTGCACTTGTAAGGTCTTTTGTAGCAAATCTAAACCCTTGCTCTTTAGCAGGATTAGTGTAATAGGGCTATCTGTCACTCAGAAGGTAAGACATTTAGGTAAATGGGCAGGGGGTGGCCTGTACATATGGACGGGGATCATGTAGTAACGCCGGACAGATTCAAAACGAGATTTCCAGTGCGTCCCATCGCCACTTTAGTTTTAGTAATCCGACGAGATTATTGGAAATGGTGGATTAAATTTCAATGCTCAAAATGATACTGACACTGACTGAAAGTTGCCATTACATGTCACTTAATGTATCGCTTATCAAAACCCTTCACGAAAAGCACAAGCATTACTTTACATGCTACAGAAAATGCATTTGAGCCCTGTAGATAAATAACCGCCAACTGTGGAGATGACTTTTACAAATTTGCTTATGTAATCCAGATTCTCATAAGTAAACTATTGCCATGCAACACCCACTGGACCATCCCGTCAATTTCCCTGTCATGTACCATCAAGGCTTTTCATATCACACAAATAAGCCTAAATAAGGACACAGCTCCTAGGTAAAATCGATTTGTCCAAACTAATCATCCCCCCTGCTGTCAGTTTGAGTCTGAAACCATTAGAATGACCTTGAGTTCAGCTGTCCTATTTCTCAATTGTAGTTGTGGGTATTTGTGCTTTTCTCATTAAAAACAAATTTAAAGACCTCTGTAATAACTGGATATCATTAAAGGGATAGTTCACCAAAAAAAAAAAAAAAAACTTTTTATTTACACAAATTGTTCCAAATCCACAGAAGAAAGAAAATAAGTTTGGAACAATATAATTATTATGACAAAATGTTCCTTAAAGGGATAGTTCAAAATAAAATAAATAAATAAATAAATAAACTCTTATTATTTACACACTCTCATTTTACTCTTTATTCTCTTAAAATTCACTTTAAAAATTTAATAAAAAAGTAAAGAGAAGAAAAAAGTAAAACAAAATGTTCATTAAGTTAGTAAAAAATAAAAAAGAAACAAATAAAGAATTATTATTTATACACTCATGTTGTTTCAAACACATATGACTTTTTATCTTCTTAAAATTCATAAAAAAATATATCCTTTTGTGTTTCACAGAAGAAAGTAAGACACACAGGTTTAGAACAACAATGATTACAACAAATGTTCAATAAAGGCATGGTTCATCATAATAAATAAATATGAAAAAAAGAATTTTCTCATTCTATTTACACAGTTTTATCCAATTAAAATTCATAATAAATATCTCTTTTTGTGTTCCACAGAAGAAAGAAAGTCATAGAGGTTTGAAACAACAAAATGGTGATTGGTGACAAAAAAAGTTCAGCATTCTTCAATAAATAAATAAATACATACATAAATATTCCAGTCTTATCATGTTGTTACAAACCCATATGACTTTATATTCTCTAAAAATTCATAAAAATATTTATGAAATATTATATTTATGCTTTTTTTTTTCAAAGTTCCAGAGGCTATGACATTAAGCTGGTGATTGCTGGTTGATGTTTGGCCAGTGGGCGGTCTTTAAACCAGCTGTCTGCAGGGCAGGGCAGGCTGGGATTGTTACATGTGCTAATCCACGGGGGTTGGCTGACCGCTGCCAGATTAATCTCGTCACCAGCGCCATAGCGCCTCAGTCCATAGCAGATCGAGCGATCCTCCAGATGGACCGACCCATCAGCGAGGACCTCTTAAGTCTTTAACGGACAAATAAAAAAAAGCGAGAAAAGAGAGACAGGCAACAAAATGTAATGTGATTACAATAGTCCTCAGTTTCTAATGCAGCTCATAAGACTAACTGATCCCTTCGCCGAATGTCAGAATTCAGCCAATTTTGGCTGTACGTATAACACATAAAACGCAGCTGGCTTTGAGACATGTGGCATCCTGGCATGAAGATGTTACTTGCTATCTCTTGATCTTTCATTTCATTTCGTATCTGATTTTCAGGCACTGCTGGCCCAGCTGGCCCGAACATTAGTATTGAAAGCAGCATTGCGCATATGCAAATCTGCAGACAGAAGTAAACAGGGATGTGTGTCATCTACAACATGATATAAATCTTTAATATGTGTAATCCTTCACATCAAGAAACACATGCTGCCCTGTAATGACCCATAAACGCAGTGAGTGCTATATGTTCTGCGTACATCAACGATACTCCCCTTGTGGAGGATTAGGCATAAGCTTTATGCACCATCAGTTAGCCGTCTCTGGATTTAAACCAGAATGGAGTCACGCATTTGCAATTCTCTTTTGCTTCTGAAGTAAATCTCATTTATGCAGTACACACGGCACATTACACCTGCGCTACCTTTTTACTAATCATTGCATAGGATACTGCAATTGGTCGATGAAAAGCATGCTAAAAAGCATTGTTTAATGTGATAGGATACAACAAGGATAGAGGCAAATGTCATTTTTCCTGATGTAAAGTATATAATGATTATTATTGCATATCGACTGAGCTGTGAAAAGAAATGGTTCAACAAAGCCATGGAAATACTTTTGATACAGTAATATATTTTTGAGTAACATCTACACCGTGTGCCGAATTATTAGGCAAATTGATATTCTGGTCATATTTTTTTCCAAGAACATTTTACCAATTCCAAACTACATCAATCTTAATAACTGCTATTGACTTTGTATTTAATAATTTAGATATATAATTGTCCATGAAGGCTGGAAGTCAAAAACTCCTAATATTCAGGTGTGCCGAATTATTAGGCAGGTTTTCTTTTACAGATAAAATGAGCCAAAAAAAAAGAGATTTAACTCAGACTAAAAGTCAAAAAATATTAAATGCCCATGAGAAGGATGCAATACTAATGCAATAATAGAATTTGCAAAGTTAGGGCATGACCATTGGGCAGCAAAATGCTCATTGGGTCAGCAGAGTCAGAAAAAAACAGGTGGAGAAGAAAAGACACACGTCAACTGCAAAAGAATGAAGAATTAAGGTGAAGAATTAGGTGTAAAACCATCAGGAAACATTTAGTCTCCAGCGCCATCATTTTCCAGAACTGCAACCTTCCTGGAGTCTCCACAAGTGCAATGTGTCAGGTTCTCAGGGACTTTGCTTGGGTAAAAAATCCTAAAAAATGGCCCTCACTTAATAAGAATAACATTCTGAAGTGTTGTGAAATACATTAAGACTGATTGTTCATAGGCTTTATAGACAGATAAGTTTTGAGTGACTCTTGAAGGACCAGCAACACATCCTCTTGTACCACTGTTTGAAGAATTGATCTTCCAGAATCTGGCAGTAAGTTTTAGGAGCTCATATTTGTCAATCTCTGCAAGATAGACTTTTCAGGATAGGAGATGGACTAAAAATGAGCTCCTAAAACGTACTGCCAGATTCGGCACACCTGAATATGAGTTTTTGACGTCCAGCCTTCATGGACAATTATATATCACTTATAAATGATTAAATACAAAGTAAATAGTAGTTATTAAGATTGATGTGGTTTGGAATTAGTTAAATGTTCTTGGAAAAAAAATATGACCAGAATATCAGCTTGCCTAATAATTCGTCACACGGTGTACATGCAAAACAACCCCTTGTTCTGAACCAGCCTTTTTAGTCACTGGGCAATTCATAACCTTTTATGTATTTTGAGAAGAGCTTCTCTATTATTTTAATACAGTCTGGTCCATCATGTATCATACAGTATTTCTGAGCTACAATGTCACTATAGGCATATTTCACAAATGCGCTGTCAATTTTTAATGGACTATTTTAAAGACGTCCTTACTACCATTCTGGGCCTTGAATGTTTCAGTTGCGCTGCTGTCTATGCAGCGTCAGAAAGCGTAATAGATTTCATCAAAAATATCTTCATTTGTGTTCTGAAGATGAACAAAGGCCTTACGGTTTTTGAACGACATAAGGGTGAGTAATTAATGACAGAAAAAAACATGACTTAATTACTTTAAAACCAATTATTATTGTTATTATTATTATTATTATAAAGTATGTTATAATAGCTCATTGCATAATTCTACATTTTAAAATAATTAAAAAAAATAAAACTAAATATTGACAGAGCAACGATTTCTGTGAAAAGAAAGATCATGCAAATATTTTTGATACAGCAAGATATTTTTGAGAAATTACTACATGCAAAATAACCTCTTGCTCTGAACCAACCTGTTTATTTAATCACTGTTATTTCATAACCTTTTCAGTATTTTAAGAAGAGTTTCTTGATAATTTTGGTTTTAGTACAGTCTGGCAAATACGGTACAGACCACTGCTTCTCAGTTTCAGTCCCGGGGTACCACCACTGTGCACATTTTGTATGTCTCTCTTATCTGACGCCCTCGGTTCAGTTCATGGATCTCCCTAATGAGCTGATGATCTGAATCAGGTGCGTTAAATAAGGAAGACATACAAAATGATGCAGAGCAATGGTACCCCAGAACTGGAATTGAGAACCACTGGTATAGACATATATGCAAGGTCACTTCACACGTCCTTCGCATAATTCTACATTTTAAAATGATTACTTTTTTTACTTAACCAAAAAAAAATTAATTAAAAAAAATCTTCAGTGTTTCTGTTTGTTTTTTATTGATTGATTGATTGATTGATTTCTATTTGGTGTTTTGGAAGAAAAGCAAATGAAAATGGCCTTTAACCCCTTGGTGAAAATCTACTATGAATCAATGACATTGGATGACAGTTGTGAACTCATTACATCATGTTTTGAACTAGCAGTGAGGTTTTCACCGTCAAGCAGATGCAACAATTCATCACTGTCAGAGCTGACAGATCTGTGTATGCGTCTGAGGGGGTGAATATGTTTGGGCTATTTTCATTCCCTTTGCTGTGACCCCCTGCTGAACAAAGAGCAATTCCCAAACGTACGCCGAGTCAGAGCATCCGAATGAGTGACTTTTTAGATACTCTATTCATAGGAGGAATGGCATCAAACGCGGGAGTATTTCTTTTTCTTTGCCCTATATAGGAACACATCATTAAAAAAGAATAGGGGGACTGTATGGACTACTAGAAGAACTTTCATTAGTTCTTAGCCTTTCCTGCGCCAACTTTTAAGTGTCGTACACTTAAAGAGAAGCCTTGAGCTCCCACTTATATCATCCTTTAATATCATTCTAGCCGTGGTAGAAAAGTCTCTGCATTAAAGGAACAGATCATACAAAAATGAAAATTCTGACATGATTTACTCACCTTCCTGTCATTCCAAACAGTTATGCTGTTATTTTTGTCCATGGATCACAAAAGGAAGAGTTTTTGAATCTTTACACCATTGCAGTGATAGTTCATTGTGACCATGACTGTCAAACTCCAAAAAAGACAAGAAAATAAACCTACTAAAAATAAAAAGCACCATAAAAGTCTTCTGAAGCCATAAGAAGTCATTAGTCCTTAATAATTTTACATTCTTGCATATCAAAAATGGCAGGTTATGTTTGTACATACACAAAAACGTTTTGCTGTTGACATGCCATTTTGAATCTAGACGTGTTTGTATCTTATTACTATGACAAAATGACTATGACTATCACTGAAATCTGCTGAAAATATCACAGTATATAGGTTATGAAGAAAATGAGAGCAAATAAATAATGTCAATTATATTATTGTATTGTATATTATTAATAAGATACAATTTGCATTTTTTAGATCAATTATTCCAATTTTATAATCTCATCTTCCCAGAGGATCAGTCTGCACACACATCCAGCTGTTTCTATGTGATCTGATTGATTGTTAACTCTCCTAACAGTGACAATCTCATTAAAACTTCTGTAAAAAGCTTGAGAAAGTGTACAAGGCTCCAGCTGTCGAGCTAAAAGCGTAAAAAATGTCTAACTGCGATTGATCTGAGTGAGTTTAATAAGGTATTGCTTTGTAAAGTAAATATGTGAAATCAAGGTCAGAGAAAATCCATGTCCATGCATAAATTAAATCAAAACACGCTGATTTATTTCTAGAAAAAAAACTTCCATTATTATTCTTAACATGAAATAACAGACCAATTATATTATCACTGTAGCAATTCGAGTGGAATATTTACATGAAAAATAAGCATGAATTTCTGAAAGTAATTGGTTTCTGCCCTTTTGCTTCAATAACAGCAGCTCTTGAACTGCACAAACTCCACAAGTTTGTGTAAAACCTGATGATTATGTTCTCCAGTATGAGACAATCTTGTGCTTCAATGGAAGCAAAAACATATGACTATCTGTACAGAGAGTCACATGATCAATGACACAAAATTATTTGATTAGTGACCTAGAAATAGTTATCAGTTTCAGAATAATAAAACTTTATATTTCCAGTTTTAAATAAAACCAGATTTGGTTTCAGACTTGAATTAAAAATTCTATGTAAAATAATTGTTTGGGGAATATGCTACACAATACAGGCAGCTTTATGGCTTAATATAAAATAATAATAGGCTATATTCAGCTGACAATATTCACAAAGTCCAATTCTCAAAACCATATGCATTTCAGTAAAAGTGAAATCCCAGTCTTAATTACAGGCCACAGCAATGCTTAATAGTGAGGCTGTTTACCCCTCTAGAGGGAGCTAATGTAGATTTAATACCTGCTGGTCAAATAACTGACCCGAATGTTCTCAAACTGTGCATACTAAATATGTGCAATCTGTACAAGAGATCAAAACAATGCAACTAAAATAACTTTTAGTGGCTTTTAGGTAACTAATGGAGTGAAGACATCATAATAGTACTTTATAAGCTTTGTCATTAGGACTTTTTATTAGACTCATGCTTGAAGAACGTGTCTTATTTTTGACTAACCTTCAGAGGATGTTGACATTAAACCTTTAACATTACACATACTGTACATGTCTTTGAAGATTTTTTAAAAACAGGCTCCTGAGTGAGGTTGTGGCTTAAAAATTAATGCAAAAAAATGCACTTTAAATTAGCAACACAGAAGTATGATGAACTAACCTCCAAATGCGGGCCTCATAGTGAAGTCATGGTCGTCCACTTTCAACAACTGCTCTGTTTTCAGTCGCCGTGATTTTGTCACATCTGGTGGCTTCTTTGCCAGGGAGCTGTTTCAAAGTCACAAAAAACTCAGATCAGCCTCTTATATCACAAATTTAGACAATGTGCACTATTGTTACGTGGAATCTACCAGAGGTTACATGAAAAATTCAGGCTGAACCCTCAAAGTCAATGACGTTTACATAATTTCTGTGAAAATGCAGCTGCAAAAGTGTAATGACGGATTAAGATCATGCACGCCGCTTGTATCAACAAATTGTTAAGGCAGTGGTGAACTAGCTGCAGCAGCCGGATCTGTTTCAAATTACAGGAGATCTTATCGACAGACGCTCAGATGAGTCCCGAACACTGGATTCATGAACTGTGATTGATCTAGTCAAACAATGCACATAATTAACTCTTTATGTGACAACATAATCACTGACAGTGACTCAAAAAGAATCCAGTGAAAAGTCGACTGCCTCGTTCCTCTCAGCTTCTGGCCATTTGTAATTTATTTCCTGTTGCGAATATGAGACAGAAGGCAGCTTGCCATGACTGGCACCCTGTCTGCAGCAATACTGCTGGATTTTCTCATGCAAATTTGTACTCTAACAACATGTTATTTCTGCAGATTGTTTGTTTATTTTAATTTTATAGACCCATGATGCTGTACCCTTGTCAGCTGCTTGTCAGGACAGCTTTGTGCCATCGTACTGTCCTTGGCAGATGGGCGAAACGCGCCTGTGCCACGTGGCTGTTTGCCTGAGTAAGAAGTACCAGTTCGGGCATGCCAGTGATACGTGTTTGGTTCAGTGGTGGTATCATCTGTCTGGGACACATTAATTGCGCCCCGGCCCCTGGCCTCATTTATGGCACTCTGCTGTCATACAGAAATCAGGCTAATATAGGTGGTCGAAAAATGAGTCTGCGAAAAACATCAATGAATGAGTTCACACCATCACCTCAGTTCATATGTGCAGCACTGTCATCTCTAAACACATAAATCAGACACATTATCATCAAATGCTTGTAATACGTAACACACCGATATACATCCAATACTCTAAAACTTTAGTTTGAAACAATGTCCACTCAGAAACTGCTAGTAAATTTCACAATTACTAAGAAATGTCATTGAAATTTTAAAGTAAAAAGACTGAAATAGTATTGCCTTATAAAACATACTCCAATAATCTCCAAAGTTTTATTTGCAACTTCAAAAAATTATTTTTTATGGTGCATATGATATTTGATCATATGGAGATTACCAGAATCGCCCTATATCTGGCCACTTGATCAATTAACAGAATTGTCAAACATTTTAATTTTTAATTTTTTTTTGCTTTTAAAAGTTTTCGTTTAACCTTAAAATGCAAAGCTAGCTTTCCCCATAAAATTCATATAATATGTGGGTCAAAATGCACAGAATTAGATGCATAAACTATATAACACTACTTGTTTTGTTAATAAAAAACATTTTAATTAAAATTCCTGCATTTTCAGATGAAATATCACAAGTAAAGCAAAAACTGTCAACCAAACACATGCATTTTAAGATTAATTTCTATAATTTTGTATAGCTCAGCTATACAAATAATTAAATTGTATAATATCGGCCACTCTGCTCTGTAAATATCGGTATTGGCAGACTGTAAAACCCACAACACCTTAAGCTGAATTGCTGCCTTAAACATCAGTCTCAACAGGCAGTAATGCGTTCACTGATATAGAAAATCCAGTTGAAACTCTGAAAACTCAGTAGAAATTACAGTAATTTTGTGACTAGTTAATTAGATGGAAACAAAGATGTTGTGTGTACTTGTTGAAAGCATTTTCAGTCATCTTCGATGTGATTACTGCTATATTCATCATCATAATAATCATCACCACAATAGTCATCAACATCAGCATCTTTTTCATCATCATCATCATTTGCGAAGCCAGCAATGTGCAGCATGAGATGTCAATCCAAGTTCAGCTGTGAAAGACCGAAATGTCACTTACGTCCCGTGCTTCTGAGTTTCCACAGCTCCTGTCCACCTCCTCTCTCTCGTGCTGTGTTTACTCCGGCATTCCTCAAACGAGCCCAGGAAGAGCACTAAAACCAGGAACCGTCTCAGATAAGGCATTATGCAGAGCAGGTGAAAAATCTACAGGTGTGTCCTGAAATCCAGCTTAATCCATGAACGCGGCGGCTCGGGAAAGGCAGCATCTTTCCGTTCTCAGCGCACAAATCGCTGCGGCTCGCATCTCTGGCATGCGCGATGTGTGGACGGTTTAAATATCAGCGCGGCGCGACGCGACGCGTGCTGCAGCCTCGCGCGGCGTCTTCTGCCTGTCATTGGTTATCAGCTGCACAGCTGCTTTGACCACATGGCTTCAGCGGTGGACAAACGCGCGTTTCCCACAGCTGTCTGTACGGTCGGAGGAAAAGACGGATTAGAAAGACAGACACATATGACCTGAAAAAGCTCTGCATCGGAAACTATGCATGCTTTCAAATCTAATGCACGAGTGAAATGCATCCGCTAAATGCCAAAACATCCTCTAAAGTAATCGACGCAATTCCACGTAATTCCCATGGGACCAATGCACACTACAGAAGTCTGATTCACCTTTCAATTTTACGGTTAATATTTTTATTTACAGTACTGTGTATTACATAAGCATGGCATTTACTAGACATTTTTTTTAATACAATGTAAACCAATAAGTTATTTAAGTTGCAACTTGCAGCAATAGTGTAACGCAACGTTTTGTCGCAACTCAAAATAAAGGCGCTCACTCATATATTTTTTAATATTTTTTCTCACGTCAATTGTAGACTCAAACTAGCCCGACAGGTTCTTAATATAGCAGTTTTTGATGTATGATTAAAATAAAATTTGCGGTTACACGGAAATTACACGGAGTTTACCTCAAATATAAATTTTGAAGCTGCTGTTTGCTTAACAACTTAACAACTTACATAAAAAAAGTTTTATCAAGTAGCTAGCGTTAACCACAGACCTTTTTTTTTTTACTCACAAATCCAACCCCATTCTAAAATTACCCAAGACAGTCCCAAGGGAACCCATGGCTTGAAAATGCTTAGTCTGTTCCGGATTTGAGGACTACAACATAACAGCTCTATTGGGTAGAAATTATTGTGCCAAGTTAAATGGATTAAAAAAAAAGACTGAATGGATTTTATAGCTTGCAGAATGACTGCACAACTTCCACAGAAAATCTACTGATGTGATATTCAGTCCCTTGGTTTCAATTGCTTAAAAATGTCTTTTGAATATCATAAACATTATATAAACCATTCTATGAATTGTTCTTCTTCCAGTCTTACAATCATCATAATGAACTATTTATTTAATGATATAATAAGCTCTGACAGGAACAACCCAGAGAATGAAAAAGAATCAAACAATGGTAGTCAGCGTCTTTCCCACTGTTTCTTTCCATTTGTAATTTATTTCCTGTTGAGAGAACATCAGACAGAAGGCAGTTTGCCATGACTGGCACCCTACAATAATACTGCTGGATTTTCTTTTGTTAATTTGCATGCTTTTTGCATCCACAACAAGACAAACTGCATCCTCTGAGTAATGGCCGCAATTCCAAATGTTTCTCTTTGAATGGTAATGATGCTGTTTAGGAATGACAAATTTGATGTACTACATGTAAATAATCTTGGGAAACATGCATAATGTCAATACACCAGTGAGTATTTGGTGCAATTACAGATATCAATAACACTACAATAAGTTTTTTTACTTAGTGTTAGTTAACGCATTGAGCAAAGAGCAATGCAGCTTTTTGTTTCAGAAATACATAATTGATGGATTATTTGTGAATTATTGTTTTTATCAGCTGTTTTGACTCATTCTGAGTGATGTAATGCTAAATAACTCATCTACTGTAAATCTTGAATGGCCTGAGGGTGAGTACATTTTCAGCAAATTTTCATTTTTGGGGTGAACTATTCCTTTAATCAGTGCTTTAGAAGTATTTTTCTTTGTTGGTTCTATAGCTCACTAATAACAAATGTAATCTCACTGTAAAGTGTTAACCAAATGGCTTTGAAATATAGTATAGGCCTATTTCACAAAAAGTCCTTCTGATGGAAACTGACGTCATATACATTTCCTAAAAATGACTTTGCCACCAGTTGCTCAAAAAGTCCTTGCAAAGATGCCGTATAAAATTGAAGTTACTTCTGAGAAACAGGCTATTTTGTTATCTAATGCAACTGAAATCTTTTCAATCTCATGAAGATTTCACCAACCCCTGGCTTTTTTTTGGGGGGGGTCTCCATCCAGGGGGTTGCCTGAAGGTCTGCCTTCGTGCCACTGTCGCAGCAGCAGATGGTAAGGCTCTTTTTTTCATGCATTTGTCCTCCCACTCACTCAGCTCCGGCTCTACTGCCACTGAAACTCAGCTTATCTGGGATTTCACAGCAATTCTGTGCTGCCACGCCCCAGCTCCGTATCCACTTGATGCCTGCCACTGAGCTGGAGCTTCGCCAGTGTGTCACTAAAGGATCCGTTACGTAAAAGTTTGTCAGGCCTCTCATATTAAAGGGATAAATCTGTCCCCTGCACAGCCAGGGCTTTTGTGTTGCAGTGTTTGCAAATCAAAATGGAGAAATTCAATTGGAAATATAAACAAAGCTATCCTTGGACCTTTTTGTAAAGACGTGGCTGATGGCATGTAGGAGGCTTTCCAAACGTGCCGTGTCAACCTCATGATATCCAGCCCTGTGTCCAAATGAGTGCTGCCACATTGGTTCTGCGCTAACAGCCAAGTGACAAAGATTGACAATCTGAGTGACTCTGATTGGAGGTTAGCGCTCATGCAGACAGGCGAGATCTTTTGAAGTGCGGAACAAAGCACTGTAGGGCTCTTTTGCATTAAATTTGCTCATCTGCTCCCTAGATGATGGGTGCTGGAATCATTCTCGCCATTCAAACGACTGGAAACCTCAAATTGTGGACTAATGTTGCATGCATCACTCTTACAGATTTAGATAATAAAAGAAGAGTGACAACCATGTTGTGTCTTTTCCACCGTACTTTGTTCAGCACTGATCAACTGCAACTACATGTCTCATGGAAACAATCCCATAAGAGATATACGTTTAACTGGAGATATGATGAAAGAAGAAACATATGTGCAGTAATGAAATTACAAGTGTTAATCTTTAAATCATAACATAGAGATAATGTACACCCAGGCGGTTATGTCATTTATTAAATGGCTACTTAGCATATAAATTAAAAAAGGAACATGATATATTGATTTGAGTTGAAATTATTTTAATATGTGATAAAAGACCATATGGTGATGAAAGAACTATGCAGAAAATCAGTTGCCTGGGAAAATAGTCAATTATGCAAAAACATTTGAATGCCATGATCAGAATGAAGTATTCCAGAGAGCGGTGTAAATTATGGCAATATTAATTTTATGATTTCTCAAAGTTGAAATACAGTACAAGTAAATTAAACATTGATTTGAGTTGAAATAATTTTATGATGTGAGAAAAAAAAGAACTTAAGGTGACAAGAGATGAAATTTGCTATGTAGAAAATCAGTTGCGTTAGACAACTGTCAATTATGCAAAAAATATTTGAATGTCATGATTGGCCATGTATTCCAGAGCCATGTAAGTTATTATAATATACATTTTGCTATGTTTTCACAGATTTGAAATAAAGTGGACATAAATTACATGGAAAATTGATTTGAGTTGAAATTATTGTATTATGTAACAAAAAGGCCATATGAGACATGAAATTTGCTATATAGACAATCATTTGCCTTGGTCAACAGTCAACTATGTAAAAATATTTGATTGCCTTCAGCTAATCACAATCATAAATTCCACAGAGCCATGAAAAATTATTGTAATATTCATTTTGCTATGATTTCTCATTCTTGAAATACAGTAAATAAATAAGTGATGTGAAATATTGATTTGAGTTGAAATTATTTTATTATGTGAGAAAAAAAAAGACCCTAAGATATGACAGATATGAAACTAGCTCTGTAGAAAATCAGTTGTCTGGGACAACAGTCAATTATACAAAAATATTTGAATGTCACGATTCTCATAACATAAAAGGTCCTGGCCTCAAAGATTATTTTAATTACAAATCAAGAAAAAACAAGATATTGGAGTGATAATAGATATTAAATATGTGGGAAATGACTGCAAGCTCAGCATAACGAAGATGAAAGATAAACCAGTTATAAAACTGTTAATGTTAATGAATACTATGGGATAATTATCAACTCATGAGCATTTCCAATGCAAGTTAAGCAGATTGTTTTAAAGTACATTGAGCCCAGTACACTTAGATTACATATTTATTATGATTAAATAAAAAAAAGCAAAAATACAGCTTAATTATAAGCAATCTTGGACTTGCTGCTTGCTCAGTTGCATGAATAAATGTAATGTAGATATTTTTACAGTGAATAGTGTATTTAAACATTTTTAAAGTTTGAAATTCACAATATTAATAAAAAATCTGAAATAATAAAAAATGTAAAACTCTGCATAGTGTTTTAGTAAGGCTGCTGCTACAATTCACATAGCCAATGACATATTTTGTAGGCTTAGAGGTCATTTTTAAGTGCAGAAAGCTGGACATAAGCTTTTTATGTGAGCCTTTAAGACAGACAACATATTTAAAGGCTTTTAAAATATAAACAAATAGCTTTGCTGTCACATACAGTATAAGTGACTTCAATATTCTGATATTCAAGATTCTATGATATTCTCTTGAAACACTCTATACACCAAGAAATGAAAGAGAAACATGCAATGTTGCACAGAGCTTTATAAAGTTGCCTTAAAAAAACTGTTTCCAAGGTGATAAACATCAAAATATTGTTCAGTATTGAAGGTTAAATATAGACAAGCAGATCTTTGATAGGACGTGCAGTTTGTAATGATTCACTGAAGAAAAGCCCACGTGAGATACGTTTTGTGCCACATGAATGATTACTGATCTGATATTTATTCTGAACTCGAGAAACATGTAACATGCAGCTTAACTGAAAAGAACAAAACCTTAACCTTTAACCTTACATAATGAAACACATGCAATCTGAAGTGAAAATGAGGCATTTTGTTACCATTGAGGAACATAAAAATGTCATTTAAAATGTGCATCATTCTTTTCATGTTTTCATCTAATTTAAAAATCATTTGTTCATTTATTTAAGCACATTGAACTGTTTTTTCAGTGCGAGCTTTATTTCCCTTTTGCGGGGTTGCAAACAAATTGTGGCATTTGAAATTTGAAAATAGGTCACAAAAAATAAGATTAAATTGTTAAATTGTTAATTTATCATTAAATTGAATGTTTGCCTCGGTTCCTGAAAAATTGAAATGGTTCTTAGATTTGCTGGATGCTGAGAGCCTAAATGATAAGTTATCTTTAATGAGGCACTTCTGAATTGTTAATAATAATATTCGGGCTGCATATTCATGTGTCAGCGGGAGGTAAATTCACAAGTTAGATCTGCTGTTTTTCCTCCAACTTTTTCATTCCGTTGGGGAAATAGTGAGGTCAAAGAAACGCAGGCTGGATGCTGGGCTGTCCTCCCTCATCACAGAATCTGGGGCTGTTGATCAGGGCCAATAGTTATGCAACAACAAAGATTACTTTTAAGAGAGGTTGAAACTGAAGAGACTTCCTCTGGACTTCAAATCATCTCTTGAGCCATATCTGCTCTCGCTGACTTTCATCTGAAATTTGAAACTCAAATCAACTTTAAGATCTAGTTAGTTAAGATTGTGAAAGTGGTTTTTAGAAAATGATTGGGTATATAAAAATTATATATCTAGATACAGTCAGTGGACATTTTAAGTGTTAGGAATGTCATTCAACTTTTATTTATATTTAAATGACATTATTGTTCCTTATGATTTCCTTTTAAAAAATGGTAACGTAAAAGTTTGTCAGGCCTCTCATATTAAAGGGATAAATCTGTCCCCTGCACAGCCATAGCTTTGAGCAATATTTTTTTTTTTTACAGAATTTATTACTTTTTGGTAATGTTAATAAAAATATAATTGTTCATTGTTTGTACATATTGGCTCACAGTGCATTAAAAGAATAGATCAGCAAAATAATTGGATGAAAATTTACTCACCCTCAGGCCATCCAAGATGTAGATGAGTTTGTTTTCTTCATCAGAACAGATTTGGAGAAACTTAGCATTACTTGCTCAGCGATGGATTCTCTGCAGTGAATGGGTGCCGTCAGAATGAGAGTTTAAACAGCTGATAAAAACATCACAATAATCCACAAGTAATCCACATGACTTCAGTTTATTAATTAATGTCTTGTGAAGTGAAAAGTTGTATGTTTGTATTAAATTCAGGACTGAAATGATCACTTCTGGCTAAAATACGAGTCTATAATTCATAATAACGTGTCTTCAATGAAAAAGTCCACCCCTTGTTGTCCTCTCATCAAAATCCACCAACATATTTGTTTAGAACTGCTTTGGACTTGTTTTTGCTTGTAAATGGTGCTTAATCTGGGCATATTTCACTGGAGAAAGCAAGATTATGGATAGAGGACTCAAATTTTAGCCATATTTATGCAACTTTTCACTTCACAAGACATTAACTGATAGACTGGAGTCGTGTGGATTACTCATTATTTTCAACAAATTTTCATTTTTGGGTGAACTATTCCTTTGACAAATGAAACCTTATTGTAAAGAAAAAAATATTTGTGCTTAAATCATGTTGCACAATAAAAAGCAATACACAACGTAAACTAAGAAGCTTAAATATACATTGAAAATCCGTCAATAGTGTATGTATCCTAGCGGAAGTATCTGGATAACTTGACATGTGTCTGATGTGTACTTCATGTCTGGCAGCACGAGTTACAAGAAGACTGCTCTCTTTTCACCCAATCAATAAAGACCTTGTGAAGAGCCCATAAAGCCTTTTCTTAATGTGGAGCGACAGCTTAAGTCTTGAAGCAATCTAATCCTCTATGACAGCCTCTGATTGGTACGTTCACTATAGCAGCTGACTAGTTGTGACTGAGAACTACGGCTGATAGATTTAAATTACATTCGGTTTGACATGGCAACAGCAGCGCTATTAAAAATGCTGCTAGGAAAGAGTCCTTCTTAGATTCTAATATATTCACACTAAGAGAGAGAGCTTCAAGTTCAAGTTCTTCACTTCACCCATGTGCCTTTTAACAATACATAAGCACAAAAGGAAAAGCCCTCAGTCACAGATGCATCCCTGCTCTCACCGAGTAAATAGCGTTTGGCCCGCTGATAGAGATTGTAATACTAAACATGAAATTGTCTTACATAACACATTGTAGTTTCACTACAGATGATTTAGTGTCCATCCAGAGAGAAGCAGCTCTTGCGTAAGCGGCTCTGACCTCATGAGATTTACCCATCAGCCTTCATTGCCAAAGCAAAGGTATCCCCTGGGATTAGCGCTGGTGCTCTAACCCCACAGCCAGACACTTCCACTGCACACGCATTTAAACCCTGACAACACACACCAACCACTGAAATCAGTTACATGATATTAGTGCCGGGCGGAGGCGGGACCTTGTACTTCCTGTGACGCCAGAGAAGTTAATTGTTCCTTGCGAGCAAAAGCTAAGTGTGGATGGCCTGGAAAGGGAAAAGTGTCTGTGAGTCAATCAACACTTCTTGCATTTGGTGAAATCTGAGAATAAGAATCATTTTAGCAACAAGACATTTTCAATTATGAAATACGTCTAATAGAAAGTTAGATACGGTACGGGGTAGTGAAATAAAAAAATAAATAAATATGCTGCAAATTAGCATAAATTTTTTAAGCTTAAAAAGTATACAATATGGCAACTGTATGCCAGGGGTTCTCAACCTTTTTGACTCGAAGGCCAACACATTTTTATATACAATATTTTTTCTGAAGTATTTTTGCTATAATTATGACAAAGATGCTTGTTTTTAATCTTTTTTGCAAATAGAAACTATCAATAGTTATTGAGGGGGAAAATAAAGAAATAGCATTAGTTGTTTAATTATAATATTAGTATTATTTGTATTATAATAATAATTAATTTGAATTATTTTAAGTCTATTAAGAAGTTTGCCGAGGCCCTCTAATGGGTCCGGGCTCCATGACTGAGAACCACTGGTATATGCAAAACAACCAATCATATGCTTGTTTGTTAACTTATTGTTGTTGACATGCTTAAATTACAATTTTAATGAAATAAACAACAACAAAAAAATCATAAGATCAAATATAATCAAAAATCATCTGCAGGGGTAATAAAATAAAGAATTATGAATTAAAAGGGAAATTTTATTTTTTAATTTTAAGCAATTAAAAATAATTTTTTACAAAACAATCTTGTTTTACAATGTATATAGAAGATAACTGAAGACTAAATGTGACAAAAGTATGATCTTGCACTTTTAGAACAAATTTTTCGAAGGTAAAAAATATTGCAAAAAAAAAAGTTGCGTTCTTTGCAAACAGTTAAAATATGGACAGCAAAGTTAGTTGTGCAATATTTTTAATGCACAATTTAGATAGCTGAAGAACAGTAATTAGCCCTGAAGTGTTGCTGACAAACTTAAATTACAATTTTAAGTAAATAAAGAAAAAATATATGATACTGAACAGGGTTAACTATAAATGACAAAGTAAAAAATCATCTACAGGGGTAATAAAATAAATTATTATGGACTAAAAGGGGGAATAAAATTTTTAATTTTAAGCAATTAAAAATTAATTAAAAATTAAAATCACTCTTATTTTACAATGCATTTTGAAGTTAAATGAGATGTCTGTGACCTACTGTACAAATGTGACAAAAGCACTGTATGATCTTGCACTTGTGACTTAGGAAATGACTTTTACCGTGTATTTTGTGATAAACTGTAACACAGTTGATTGATTTCGAATAAAAAATATTACTGAAAACAACAAAAAAGTTGCTTACTTTACAACTTTGCATGGACAGCTAAGTTAGCCGTGCAAGATATTTAATGCACAACGGAATCTATATCGCCATTTTGGATTGCTGAAGAGCAGCAAGTGGCCCTGAAGAAGATTCAAAGCACAAGCGAAGTCTGTGTGAAGCCTTCACACTGGAGTCACTGTAACAGGCTGGGGTGCTTTCTGTGCTCTTCAATGAGGATGCACCTGAGTCCCGTTTGGCACGGTCTGTCTGCTCCACCTCCTCTGGCTCAGAAGCTTCCGACTCCTCTGCACTTTCAAGCGCACGTCGAACACCTCCTCTATGGCTTTCTTGAAACAGTGGAAATTGTAGTCGATAAGTCCTGCGTGAGCAAAGACAAGTGTAATTAGCCTGCGGCAGGAAAGTCATTCGACCCATTCCCAAATTGGATCACTGCATAAATGCTCTTTGAATTGAGATTACGACACACATAAAAAGAGATGTCATTTAGCTTTGATCTGGAGAGAGCAAAAAAAATCTACATAAAACATTTACTAACACCTACATATGGAGATACTTTGAAAGCTAGACGTAAAACATACAGTACTGCTTGACAGGTGCCAACTGAGGCTTTATGAACCCACAAATGATTAAATATTCAGTTTGAACAAAAAAAAGAACCAGCTTCCCTAGCGATTTACGTTTTTTAGAATTGAGTTAAAGTATTGATAATTTTAGTTAAATATAGTGTGAAAAATTGAATAAAATATATATTACTTTATGATGCAGAACATTTATGTCATCCAGGCAGCCAGTCCAAATCTACGCCTTTATAAAATGCCTTGTTTTCCCCGCTGACTAATATGATTGCTCATGATACTCTCCCTAACCCCCTTAGTAATTCCTAGCATGAATATTTCAATCTTCATTAGCCTCCCAAGGATTCCACTAATTATCCCATTCTCTCATGTGAGTGCTGCTTTACACCAGCAGGTTCTTTTCTGACTGATTTAAGACAAATGTAGTGTAGCTGTAATTGCTAAAAACAGCTTGTAGGCAGAAGCTGATCTTTAGGTCTTTACTGTAGTTCCTATTGAATCCATATGTGCTGCATGAGGATTACTAGAGGGAATTGTTAATAGTTAATAAACATTTTGCTGCATGCTGTTTTTTTTTCTTTCATCTTTTGAAACTCTCACCAGTGATTTTATTTTTTTTTTGAAAAGAGTGAATGTTGGCAGAGCAGTAAAAAGTATAGCTAATCTTATATTTGTCACACATTTTTTGTAAATATTTCTATTTAATTTTTTCAGTCAATTTTCTGTATAGGAGCAAACCTTAAAGTGTTGGCTACAAAATGAAATTGCCAAGAAAAAACACTGATAAGCTTCAGGTTTTTGAAAGAAGTCTTTTATGTTCACCAAATTTGATAAAAAAAAAAAATATATATATTATATATATATATATATATATATATATATATATATATATATATACACAGTGGGGCAAAAAAGTATTTAGTCAGCCACCAATTGTGCAAGTTCTCCCACTTAAAAAGATGAGAGAGGCCTGTAATTTTCATTATAGGTATACCTCAACTATTAGAGACAAAATGAGAAAAAAAATCCAGAAAATCACATTGTAGGATTTTTAAAGAATTTATTTGCAAATTATGGTGGAAAATAAGTATTTGGTCAATAACAAACTTTCATCCCAATACTCTGTTATATACCCTTTGTTGGCAATGACAGAGGTCAAACATTTTCTGTAAGTCTTCACAAGGTTTTCACACACTGTTGCTGGTATTTTGGCCCATTCCTCCATGCAGATCTCCTCTAGAGCAGTAATGTTTTGGGGCTGTCGCTGGGCAACACAAACTTTCAACTCCCTCCAAAGATTTTCGATGGGGTTGAGATCTGGAGACTGGCTAGGCCACTCCAGGACCTTGAAATGCTTCTTACGAAGCCACTCCTTCGTTGCCCGGGCGGTGTGTTTGGGATCATTGTCATGCTGAAAGACCCAGCCACGTTTCATCTTCAGTGCCCTTGCTGATGGAAGGAGGTTTTCACTCAAAATCTCACGATACATGGCCCCATTCATTCTTTCGTTTACACGGATCAGTCGTCCTGGTCCCTTTGCAGAAAAACAGCCCCAAAGCATGATGTTTCCACCCCCATGCTTCACAGTAGGTATGGTGTTCTTTGGATGCAACTCAGCATTCTTTCTCCTCCAAACACGACAAGTTGAGTTTTTACCAAAAAGTTCTATTTTGGTTTCATCATTCTCCCAATCCTCTTCTGGATCATCCAAATGCTCTCTAGCAAACTTCAGTCGGGCCCGGACATGTACTGGCTTAAGCAGGGGGACACGTCTGGCACTGCAGGATTTGAGTCCCTGGCGGCGCAGTGTGTTACTGATGGTAGCCTTTGTTACTTTGGTTCCAGATCTCTGCAGGTCATTCACTAGGTCCCCCCGTGTGGTTCTGGGATTTTTGCTCACAGTTCTTGTGATCATTTTGACCCCACGGGGTGAGATCTTGCGTGGAGCCCCAGATCGAGGGAGATTATCAGTGGTCTTGTATGCCTTCCATTTTCTAATAATTGCTCCCACAGTTGATTTCTTCACACCAAGCTGCTTACCTATTGCAGATTCAGTCTTCCCAGCCTGGTGCAGGTCTACAATTTTGTTTCTGGTGTCCTTTGACAGCTCTTTGGTCTTGGCCATGGTGGAGTTTGGAGTTGGACTGTTTGAGGTTGTGGACAGGTGTCTTTTATACTGATATCGAGTTCAAACAGATGCCATTAATACAGGTAACGAGTGGAGGACAGAGGAGCCTCTTAAAGAAGAAGTTACAGGTCTGTGAGAGCTAGAAATCTTGCTTGTTTGTAGGTGACCAAATACTTATTTTACTGAGGAATTTACCAATTAATTCTTTAAAAATCCTACAATGTGATTTTCTGGATTTTTTTTTCTCATTTTGTCTCTCATAGTTGAGGTATACCTATGATGAAAATTACAGGCCTCTCTCATCTTTTTAAGTGGGAGAACTTGCACAATTGGTGGCTGACTAAATACTTTTTTGCCCCACTGTATGTATATATATAAAAAAACACCAGTATTGTAAAACAGTTTTAATTTTAATATATTTTAAAATGCGTTTTATTACTATAATGACAAAGCTGAATTTTCAGCATCATTACTCCAGTCTTCAGTGTCACATGATCCTTCAGAAATCATTCTAATATGCTGATCTGCTGCTCAAGAAATATGTATTATTTATTAATTATTATTCAATGTTGAAAACACCAACAGTGATACGTTTCAGGATTCTTTGATGAACAGAAAGTTCAAAAGAAGAGCATTTATTTGAAATAGTATTTTTTGTAACAATGTCTTAACTGCCAGTTTTGATCAAATTAATGCATTCTTACTGAGTGAAAGTATTAATAATAAAAAATAATAATAAAAAAAAAAAAAACTTTCCAACCCCAAACTTTTGAACAGTAGTGTATAAAATATTAAACTAAATAATTTTAAAACTAGATGATGGAAACCAACATACAAAACCGCTGCTAGAGAAAACAGCTATTTTATAATTATATTTTAATAATTGACTCCAAAATGTTACTGAGACTCTAAGTAGCCCTTGAGAATACTTCTCCATGTGACAACCAGCCCTGGAAAAAGGCAGATATAAACAATAATATTACACCAAACACGTTTGCACAATGTCCAGAAAGCTCACCTTTCCTCTCAAAACTCTCTTCCCTGAGGAAACACACCAGGGCAAGGAATTTGGTGACCTCTTTTAAGTACATGACTGTAGTGTTGTTCAAGTGGATTATGGCCATGGATTCTTTATCATATGGAGTTCCTGCCTCATCTCCAGTCAACCTATATGAAAAATAACAACAATAAAAACAAAGCACAACCATCTCTCATCATGTCTTCCCTGTTCTCTGCAGTTCCAGAGACATCTCATGCTATTTTTTTTGCACTTGTCCTTCAATTTGTATGATGAATGCACATAATGAACACATCCCTGACGGGCGGCTTCCTCTGAGGACGCAGAGCACTGTGAATTACTGCTCCATCAGGAAGACACTTTCCCAATTCAGCTTAAGAACAGACTGCATACAGCTGAAAAATTGTGCAGTGTGGAACAGATGTTGATTCATATCATAATTATCAAAATGAACAGATGCCCTGTCATAATCCCCCGCTTTTATAACCAAACAAATTTATGCTATTGCATGGATGTTACAAATGAATAAATATTTTCACACAAAAAAGAAAGTACGGAGAAGATGATGAACAAACTGAGTCGACATGTAATCTGGAGCTTCTTGAAACTGAGAACACGAATCAATGTCAATATGATGAATAGGAAACAAATAAGCGACTTATTAATTTCAATGAGTTACAAACAAGGCTTGCTGAAATTAATTCCAGCTCGCCAAATTTAAATAAAAGCCATATACTACAAATTAATGCACAAGCTGTCAAGCCGAAATGGGCTGAACTGACATGACCATCTTGTGGCTTACAGGAATAGTTCGCCCCAAAATGAACATTTTCTGATTATTTACCCCCAAGCCATTCAAGATGTGTATGACTTTCTTTCTTCAGCCAAAGAGGAATTAAGGATTTGGAGGAAAACATTCCAGGATTTTTCTCCATCTAATGCAAGTTAGACAGCAAGTAATCCACAGGCCAATTCCATGCAAAAGTCATCCTTACCATGAAAAAAATTAAGTTTTTACCAAAAGAATAAAACCATGTTTAACTTGTGCATTTAGGTCTTTATTTTACTGCATTAACTTGCTTTAATGTAAATTTGAAGGAAATCGCTATGTTTATCCACCACATATGAGGGGTGTACCTAAAGTAAAATTACATTTTCATTCGACTGTATTTCATGTTTTCAAATGAGAGATTAAAGACTGCCCATTTCTTAATTTATATCAACAGTAAGTAATTTATAGAAAGATGAAGGTCTGTCTGAAAAGTAAATAAACTCACTTTGTCTAAACAAATGATTTTTGGATTTATGAGGGCTAGATTTATGAGGTCAGGGCACTTCAGCGCTGTGTCACGTCCGTAACATTTTGTAGATTAAGTTTATCATATAGTAATTATTCATGCAATTAACTTTAAACTTTCTGTGCAAAGCCAACATATGGCCATGCTAATTATGATCAACAGCTCATCTCTATTCTTTGCTCTTATCAATCATAATAATGCGTTACGGACGTGACCGTTACGGATGCTTCATATCTTATGCATACCGACATGCATGTTTACCACGTTGCTGATGACTGATAGCATACTGTGTAGGTCTATACTGCTGTGATCTGTTTCAGGCTTTCCGTGTCATAACATTTTAGAAATTAATTAATTCTAACATTTCAGAAATTGCATTCTCAACGAGAACATCGTAGTTTAGCTATTTGCTGTGCGGGTCAGAAATGCACAGATGGACTGAAGGACAAATCGCCAAAACTTTTTCAAATGTCATAATGTTCATTGTCAATATTATCGTCTTTAAACCTTGTATGTGTTTCAAATAACTTGTGTCGCTATATGCGCTGCATTCAAGCAGAGAGCAAGATTTTGCGTGTTCGGCACGCATGCTGCTGAGTGAGAAGCGCAAGAGGTGTGTGGGGTTACATCATTATTTGTCTACATATTTTTTTATTCATTACAAATCTTGTTTGGTTTTATGTTGTATCATTGCATGTTAAAAATAATTCACTATATTATGCAGATTCAAAATGTGAAACTGTAATCTTATTCGCAGTCTAGCATTTTATAGCCTAAATATTTGTACAATATAGCCTATTCAGCATAGGCTATTTAACTTAACCTGTTTTGTATCTTTATGATTTAATGCATAAGCGATTTATTAAAACAAGTTTTTGACAGTCATTAAAACAAGTTTATGACTGCGACAATTTAATCTTGATCAACAACATCATAGAAGTGACATCGGCCCATTATTAGATCATTTTAAAACGTCAAACATCCTTCAATTTTTCAGCTTATAACTACATCTATTTTATTTACTATTTTATTTATTTTAATGCGGATCCCACACTCTAGCGCTAACCTAACATAAATGTGCTCTAGGCTAATATTCATTTTTGTGAGGAAAAGAATTAATGCTCAAGCATGACAGGGAGGTGCCCGAGCTAATTCTTTTCTGATAATGAAACAACTTAAAATTGGGGTGCCTTATATACATGAGAAATATATCTAAAGAAAGCTTGTCTACTTTTAAACGAACCAATTCAAAATGAAATCAAATAGGCTACTCCCTGATAATCTGTGAAAGCATTTCTCTCTAAAGGTGCATCCAGTGGAGATTGTCATCAGTGAATTTCATCTTTGCAGCCGACGAGGACTCAGAAAACATTAGTTTATTAATAAATAATTAAAATGTCTCCTTTTTTTCATAATCATTAGGCTACTTCTGCCTGTGCTTCGTGGCAAACTTTATGCGTGTAGGCTACTTGAGCGCGGAATATGCTCATTATGGAGTATTAGCCCTATGTCAATTTAAACGTGCGATTAGTTGAATGGCTTAAATGAACGACTACTAGTAACTGGAAACATCTTTAGTGGGTGCAGCCCTATTAAATACCCTCTATCTCTGTTAAAGTTTTTAAAGCTATTTATACGCATTCCCATAGTCAAATTCCGCTTTCAGAACTGTCACATCAGTATGATTTTTCCTCTGAAACACAAAAACGAAACTTGAAATGTATATTTTATGCTTTGCGAAGTGCCAACCCTTTTCCATTCGGTAGATATATTTGCTTCTAGTTTGTGCATTGTAAATCTATTGTAGTCTACGGACGCTTTATATAGGCTATGCATACATGCATGTTTGCCTCGTTGCTGACGACTGATAAAGGTCTGTCTACACCTGTGTCAGGCTTACCGTATCATAACATTTTAGAAATGCATTCATTCTAATAACATTTTAGAAATCGCATTCTCAGCGAGAGCTTAGCGGAGACACCCTAAGCATGCAGAGGCGGACTGCATGACAGCTCGCCAAAACTATTTTAATGTCCTTCATTGTCAATATTGTTTAAACATTTTATGTATTGACTCTCGCTATCTGCGCTGCATGCATGCAGAGTGCAAGATTTTGCATGTTCGGCTCGCATGCTGTGGGGTTATCATTTTATTTTTTTTTATTTTTTTTGTCTAAATTTTTTTTTTTTCTCATTTGGTTTAATTTCGTATAATTGCATAGTAAAATAATTCACGTTGTTACGCAGATGCAAAACGTGAATCTGCAGTCTTATTCGCAGTCTATTATATAAATATTTGTAGGCTACAATAGGCCTATTATATATTTAGAATTTTTTACAAACTGTTTTGTATCTCAGTTATTTAATGCATAAGCAAGCCATTAAAACATTTTTTTTTTTTTCAGCGGCATCCGTTTAATCTTGATCAATAACTATCAACGAACTGGAGCGGCGTTGGTCAGCTAGATCATTTTAAAACGTCAAATAGCCTTCAATGTATAGGTTATAACTGCACTTGTTTTGGATGTAGACTGGTGAGGATTTATTTTAATGTGGATTCCAAACTGTAGTGTTAACCTACAGGCTATAAATTTGCTATATTTTTGGCCCCGGTTCAAGTGTTTGTGCGGAATATCAAATATGCATGCATGACAGGGAGGCGCCCGCACGATCACTTGCATATTTTTCCTGATAATGAAACAACTTAAAATCAATTCTAAACTGACTTTGTCAATTCATAATAACAACAAAACGTTAATTGTGCTTTTGTAAAATAATGAAAACAAACAGACGTCTCTGTCTCTCTGAACTGGAGCGCATCTCCAAAAAGAACCAAAACTCAGCATGCGTCTCACATAGAGAAATATATCTATAGAAAGCTTGAAATTTCTACTTTTAAACGCACCAATTAAAAACTAAATGAAATAGGCCTACTTCCTGATTATGTATGAAGGTTGCATTTCTCTCTAAAGGCACGTCAGTAGGCTAACTGAGATGAGTCAGCACTGTGAATTTCATCTTGCCGCAGACAAAAAACATTAGTTTATTAATAAATAATTAAAATGTCCCATTTTTCTATACATTAATAATCATTAGGCTACTTTTGCCTGTGCTTTGTGCCAAACTTTATACATGTGCTTGAGCGCGGTTCATATTGAAGCTCGTTATGGACTAGTAGGCCTATTGATTTAATATAAATGCGCGATTAGTTGAATAATCTATTGGCTTAAACCAACGACTAGTTAACTAGAAAAATCTTTAGTGGGGGGGTTGGGGGTCATTTGTTGTCACGTCCGTAACGCATGCATTTTTCCCTCATTTAAAATATAAAACAGGTCTACAGACTGATACTTTTCTGATGTCTTGACTCTATTTTAAGGGGTTTAGAAAAATATAAAGAGATGGTTCAATATATTGGTAATAAATATCATTTATGAGAATTTATATTTCAGGTTTTGAGTGCAAATGTCACGTCCGTAATGATGGAATTGCCCCCATGACAAATAAGGGTCTTGTCTAGTGAAACGTTCAGTCATTTTCATAAAAAAAGTTACATTCTTTTTAACTATAAGATTGTATATCAAGCACCTTTCACACTGTAAAGTGGTCCAAAATGACTATGTCGGATGATTTTGAAGTTGGAGGAGAAGAATAGTTGGAGTTGCAGACCATTTTCGATGGTCCAAAATCCATATTCAAGCAACTTCAAAGTAATCCACACAACCCCAGCTGACAAATAATGGCCTTCTCAAAAGTTGAATGGTTGCTGCTGTATAATAGTGTCAGTTTGTTGTAAAAAATGACTCATGCATGTGTATTTTCTAGCTTATGAGGCTTGTGCTGCCATGTCATCCTTCTCCATCATACATGCACTTGGGATCAAAGAGGTTGGGTTGAGCGATCTCTTCTCCTCCTCCAACTTCAAAATCATCTGACATAGTTGTTTTGGACTGTTTTACAGTGTGAAGGACACTTGAGATGTAGTCTTTGCACGTTCCTCTTAAACCAAGGCAGACCAAGGCGAGCATTTATAGTTAAAAAGTATGTCATTTTATTTGATCATTTTGCTAGAGAGGACCCTTATTTGTCATGTGGATTACTTTGAAGCTGTCTAAATATCAAAAATGGTCTATGTTGAGCTCTGTTCACTTGCATTAGATGGAGAAAAATCCTGAAATGTTTTCCTCCAAAACCTCAATTTCTCTTTGGCTGGAAAATAGACATTTTGGATGGCCTGTGGGAGAGTAAATAATCATAATTTTTTTCATTTTTGGGTGAACTTTTCCTTTAAACTCCATGCCTCTCAGTTACAGACTAAGGCTACAATTTGCAGGGTTAACTGTCCTGCCTGCTCTCCTATTCATCAAATAGTGATGAGGTGTCCCATCTGCTCTTGCAGGCCACCGCGAACTGACATATGTGGGGCCCCGGGTCAGGCCTGCATTCCTTTACCTACCCAGACCGCTGTGTCCCGTCAAATTACAGGACAAATTGGGTCAATGGCGCTGGAGGTGCCACTCTCTGCCCTTCCAATGTTTACAGCCAGTGTTTACATATCCCCGAGTTATATGCTTCTAATCCACAAAAGATTAAATCCCAGCCAACAACAGCTATAGGGAAACAAGGTAGTTGCATGTGGAGTGTTGTATTTTATTGTGTATTTTTGAATGTATGGCACAAAATAATTACAGTAGGAGAAGATGCAAAACTTGCTGTGCTGCTTCATGTCCACAGGATTGTAACTCGGTGTCACTCACCCATAGATGCATGAGATGTCGATAACCACATCTATCATGTCACAACACAATTCATAGGTCTGCATGTCCACCGGACTGCTGTCGGTTGCTATGTAAATCTTACTGACCACATCAAAGAGAAAAGCCTTTTCAATCCCTGAATTCTGCAAAGAAAGCACAGGACGGGGTTAGGGGTCAGCTGTTATTCTTAAGAAGAAATGCAGTGGAACAGGACATCATATCTGAGAACACTTTGAAGTGGAAATGAATTACGCAACCAAGTAATCAACTGCATTGCAAGTACTGTTGTTAGAAAATGCATCTAATTCTATAAAAGCTGTTGAAAGACTAGAAAGCCTCTTCCCAAGTTATGTGACTCTTCCCATGTGACTTTTATGACTGCTTTTTTAAAACATAACAGTAAAAAAGTTTTAAATTGCAATTATATTCAATAATATTTGTACTCTATTTTAAATTATATCTTACATTTAATCATTTAGCAGATGATAAATGATAAAAAAAATACATTTTAAAACACACATTTGAATGGTTTTAATGGTTTCGAAAAAAGTCTCTTATCCTCACCAAGGATGGTTTTATATAATAACAAATACAGTAAAAACAATAATATTGTGAAATATTATTACAACTTGAAATAACTGTTTTCTATTTTAATAAATTTTAAAAGACATTTTTTCCTGTAATGGCAAAGCTGAATTTTCAGCAATCATTACTCCAGTCTTCAGTGTCACATGATCCTTCAGAAATCATTCTAATATCCTGATTTGGTGCTCAAGAAACATTCTATTCTCAGTGAGAAACTGCTTAATATTTTTGTGAAAAACCATGATAGATTTTTTTTCAGGATTCTTTGATGTATAGAACCTTCAAAATAACAGCATTTATTTGAAATAGAAATATTTAGTAACATTATAAATATCTCTATGGTCACTTTTGATCAATTTAATGTGCCCTTAATGAATAAAAGTATTTCTTTCAAAATGTATTTACAGTATAGGGACACAGATCAAGGGTAAATCTGAATCAATCTATGAAATCAGACAATGCATAAAAACAGATTAAAACCACAATGCATTGAATGGCAGATGGTAAAGAGATTTCAATCTTCATAATATCAAATCTATAAATTGCTCAGTTATTCTACTCATGTAGCAGTCTTTTTTACCATGTCAATTTACCCTCTGCTGCCACCCACTGGCTAATGTTACACTAATGTAAAAAAAACTACTGAAGTTTTTATGATTCTGATAAATGTAATTGCTTTCCTGATCAACGTTACAATAAAACATGAGCACCATAAAATTATATTATGTCTGAGAGAGATCATAATAAATAATAATGGGTTTTGTGTTCAACATGTTTGTAGAAGATTCCATTATTCCTGGAATATTATTTCCATTATACCTCGCTGCAAGCAGCAAATCACAGGCCAGCGCTAATGTACCTATACTAATGGCAGAATGTGACCAAATATAATTCTTAACAGACAGAAAATGATGCTTTCTGGTTATGCCTGTGTACATGAAAATAAATAAAAAAACATCAAATATAACACTTCTTTTAACATGTTCTTGTATGATATTGAAAACTCTTTACAAGTTATTCATAATTACTGTACCACTCTTTTAATTTTAAAGATAACTTTCCATGCATCATAGATTGCAACCCATGACATCTTAATTAATCATAAGTCTCACTACCTCAGCTCAAAAATGTATGAATTACTAGAAATTACTAAGGTTCTAAATGATCAGTCATTGAGCAAGAACATAATTAATTCAACACTAAGTACTGATCAGAGATTCACTTTGGTTATCCATGCTGAAAATAAGAGAAACCAAGATATAAAGAGGTGCATGGGCCACACAGTGAACTAAAATATGTTCATCTACTCACAGATATGAAAATGTTGAGCAGATTCTCAAGGGTGGGAAGTTGAGGGATGAGTTTCTGCACAACTTTACTGAAGGCCTCAAAGATTGAATGATCATAGATGCTTGTTAAGTAGAAGCTGAAAGAAATAATACATTTCACATCACAAATCCAACATCTGATGTTTTCAAAAATGCCACATAATATTTGAGCTGTTTTGACACCAACCTTAAGTGTATTCTTTCTAAACCAGCATCGGCTAGATCATCATTGGCTCGTTTGTGTATGTCCCTCTGTTTCTCAATTTTGTGGTCATCCGAAAGCCCATCGACCTTGTGAATGAACACCTCGAAGTTGATGTCAGGATTGACCTTGTAGGCTCTTGTTACGGTGAGGTGAAGTCTACTCAACGCCTCCACATAATCATCCTACACAGATTGTAGTGAGTTTTTAGAAAAAAAAAGAGACAGACAGACAGACAGACACAGACAGACAGACAGACAGACAGACAGACAGACAGACAAACAGATAGATAGATACATAGATAGATAGATATTTCACCTGAGAGTCTATGACAAAGATGAGAGCCCCTGTGCCACGAAATATCATCTCATAGTCAAATGTGGGGTCGAAGAAATCAATCTGACCAGGAAAGTCCCAGATTTGGAAGCTGACAAAGGAACTGTTGGAAACATCCTCTCGACAAATCTTATTAGTGCTCTCCAGAAAGAGAGTCTCGTTGGGTGACATCTTGTGGAATACAACTTTCTGAATGGAAGACTTGCCGCTTCGCCTCAGGCCCATGAGCAGGATCCGGGGTTTCACCTCACTGCTGAACGGATCACTGAAGCCCAGCACTGTACAACAGCCAAACACAGAAACACTGCTTGAGGATCATAAATCACTGTACGCAGGCAGTATTTGGTTAATGGTAAACCAAACTTAGCATTCAAACTAAACTAAGCAAACAAACTGCTAGTGACAGCTATAATAGAACTTACACTATTGTTCAAAAGTTTAGAGTCAGTAAGATTTATTTTAATACTTTTATTCAGCAAGGAAGAAATTACTGTAAATTGACCAAATGTGACAATAAAGACGTTACATTATTACCAAATCTTTTGAACTTTCTATTTATCAACATACATGGCCTTTTGTATACACAGTTCAGTTATGAATAAGAGTGACTGGTAACACTTTAGAAAAGAGACCAATTCTCACTATTAACTAGTTGCTCATTAGCTTGCCTATTATTAACATATTGGCTGTTTATTAGTACTTACAAAGCACATATTCTGCATGACCATATTCTACATCCCTAATCCTAAACTTAACAACTACCTTACTAACTATTAATAAGCAGCAAATTAGCAGTTTATTGAGGCAAAAGTCATAATTAATGGGTTGTTAATGGCAAGAATTGGAACTTAAAATAAAGTGTGACTGAGTGACAATCCTACATTTACAAAAGTCAGAAGCGAAATGTGAGATTAAGTTTAGTTATGTTCATGGTATAAACTGACTCACTCTCAACAACTAATTGTCTAGTCACATCACTGATGTACCCTATAGCATTAGATTGTGCTGTCTGTCAATCACTAATATTAGAACAATCTGTGCTTACAGAACGAGACTCAAACATGACAAATAATTGAGCAGCCAGTGTCCTGAATTACCCAAAATGGGTTTGGTTATTTGTGCAAACAGACAATATTTGATTTGTGTCGTCTGCTGTTGGAAGTACAGGATGATGAGAAAGTCACACTGGTTAGTAAATATTGTGAATGTAACCATTTTTAATGAATGACCTACTTGAACTAATATTATTAATATACCAATATATATATATATATATATATATATATATATATATATATATATATATATATATATATATATATATATATATATATAAAGAGTGAAAAGAATCATATAGTATGTGTGTGTGTGTGTGTGTGTGTATGTATATATATATATATATATATATATATATATATATACATATACACACACACATATATATACATATATATATATATATATATATATATATAGATACACACACAAAATATATGATTTTTTTCAGTCTCTCTGGTTGTCTTGAATGTATGTCATATGTCAGGTGGTTAGTAACCACTGGTAACCAGCACATTATGCCCTTGAGAGCGGCATGTCCTGCAGGTACTGACTACAGAAGTACACAATAACACCTGATTAACATGCCGTCATCAACCAACAAAGGTTATTAATGACTTTAGTCAGTGTGCTGCAGATTTGCACAAAACAGTTAGATGTGAGGTCCCTCCTCTGAAAAGAAAAATCATGTATTCAAATGAATAATAACTAGTCTAAAATTAAAGTACACCTAATGCTTAATAGAAGGAGAGCTGCATGAGGGCTCTTCTAAACAGAAAAGCTCTGATGTTTACTGAAAATAATTGCAGCTGGCTCTAATGTTTACACAAACCTGAAAATGTCATTTAATGCCAACAAAAATGGATGGTTAAACAAGTTTTTTTCTTTCATACGAGACAGAACATTTTGACATGAAATGTCATAAGGGAGGCTTTAGAATAACAGTCATTTTTATTTAATTTCAAAGCAGTATCATTCTGCATCATTGCACATACTTTAACATCTAAAAGAGGTATGAACATGGCCACAAACTGCCTCGTGAGACAAGTTCATATACTTCCAATTAGACATGTAGCACAGTGAAAAGATAAATGGCATACTAATCCCATCAGTTTGAATCATATTACCAGAATGACTGCTGGAGAGCATGAGTGTGGAGTTGTGGGCAAAGCCTACACTGGCATTCCACTCCTTCATATCACATGCTGCAGCTGATTTGATGACTGTGACCTTGCTAGCTCTCAGCTGAGGAATGTCAACTGCATTTGGTGAGACTGAGGGACACTTCTAGTCTCAAAATACAGCCTCAGGAATCCTGCAGTGTTTATCGAAGTGTCCAACCGGGGCACCACAGAGTGAAGGAATACTAGTGTGTTTGTTGAATTGGTAAAAAATAGAAAAAATCAAGTCAAGGAAAACTTCAGCTGACTGAGGTGACAATCACAGTTTGCATCTAAAGTTGTGTAGAAACAGTGAGCTGTAAGCAATGCCTAACTTATAAATCTATCTGCTTTCTAAGAAATCTTGCCATAAGGCTTGAAGGTACTATGAAAGTCAAATAGCCAAAATGATCAGAAAAACATTGAAAACACTGCCACAAATCCATACGGTCTTATATATCATTTAGACATTTTTAAATAAAACCAAGTGAGAAACCCATTAATAAACCCCTTGTAAATATTTACCATAGTATTTCCACCAAACTACCAATTTCCAAAGTACTGTAGTTATTATAGTGTGTTGGTACTTTAAAAAACATATTTGTTTTCAAGTAGGTATATTTTTATGACATTAGTGGCTAATTCCAAGTTAGCAAAGTTTTACTGTACCTTTATTAATAAATCCCTCATAAATATTTACCATAGTTCCCACAGTTATCAGCTTTACTTTCAAAACTATAATACATTTTTATGGGTTCTCAAGAGTTTATGAAGCTTACAGAATATTTCATTGAACATTTATTTTCATTTATTTATTACTGACACCGGTGGACATCTAGTTACAACAGTTTATTAATAAATCCCTCATAAATATTTACCAATCAGTTTCCAAAAAAAAAACTTAAATTAATTAAATTACTGGCGATACTTTCAAAACCATACTAAATTTATATCAGATCTCAAACAGTGTAAGAAGCTTATATAATTTAATGGAGTATTTATTTATTTATGACACTGCTGGCTATCAAGTAACCAAGTAAGTAAGTTTTGTTGTAGTTACAAATTAACTTGTACTTTAAGAGGAAACCGCGGTTACCATGGCAATTCTTTTGTAAAGGATTGATACTTTGCGCTCGTTCAGAAACATGTAAAATATACATAAAGCCCTTATTAATGGGTGATAAATTAAATCTACCCCCTAACCTCCTTCATCACAGCCGCAGTCTCCGTCAGTGAATGTGTCGAAATCATCTTCATCGTGATAATAATCGAACGACAGCGCTTCGGTTTCTCCGTCCGCTTCATTGTATTTCCGTTCGCTTGTCATTCTCCGAGTTTGAGAAATTTAATCTGAGGCAGCCAAACTTTTCCACATTGTCACCTGATACGGCCAAGCCATGGTGAACTTTCACCTCCCCCTCGCTCTCTATCTCTGTGACACACACATAGCAGCCCGCCAGCGTGAGGAATCACAGCACACTGTGACTGTTCATCACTATCATCACAGACCCGAGAGCTTCGTGAGAGAAGACCGAGAGGAGAGGACGCCTCCCGCTCCCTTCCCCAAACAAACAGGCTGTGCATGGACTCCAGCGATGGCCGTGGATCTCGGGAGATGTAGTCTTTTGTTCACACAAGGACCCACTTAGAGAATGTTATTTATTTATTTATTTAGTGAGATTATAATAATGTTTTGTTACTAAATTACACCAAATAGCAAAATAAAATCTAAATAATTTATAATATGTAATAAAATATATTATAACACAATATTTTACTAACACAACTATAATGACAATATTGTTATACTGCTTCTATATTTTATAATAAAATAGATATTAAAAACGAAAATTAACAAAACAATAATTGATCATAATAACATTTTGCTATTATTATTTTTTTCTTATATGTAAATTGTAATTTATAATAAGTAAAATATAATAGTAATGCATAATATTTTACTAACACAACCATAATTATTGCCTATATATATACATATATAACTTTATATATATATATATATATATATATGTAATAAAATAGACATCCAACACTCTAACAAACTAATTGACAATAATAATGATAATAATATTTGCTTTTATTATTATTATATAAAATAATTTAAATAATTTTAAATTATTTAAATATTATGTAAAATGTTCTATGACCTTATATGACTCTAAACTATATATTTTATTTATTTCATATATTGATTTCGTAGCCAAGGACAGATGACTTCTCATCTGTGCGCGCCGCTGGATGGCGCTGTAAGTGTTGTGATGTAGCACTCAATAACTATTTTTAGAGAAGATTAAAGCACGTTTATGAGAGATGAGTCTCATTTTCTCTTTAAAATCATCGCTGCAAAAAAAGTATAATAATAATAATAATAATAATAATAATAGTTTAAACTAATTCGCTAGTTTAGCTCTCGTTCTGTTGGAAGCAAACCTACAGTCTCAAACTTTATTATTGTAGGCTACATACTTTGTCTTGATGTTCCAATAGGCCTTACAACCAAATAAGGGAACATTCAATCCATTGCCTAATACGGAAATAAAGACAATTGCTTCAGAGAGCTGCACGCTCTTGCTGATTCCTCAGGGTCATAACCAGTCTGTTTAACTTCAAAGGATTAATTGGCTCTTTTTTACAGCTAATATTCTGAAAAATGTTTAAGATCCTGTTTTCAGAGAGTTTGAATGCAGGTTTGAAGTTTGAAAAATAACAGTACATTTGTTTATTTAGCAGATGCTTTAAAGGCAAGATAAAGAACAGGTAAACACTGTAACATACTTTACAGTGACTCCAGTTTGAACTCCAGCCCATCTTCTCTTTATAGCCATTGTGGTCTCACAGGATTTGACCTACTGCAATACCTCTGCTTCTGTACTGCCACAAAGCCAGCAGACTGCCTGCTGATGTTGATCATTTCCTCTGGGACAGCAGGCGGTGAGTGTGGTTAGGTGGTGTAGTACAGATGTTTAGCGTGTTCAGTGCTGGAAGTGTGTGAACTCTCTCATTCTAGCCAATGATGCTGTGAAATCCATCTGACCCCACGGAAACTCTAAAAAGGTAATTATGAATTTTATTATTATTATTATTATTATTAAATCATTTTTGATTAATTTATTATTTGAAATTTAAAAATTTAAAATTATATTATATTATATTATATTATATTATATTATATTATATTATATTATATTATATTATATTATATATTAATTTCATTCAAACATTGTAATGCCCACAATATGTACACATAAAGTAAACCACATATATATATACATACACTATATCATAAACTATATTGCACTGGTACAGTATATTACACATGGAACAGAATATTATACAGTTTGTCTGTCTCTGTCAGCAGCAAGGGATTCACATGTGATAAATGCAGGGAAATAGTTAGGCTGACAGAGAAGATTTCAGAATTAGAGACACGCATCCAAACTTTAGTTGAGGACAGTAAGAATGTGAGGGCTGTAGATAGTGCTTTGGATGCGACTAGCTCAGGGACGCCTGTACATTCTTCGGTCCCGGTTACAGAGCCTGTGCAGTAGGGCAACTGGGTGACTGTAAGGCTGCATAGTCGCGGGTCAAAACACCGCTCTTCTGTTCCAATCAAAACATCAAACAGGTTCTCCCCACTCAGTGAAGCACCCACTGAGAAACCTGATGAAAGTGCTCTAGTTATTGGCGATTCTATTGTACAGAACATGAAAATAGAGACACCAGCCACCACAGTCCAATGTTTACCAGGAGCCAGAGCGCCTGACATCTTGGCAAATTTAAAAGTTCTGGCTAATGCTAGACGTAAATTCAGTAAGATTGTAATCCACGTTGGCTCTAATGATGTTCGACTTCGCCAGTCGCAGATCACTAAAAATAATGTTAAAGAGGTGTGTGAACTTGCAAGTACGATGTCAGACACTGTAATATGCTCTGGTCTCCTCCCTGCTTACCAGGGTGATGAGATTCATAGCAGTGGTGCCCACAGAATAACATAGGTTTTATAGACAATTGGAAGAGTTTTTGAGGCAGATCTGACCTGTTGAAAAGAGATGTATTCATCCGTCCTGGGGTGGTGCCACTCTTCTCTCTAGAAATATGGCACATAGTCTTAGAGTTCGTACTTGACTAACTGGGGCCCAGGTCAGGAAGCAGACAGACTGGCTAAACCGACCGTCTTCTAGCTGCCTCACATCACAGAAGTCAGTTAATTCTCAGCACATAGAGACTCTTTCAACTAGATATCACACTGTAGAGACTGTGTCTGTTCCCCGAACTAGAAAATACAGAAAACGTCCAAACCAAAGTAAGAGTAACAATTTAATTGATGTTCAACAAATAAAAAACAGATATAATACAGATAAACAAATGATAAAGCTTGGCTTATTGAATATTAGATCCCTTTCTACAAAAGAACTTTTTGTAAATGATGTGATCACTGACTATAAACTAGATGTGCTTTGTTTGACAGAAACCTGGCTAAAACCAGTTGATTACATTACATTAAATGAGTCTATCCCCCAAGATTACTGTTACAAACATGAGCCGTGTCCAAAAGGCAAAGGGGGAGGTGTTGCTACAATTTATAGCAATATTTTCAGTATTTCTCAGAGGTCGGGTTTCAAGTATAATTCGTTTGAAGTAATGGTGCTTCATATAACGTTATCCAAAGAAACAAGTGTTAATGATAAATCCTCTGTGATGTTTGTACTGGTTACTGTATACAGGCCACCAGGGCACCATACAGACTTTATTAAAGAATTTGCTGATTTTCTGTCTGAGTTAGAGCTGGCTGCAGATAAAGTCCTAATTGTTGGTGATTTTAATATCCATGTTTATAATGAAAAAGATTCGTTGGGATCACCATTTATGGACATTCAAAACTCTATTGGTGTTAAACAACACCAATCAGGACCTACTTATTGTCGAAATCATACTCTAGATTTAATCCTGTCGCATGTCAGTGGCGTTGAAATTTTGCAGCAGAGCAATGATATCTCAGATGATTATCTAGTTTTGTGTATATTCCATATAGCTAAAGCTGTAAAGCCAACTCCTTGTTACAAATATGGTAGAACCATCACCTCGACCACAAAAGACTGCTTTATAAATAACCTTCGTGACTTATCTCAGTTCCTCAGCATATCCAATAGCTCAGAACAACTTGATGATGTGAAACTATGGACTCTCTCTTTTCTAGCACCTTAGATACGGTTGCTCCTTTACGCTTAAGGAAGATTAAGGAAAAGAGTCAAACACTGTGGTATAATGAGCACACTCGTGCTCTAAAGAGAGCAACCCGGAAAATGGAGCGCAGCTGGAGAAAAACAAAATTACAGGTATTTCGTATTGCTTGGCAGGAAAATACTCTCTCCTACAGGAAAGCATTAAAAACTGCTAGATCTGCTTACTTTACGTCTCTTTTAGAAGAAAGCAAACACAACCCCAAGTATTTATTAAATACAGTAGCTAAATTAACAAAAAATATAACATCAGCAGGTGCAGACATTACCCAGCAGCACAGTAGTAATGACTTTATGAACTACTTTACTTCCAAGATCGAAACTATTAGAGATAAATTTGTAACCATGCAGCTGTCAGCCTCAGTATCACATCAGATAGTACGCTATAGATCCCCTTAGGAACAATTCCACTCATTCTCTTCTATTGGAAATGAAGAATTGTATAAATTTGTTAAATCATCTAAACCAACAACCTGTATGTTAGACCCTGTTTCATCTAAACTACTAAAAGAGGTGTTTCCAGAAGTAATAGATCCTCTTCTGAATATTATTAACTCATCATTGTCATTAGGATATGTCCCAAAAACCTTCAAACTTGCTGTTATTAAGCCTCTCATTACAAAACCACAACTTGACCCCAAAGAATTAATTAATTACAGACCAATCTCGAATCTCCCTTTTATGCCAAAAATATTAGAAAAGGTAGTATCCTCACAACTATGTTCCTTCTTAAAGAAAAATGCTATATGTGAGGATTTCCAGTCAGGATTGAGACCATATCTTAGTAGTGAGACTGCTCTCATTAGAGTTACAAATGACCTGCTCTTATCATCTGATCGTGGTTGTATCTCTCTATTAGTGCTACTGGATCTTAGCGCCACGTTTGACAATGTCGACCACAACATTCTTTTAAATAGACTAGAAAATTACGTTGGCATTAGTGGAAGTGCATTGGCATGGTTCAAATCGTACTTATCTGACTGCCATCAATTCGTGGCAGTAAATGAAGAGGTATCATACCAATCACAAGTGCAGTATGGAGTACCTCAAGGCTCAGTACTAGGCCCCAACTCCTTGTTACAAATATGGTAGAACCATCACCTCGACCACAAAAGACTGCTTTATAAATAACCTTCGTGACTTATCTCAGTTCCTCAGCATATCCAATAGCTCAGAACAACTTGATGATGTGAAACTATGGACTCTCTCTTTTCTAGCACCTTAGATACGGTTGCTCCTTTACGCTTAAGGAAGCGCTTTACATGTTACCCTTGGGAGATATCATTAGGAAACATGGTGTTAGCTTTCACTGTTATGCTGATGATACTCAGCTCTATATTTCTTCGCGACCCGATGAAACATACCAATTTGCAAAACTAACGGAAAAACCAACTCCTTGTTACAAATATGGTAGAACCATCAAATATGGTAGAACCATCACCTCGACCACAAAAGACTGCTTTATAAATAACCTTCGTGACTTATCTCAGTTCCTCAGCATATCCAATAGCTCAGAACAACTTGATGATGTGAAACTATGGACTCTCTCTTTTCTAGCACCTTAGATACGGTTGCTCCTTTACGCTTAAGGAAGCGCTTTACATGTTACCCTTGGGAGATATCATTAGGAAACATGGTGTTAGCTTTCACTGTTATGCTGATGATACTCAGCTCTATATTTCTTCGCGACCCGATGAAACATACCAATTTGCAAAACTAACGGAATGTATAGTTGATATCAAAAACTGGATGACTAGCAATTTCTTACTGCTAAATTCTGAAAAAACAGAAGTGTTAATTATTGGACCAAAAACGTTTGCATGTAATAACCTAGATCACTGTCTAATACTTGATGGCTGCTCTGTAAATTCTTCATCATCAGTTAGGAACCTAGGCATACCTTTTGATAGCAATCTTTCCTTCCAAAAACGTTTCTAGCATTTGTAAAACTGCATTTTTTCATCTTAAAAATATATCTAAATTACGACCTATGCTCTCAATGTCAAATGCAGAAACATTAATTCATGCGTTCATGATCTCGAGGCTAGATTATTGTAATGCTTTATTGGGTGGTTGCACTGCGCATTTAATAAACAAACTCCAGCTTGTTCAAAATGCAGCAGCTAGAGTTCTTACTAGAACCAGGAAGTATGACCACATTAGGTCGGTTCCGTCAACACTGCACTGGCTCCCTATTAAACATCGTATACATTTTAAGATCTTGCTAATTACCTATAAGGCCCTGAATGGTTTGGCACCTCAGTATTTGAGTGAGTTCTTATCACATTATAGTCCTTCACGTCCACTGCGATCTCAAAACTCTGGCCATATGATAATACCTAGAATATCAAAATCAACTGCGGGCAGGAGATCATTTTCCTATTTAGCACCCAAACTCTGGAACAATCTACCTAACACTGTTCGGGAAGCAGACACACTCTGTCAGTTTAAATCTAGATTAAAGACCCATCTCTTTAACCTGGCTTACACATAATACACTATCGCATTTCTATAATTCAAATCTGTTAAAGGATTGTTAGGCTGCATTAATTAGGTCAACCGGAACCGGGAACACTTCCCAAAACACCCAATGTTACATCGTTAGAAGAATGGCATCTACGCTAATATTAGTCTGTTTCTTTCTTATTCTGAGGTCACGGTGTAGCCACCCAGATCCAGACTGTATCCAGATCAGATGGTCACTGCAGCCACACGGATCCAGTCCGTATCCAGATCAGATGGTGGATCAGCACCTAGAGATGACCTCTACAGCCCTGAACGTCAGCGGAGACCAGGACAACAAGATGAGCCCCAGAGACTGAAACCAGTGAAGACCCTGTCTCCTAGATGGCCATCGGGACAAGACCACAGGAACCAGATGAGTCCTTTGCACAATCTGACTCTGCTGCAGCCTAGATTTAAACTGCTGATTTTGTCTGGCCAGAGGAGAATGACACTATTTCGACACACTATTTCCCCGTCTAAATACTGTAAAGCTGATGTAAAGCCGCCCAGTTTTATATCAAGCTGATGTAAAGCTGCTTTGACACAATTTGCATTGTTAAAAACACTATACAAATAATAGTGACTTGACTTGACTTGATGGAACACTTTACTAAACACATGTAGACCATATGCTGTTGTTGCTGTTGTTGTAGTCAGGTATTGAGTGATTTCAACAGTCTGATTTGAATGTGCTAGATTGTGTATTGTTCTTAGCAGATTGTGGTTCAGTTTAAGCTTTGAGGTCAGTTGATCATTTTAATAAAGATCAGCTTAGAAATGATCCGTGAGGCTTGAGTTATAAGCAGAAAGACTCCAATAACAGGAGCTTTACATCTGTACTGATTCTAATTTCCATATAAAACAGACTTTATACTGTAAAAGAACTACAATATATGCTGAAACAATACATGATTTACATTGAATTATTACATGTTTTAAATAAAAGTAGAATTAAAATAATAATAATCAGAATAGTAAAGGTCACAAAATGTTAAGTTGTATATTTATTATTATTTTTATTGTTATTGGTATCATGGAGGGCATTTCGCTGGTTGTGTTCCTTAGATGAACAACATCTTGTTAATTATTTTATGATACCTAACACAGATCCACCCATCTGGCCTTCAAACACTTTTCATTTTCGTGTTGTTGTAAAACATATCTTAATTTCCCTGTGGACGGAGTAATGCAATATTCATGAAACCACATGATGAATGTGGCCTTGATAACAAACTGCATAAGCAAAACACACAGATCCAGAAATGTTGTATTCTTGTGATTGCATGCACCATTTCGACCCACTTAAAACTCCCAGATGTTGCTTTTACATACTTCATGATGACTTCAAAGGAGATACATTGATAGTAGAAGGTCATTAATGCAGAAGTGCTGTGTTGAGAGTTGATTGCTTTATTCTAGGATCTGAGAGAAGTTGAAGACATTGACATCTCTGTCTTCTTGACATCCAGACTTATAAGATTTGTATTCCCAATTTATTTACCTCCTGATCTTGTGTTCTTTTTTAACATGTGAATGCAATAACATGCCTTCCTCAAGCACCTGCTTTATTTTGCTTAAAGGAACAGATTTAGAGAAAATTAGCATTACATCACTTGCTCACCAATATATCCTCTGCGGTGACTGTAAGTGAAGAGCACTAATGAAAATTAATATGCACAAAATGCTGGTGGTTCTGGTCAAGCAGAGACTTTTGTTGTGGGTGTAGAACAACAAACTGATTAAATATGTTTTAATTAAAATTTGTGAGCTACTTGGACAATTTCAGAACAGTCTCATAACTTAGAGAATTCTGAATATATAAGTACAAATGTTTTTCAGTGCAGCATAACATTAATAATTCATGAGCTAGACTAAAAGAGGTTATAGCACCAAGCATTTCATGAACTGTTGAGCAGCAAGCAGTAGTATCTCTTTTTCTATTTGACTAGTGAAAGAGACACCAGAGCTCTTTTCCATCTGTCCTACTACGTCCCAGCTGTAGCTTTTAGGACTCACATCTGGGACATCTTGCTAAACCCATGAGATCAAACTCTGCAACTCTTCAATCTTGCTCTCTAGCACATTTGGTCCAGGCTATTAATGTGTCCTTTGTTTAATGCATATTTTTAAGCTAAATCTCTCTAATGCTTCAATGTTGCTGTATGCAATCAAAATAACTCTTCAGTGAGAGAATGAGATCATCACATGCTCTTTTCTGAGAAATACTCAAGCCAATTCAATTCAAAGAATCAGTGCTGATTCTTGAGACGGTACAAAAAGCACCTATTTTCATTTTGACATTAATCAGAGAAAGTGTTATTATACACTATTATAGCATTTATTCAAATTTTAAATTAGCTTTTATTTTAACATTTTCACTTTAATTTAGTTTCAAGTTTGAATAATTTTGTTATTTGCTTTTATAATTTAGTTTTTTTTTTATATTTAGCATTTAGCATATGTCAGTTCTAATTTATATATATATATATATATATATATATATATAAAACAAAAATTAGAACTGAAATAATTTGAAGTACTTAAATAAATACTTAAATAAAAACAGATTGAAGCTAAATATAAAAAACAATGATAAAAGCAAATAGCAAAAATACTAAAATAAAATGAAACAAAAATAAAATGAAAACTGAAAATTTAAAAATAGAAGCAAATGTAAAATATGAATATATATATATATATATATATATATATATATAATTTTATCATTATATTTCAGCTTTTCAGTTAACAATCATTTTTAATAGTTACAATTTTAGTAAATTTGTAAATTTTGTCATTTTTATTTTCATTTTTATTTATTTTTTTATTTGACAATAACACTGATATGAGAGGACATCTAGGTTATAGGTTTAAAAAACATTAATTAATGCAGATTAAAATATATTGAATAAAAATAAAAAATATATAAAGTAATCATCACTGTCAGATATTTATAAAAATATTACTATAAATATAATATTTATGTTAACTTATATTTATAAAAATCTAGTAATATCAGAGTCAGCCTTTTGATGATGAGATAATTAGTCTTTAGTCAAAGATTTTCAGTTGGACTGTGGTGAAAATTCAATATATGGAGCTAAAGATGTTTTTTTTTTTTTTTTTTTTTTTTTTTATTTATTTATTTTTTTGCCATGCTGTAGTCTCAATTAATTTTTTAATTGTAGGAAAATGCTAGATTTGCAATTATGTACTATATTTTACATTACCATACACATTATCATCCTACTGTGTTGACATTAATTACAGAAAGTACACACATTTAGTAAAAAAATTGGAAGAAAACATAATAAAGCTTAAGTTTATTTTTTCAATTCTACCACTTGTTTTGACCATTCAGTTTAACCATTCAGTTCTTAATTTGGCTTTATAAAGAGAAGCATATTGCCACACAGAATTTACAGAGACAGGCCAGAAATCAAAGCAAGAGCTTAAATCACAGAGATCTGATGAGTTTCATTCTTATCCAGAAATATTCCCTCTTGTGCTAGACCTAAAGGAAAGACTACAATGAATCTCTCTCTGTTCCTGTGCGAGGGATTACCCACGTGACTCTTTTAATGTCAGTAAAGCCAGCTGGTCATACGCTTTCGGTCTGTAAGTCCCTGTGTGCGGGATTGTGGCGCATCTGCGTGTGATTTCTTTTATGTGAGCATGCGTGTCTTGTTTTGCACAGGACAGTTGCTGTTCAGTTCACCTGGTCTCACATAACAGTCACACAGAGGCAGCGCTCACTCCACAGGGGGCGGACGGAGGTTACAAAGGCGGCCTGGAAGATGTAAACTCATGGTCTATCTCTTTTACTTCTTTTTTTACTTCTTTTACTTCTACTCCCTTGAGTGAATGATAAGAAGGCTTAAGCCAATATTCTTGAGATTTTTGCCAAGGCCACAATTTGCAATCTTGTAGCAAAGTTTTTAATGTGGCTGATTATGACCTCTGGTGGCCTTTGAGCTTAGATAGAATATACGGCCAGACAACAGTGCTAACGGATGTTTTTTTATTTTTTTGTTTCCAGGGTCATCAGACAGCTCTGCACCGGGCAGCTTTTGTGGGAAACCGTGACGCCATCTCTGCCCTCATCCATGGAGGCTGTGCACTTGATTTACAAGACAAGGTCTGTTCATTTGCATTACAAAAATCCTTATTTTGTTTGGTAGTGTATATTATAATATCAGAACGGTTATAATTTATACAAATCAAGATTCAGGAATCTGTAAATAATGTAAAAATCCAGACTATTGTTCATCTTATTGCACAGGAAATGAGTTGATTTTGTTAACTGAAAAAATATATATTTGTGGTAAAATCAGTGCTATAAGATCTGATTTTCTTTCATCAGGAAGGAAACACTGCTTTGCATGAGGTGTCATGGCATGGATTCAGTTCATGTGTAAAGCTTCTGGTCAAAGCTGGAGCCAATTTCCAAGTGAAGAACAAAGTAAGTCATTTTCATGTGCATTATTTTCCATTTACTTTAATATTAAACCAGATTATTTATTTTTAAAAATTTATTTTTGTTTGTTTTATTTTTAATGTATATATTTCATTTTGAAACAGGAAATTCAAAAGCTATCAGCTTTTATTTTTATTATTATTTTAAAAAACTTTTAAAGGCCTTTTCATTTAGACAACAAAAGGAACTTTTGGTAAGACAAACATATAACAACATAGATTCAAATACATACATAAACAAACGGGCTCCCTTTCCACCAATCAGCTTTTAGGGTTTGATTGGCTACAGCCTAGATACACCATAGTTTGCTAGTTGATAGTCAGCTGATAGTATAGGAGAAGGAAATTCTCATTCTGCAGAATATTTCAGTGTACAGAAAAAGAATGTATATTTCTATGCTAATTTTCCAGGATTTTATTTATATGAAAAAAAAAAAAAAAAAAAAAGAAAAAAGAAAAATCCAGAAAAACGGACATGGGTACATACATTTTTTTTCTGTAAACTGTAAATTTACATTTTTTAAAAAATGCATTTTCCAGGATTTTTATTTCTTAAACAAATGCATATACTGTATCTACTAAATGTTTTTCAGTTTACTGTACATAACCTGAAAGCTAACAGATATGGACTAAAACCTCCTAAAACTCAACATTTTGAAAACTGGAGGTGTTCTGTTATCATTTCAATGAATGATCATTATGCAATCAGTTTCTATTCCATTATTTAGACTGTATTATTATTTTATTTTTCAAGGCAGGAAACACACCTCTACATCTAGCGTGTCAGAATGGACATTCCCAGACCGCTCGAGTGCTACTACTAGGTGGAGCGATGTCTGACAGCAAAAACAATGCATGTTCACTCTTCTAAAATCATTACAATCTATTTTAAATGATTGTATAAATTGCAAACTAATGGTACAATGTTCAATTTTAAATACTGAAAAAGAAGTACAATCATGTCTTTCCTTCCAGGCAGGTGACACATGTTTACACATTGCTGCACGCTACAATCACTTGGCCATGATTAAGATCCTCTTGGGTTCTTTCTGCTCTGTGGCAGAGCAAAACCAGGTCAGATCCTCATTCCGATTGTTTTGAATCCAGCACTGAAATGAAAAATTCAGAGACAAATGAACAAACAATTAAAGTGGTCTTTGTCTGCTTTAAACTGCTAGACTGTAGTTTAGATTACAGCATCTTCTTCTGGTAATTGCATATACAATTACAGCTTATTTTGGTCATAATCTTGCAGAAAATTGACATATTTCACAGATAGGAGACACTGCGCTCCACATCGCTGCTGCCCTTAATCACAAGAAAACTGTCGGTCTGTTACTGGAAGCAGGAGCTGACACAAACATCAAAAACAATGTAAGTCATGATATGGTTCAATCTCTTTATGATTGTATAGTCATTATGAAAGTAAGTTGTAATGGGGGCTGGGGTTGGATGATGCTATAGCTCAACCTACAGTTGGACTGTAAAGAATGACAATTCTGTCCAATGACACGATAAATCTATCAACAGACAGGCCACACTGCTCTTGATAAAGCCCGGGACAATAACAACCGAGATTTGGCTATTCTTCTAGCAAAATCCAATCAGGTAAGTAATGTCATTACAAAGAATATCAAAGAATTTCCATTTACTGAAGAAGCAGTTCATTGTCCTGTCAGACATGCTCTTTCTAGCAAAGCATTGCATGATTACTTGATTCACTTCTGACTAAATCAGTTCCACTGAACGAACTGGTTTGATGAATGACTCACTCATGAAGGCAGTCCCTTGATTCATTCCTAAATGAACAAATCAGTTTAATGTTTCAGTGACTCATAAAGGCAGTCCCTTGATTCATTTCTAAATAATTCAGTGTTTTTGAATTATTGGTTTACAAATGATTCAAATGACTCATTCATAAACACAATCATGTGTCGCCACCTACTAGTACAGCGACTTAAATTGAGGAAAGAGTCAATGAAAAGTCTCCACACATACTGTAGGGGTCATTCACATAGAACACGTTTTTGCATTGAAAAACGCAATGTGTAGTGTAGTGTAATGAACAAACCACAAGCTCTGGAGAGATATTTTTAAAAGGTGAACTTTTAGCCTGAGTGTTGCTTTTTATGAACACAGTAGCGAGCTCGAGGCACTGCAAAAGATGCAAGATGTGAACTAAATGGTCAAACACATATTTGCAAAAATACACAGCAGTGAAATGCAAAAATATGCTCTTCTGTGTGAACGGCACATAACCGGTTTCAAGGACCAGAACAAATTGTTATATTAACTATACTAGTACAGTGGGTACGGAAAGTATTCAGACCCCCTTTAAATTTTTCACTCTTTGTTATATTGCAGCCATTTGCTAAAATCATTTGAGTTCATTTTTTTTCCTCATTAATGTACACACAGCACCCCATATTGACAGAAAAACACAGAATTGTTGACATTTTTGCAGATTTATTAAAAAAAAAAAAACTGAAATAATCACATGGTTCTAAGAATTCAGACCCTTTGCTCAGTATTTAGTAGAAGCACCCTTTTGATCTAATACAGCCATGAGTCTTTTTGGGAAAGATGCAACAAGTTTTTCACACCTGGATTTGGGGATCCTCTGCCATTCCTCCTTGCAGATCCTCTCCAGTTCTGTCAGGTTGGATGGTAAACGTTGGTGGACAGCCATTTTTAGGTCTCTCCAGAGATGCTCAATTGGGTTTAAGTCAGGGCTCTGGCTGGGCCATTCAAGAACAGTCACGGAGTTGTTGTGAAGCCACTCCTTCGTTATTTTAGCTGTGTGCTTAGGGTCATTGTCTTGTTGGAAGGTAAACCTTCGGCCCAGTCTGAGGTCCTGAGCACTCTGGAGAAGGTTTTCGTCCAAGATATCCCTGTACTTGGCCGCATTCATCTTTCCCTCGATTGCAACCAGTCGTCCTGTCCCTGCAGCTGAAAAACACCCCCACAGCATGATGCTGCCACCACCATGCTTCACTGTTGGGACTGTATTGGACAGGTGATGAGCAGTGCCTGGTTTTCTCCACACATACCACTTAGAATTAAGGCCAAAAAGTTCTATCTTGGTCTAATCAGACCAGAGAATCTTAGTTTTTCACCATCTTGGAGTCCTTCATGCGGGCTTTCATGTGTCTTGCACTGAGGAGAGGCTTCCGTCGGGCCACTCTGCCATAAAGCCCCGACTGGTGGAGGGCTGCAGTGATGGTTGACTTTCTACAACTTTCTCCCATCTCCCGACTGCATCTCTGGAGCTCAGCCACAGTGATCTTTGGGTTCTTCTTTACCTCTCTCACCAAGGCTCTTCTCCCCCGATAGCTCAGTTTGGCCGGACGGCCAGCTCTAGGAAGGGTTCTGGTCATCCCAAACGTCTTCCATTTAAGGATTATGGAGGCCACTGTGCTCTTAGGAACCTTAAGTGCAGCAGAAATTTTTTTGTAACCTTGGTCAGATCTGTGCCTTACCACAATTCTGTCTCTGAGCTCTTCAGGCAGTTCCTTTAACCTCATGATTCTCATTTGCTCTGACATGCACTGTGAGCTGTAAGGTCTTATATAGACAGGTGTGTGGCTTTCCTAATCAAGTTCAGTCAGTATAATCAAACACAGCTGGACTCAAATGAAGGTGTAGAACCATCTCAAGGATGATCAGAAGAAATGGACAGCACCTGAGTTAAATATATGAGTGTCACAGCAAAGGGTCTGAATACTTAGGACCATGTGATATTTCAGTTTTTCTTTTTTAATAAATCTGCAAAAATGTCAACAATTCTGTGTTTTTCTGTCAATATGGGGTGCTGTGTGTACATTAATGAGGAAAAAAAATGAACTTAAATGATTTTAGCAAATGGCTGCAATATAACAAAGAGTGAAAAATTTAAGGGGGTCTGAATACTTTCCGTACCCACTGTATATCTGTGGGAAATATTTTGCTTGCGAATATTTTTATTTCACCAAAATACATGCTTACTTTTGAATGGCTGTCAATGGAAAAAGACACGTGACTTCAGATGGTGTACTTCAGTTTTTTTTTGAATATATTTTTTGAATTACTTTTTATTTTTGTATCTTCTGTTTTCATTTTCATTTTAGTTAAAGTTTTAATTTTTATTACTATTATTTTGTTAATACAATTTTGTGTTTTTTTTGTGATTTTTATTGGTTATTTTTTAATGTGTCTATATATATATATATATATATATATATACACACACACATATAAATTTCAGTTTTAAAATGAAAATAAATGATTAAATAAATAAATGAACATGTTGCTTTGACATCTAGCTGAAATAAAATAAATTGAAGGATTTTTTTTAAATTTTATTTTATTTATGACTTTTTTAATTTAAGTAAAAATTTAGTTTATTATAGTTTTTTTAGTTTTAGTTATTTACGTGTATCCTGGTGCAGCATCTACCAGCAGGAGCTAAATGAAATATTCTAACCATCCAAACTTTGATCCTTATTTTATCAGTAGCTTCTCTAACTCAGGTTGTATGTCACTGCTCAGGTGCAGAGGTTTGCTCGTGGAAAGACAGTGAGAAAAAGAAGAGATGTCTTGCAGGCCCAGAGGAGAACTCAATCCCTCCCCAGAGTTCATTCCTCCCGAGAGAAGGTGGAAAATTCTGATAAGATTCACCCATCTAGAACGACATCTGCACTGTCGCAGATTCATCGTTTGTAATATGATTGGGGTCTAGGGGGCAGTGAGAAGAAAATGTCACATGATTACTAAGCTTCCATAACCCTAAAAGAGATCAGAGGTCATGTGATTGTTTTCGCCTAAATATCCCTCTCATGCTAAGCACTCCCATCATTGTGCAGGATTGTACTGAAGTGGCAGAAGACACAAACAACAGTGATCAAGGACATCACAGGATACAACCTGAACGGATAACAGCAACTCTGAGTCCTGGCACGAGGACAAAGATCAGGAGCCCAAGAAGACAGGTAGTGATTAATTATATACATTATTAATTAATACCTATTATAATATTTATTACTATAATATTATACCATGATGTACAGTGTTAATGGTGTTGTATGATTTTAGAGGGTTTATTTTGCAGTAATGACATGCTGACTGTACATCATTCTGCTTAATAGATGGCTTAATAACTTTAAAAAAAAAATAAATAAAATAAACATGAACTATTGACTGAAGTTATTTAAAAAAAATCTTAATAAAAAAACGTAATAAATCTTTACTATTAAAACAATTTAGAGATCATTACATGTATACATTAAACTACATCCATTATAAATAGATTTTTTTTTTTTAATAATCTGAATTGCTTTTATAGGTATAACCCAATATAATCAGGTAGACACTTTTTTTTTTTTTGTCTTAAATAAAACGTCATTTAAATGTTATCACATTTTTAGGTGACACATTTTACCTGACATTTTTTTTTATCTTAATGTATGCCATTTGATAATATATAACATTTAAAAAAGTACTCTGTTCAGTAATTCTAAATATGTTTTTGCTATTAAAAAAGTTGGAACATGTGTTCCGGAGAGAGTATCAGCTACATGAAAGAGGATCTCCATCCCAGAGAGTAAAACACAGCAGCAGCTATCAGGAGGAGGAGGAAGCTCCTGGAAAAGCCTATCAGCTTTATACTCTATACAGGGATAAAGATGGACAGATAAAGCAGGTAAACTCTACATTAGAATTAGTGCAATGCATTTGTTTGTTTTAAACCTCTTAACCAGTATCTGCAAACAGGCTCCTGTGAATGACTGCCACTGTAAACCGCTCATTAAAACTCTGGAGAATAAGCTGAAAGCCACAAAGATGGAGATGAGGTCAGAAATTCACACTGTCCAAGAGGAGATCAACTGCAGGCTGGGCAGAATAGAGCAAAAAAACAAGCACCAGGTTTGTCATTTTCTGTGACATTGCAACTTTTTTGTTTAGAATTTCCTTCATAACTGACAGGCTACATATCTAACCTCATATTTGGAGATGAAACTTTACATTACGTAAATTTTTACAAATATTTTTATAAAATGTCTCTTATGCTTACAAAAGCTGCATTTATTTGATGAAAAATACAGTAAAAATAGTAATACTGTAAAATATTATTACAATTTAAAATAACTGTGTTCTATTTTAATATATTTTAAATTGTAATTTATTCCTGTGATGGCAAAGATGAATTCTCAGCAGCCATTAGTCCAGTGTCACATGATCATTCAGAAATTATTCCAATATGCTGAATTGGTGATCAAGAAACATTTCTTAATATTATCAATGTTGAAAACAGCTGTGTTGCTTTAATATATTTATGTAAACTGTGATACATTTTTTTCAGGATTATTTGATGAATAGAAATTATTTGAATTGTTTAATTCACAATAAGATTATTTGACATATAAATGTTTTGTAACATTATAAATGTCTTTACTATCAATTTTCATCAATTTAATGCATACTTGTTGAATAAAAGTAGTAATGATTTTCAAAAAAAGAAAAAAATCTTACTGACCCTAAACTTTTGAGTGGTAGTGTAATATAAATTAAAAAAAATAAGACTATTAGTGAAAATTCTTCAATTTGGCATTCAAGGAATTTTAATGAAAAATGTATATGAATATAAGTAGTACCATTAAATAACTTAACCATTAAATAACCTAAGAAGAAAGACATGACTCTTTGTAATCCCTATGGATAAAATAAATTGGAAAATCACTTCACTTCAAATTGGAAAACCTATGTCACTGAAAATTATGGGTGTTAGACACTCATATCTCTTTGTGTTCAGATTAAAGTTCTTGAGAAACTCACACAGGAACGTGTGTCGGCTGAGAGGATGGAGTGTCATTATCGAATCAATCAGAGAGCCACCCTGGAACGCATGGAGGGCGAAAGAAAACAGGTACAACACCTTAAGAGAAGAGAGGCACGACCACAATTGCATCAGCCTACACATGATTGATCAAACTTATGTTGCTCTATTATCTTTCAAGCAGGTAGCTGCTGCCAATGCTGTGAAAAGCTGGTGCATGTCTAAGATTCAGGATCTTGAAGTGCGAATGCCTTCAGAGACACAATACTACAAACTTCTGCGCTCTCCATCGCTGAATCAGTCTCTGGTGGATTCAGACCCTGAGGGTCTCCCGCTGCTGTCGCTCATCTCTGAGGAGAGCTCCAGCTCGCTGGCCACCTACGTCAATGTGTTACCCAGCCCAGGAGCAGGTCCTAACAATGATGTGAAAAGTCTTGAATTTGGGGACACACGTGGGAGGAGATACTTTGAGATGAAGCTGAATGGTTCTTCAGGTTTGAAAAAAAATATACACAGATTTTTTTTTTGTCATTATTTCCAGCAAAAATATCTAAACATCCAAGATATTTAGCTAAAAAGCATGTTATATATATATATATATATATATATATATATATGAAGCCTTTTTTTTTATTTAGAAAATTTATCTTGAATACTATGTATTATTAAACTTACAATAATTATGTTAAAGTGAACATGAACTGACATCCCCACCCTATTTTACTGCCGAAATATGGCATATTTCTTTGTGCAATGGGATATTTAAAAAGAAAAAAAAAAAACTGAATGGTTCTTCAGGTTTGAAAAAAATGTATTGAAAAAAAAAATTATCAGTATCATTAGTTTCAGTAAAAATATCTAAAAATCCTTAAAACAAGATGTACATTTAACTAAGACACATATTATATATATTTTACTGCCACAATGCAACTGTAACGGAACGACAGGCGTGCGGATCCATATGCAGGCTTTATTCAAAAATCATAGTCAAAATACAGGTAGGGTCGAACAACAGCAAACAGGTATGGCATGGGCAAGACACAAGAGCAGTTCAGTTAACAGACGGGGTCGATCAGCGGCGAACGTAATCCAGGGGGCAAAACAACGAGAGATAATCCAGGTACATGAAAATAGTCCAGGCAGAATCCGAATGGCGAGACAAAAGGGTATCCGAAATAAACAGGCAAAGATCAAGACACGAATGATACAGGCAAAAGAAACTGGATAAACTAGACCTTCGAAAACTGGCTCCGTACAGCAGCTATCACGAGGAGCGTGATAAACACAGATCAATACTCGGCAGTGAGAAAGAGGAAGTCCAGGGCTTATAAAGCTGTCTGATAGGATTCAGCTGTGTATGTGTAATCAGTGCAATGGATGATGGGAACTGTAGTCCAGAGTGACATGTAACATTCTGTATGGTGTGAGAGTCAATATGATGGAAGAGCGACCTCTGATGGCGAGTGGACGGAAGACCACGAACCGGATTCATGACAGCAACATATTTCTGAGTAAAAATAGATGCTCAATTTTATTTTATTTTTTTTTTTTTTGGTGTGTAAAAAAATCTGCATCATTTCCAGTAAAAATATCTAAACATCCTTAAAACATGATTTACTGGTACATTTTAACTAAGAAGGAAATGTTATATATTTTAGATATTTAGACTTTTTTTAATTTATTTTATTTATAACATTTTAAATATATTTGTTTTACTTATGTTAAAGTGGCCTCCCCAACCCATGTTTTGCCATAATGTGACATTTCTGTGTGAGCCGGGATACTCAAAATGAAGAATCGCGCATAAAGACCAAAAAAACGTGATAAAAAAAATAATAATAATAATTAAGAAAGTAAATAAGGATCATGTTTATTTAATGTTGACTTTTATTATTTTAAGTGATTTTTTTCAGTGTTTTAATATGCTTTACTCTAAAATAAGACCTGATTAAATGAGTAAAATATATTTAATGATAGTCAAACAAAAAAAAGTATTTTGTTTTTCCTAAAATATCTTTCTACATTCATACAGATGATTATCATAACCTGACAGCTCCTTCAACGGTCAAACACAAACCTCTATCACGGAAGCTGGCGACTGCTGACCCCAAGTGGCACCGAGCAGAAATGCATGAGGTTGGTGTCTCAAAGTCCAGGTCAGACAAAGAGGATGAACTGTGCGACAGCAGTGCCAGCAGCAGCCTGTCCACATCCAGCAAGCGTTTCAATGACAGCGATACAGAACCAGCAGCCGGCGCGGCCTGGAAACACGGCAGGCAACTGAAGGACAGGATAAAATCACATCACCCTCAAACCCAGCAGAGCAACACCATGAAGACCCTGGAGGTGTTCTCCCAGCGGCCCGTGGAGGCCACCTTCACCCAAGAGCGGGCAAACTTGCATGCCATGGAGGTGACACAGCGTTTCTTTGAGACGGTCTCCACACAGCTGGAACGCTGGTACGAGAGGAAGAGCCAGGAAGCGCAGAAGGTGGCAGAGCAGAAAGCTCTGCAGGACAGAGCCAGTCTACTGGAGAGGATCAACACGCTGGAGGAAGAGCTACAGAGGCTTCGCACTAACACTAATACAAACACATTATCCCCAGATACCTTGATTCCACCTAATATTAAATTCAATTAAATGGCAATATAAATGAGATTAGAGCTTTTTGAACTGTAACTGATTACATTTACAGTACACTTCTCAAAGTGAATTCACCCATGGAATTAAAATTCTGTCATCATTTACTCACCATCTTGTCTTTCAAACGGGATTGAGTAAGATTCAGAATCAAACAAGTGGCTTCCTTTGATTGAGCTGGAATGTGAATTGGATCGGCCACACCCCACAGGAAGTTCAATTGGAATTTGAATTGGAATGACAGGAAGAGGAATTTGCTGTTAAATTTGCTGAATTTGCTTTAAAAAATAATGCATTCTGGGAAATTACGTTTTGTTCCATCCTTGTGAAATATATAAAGTGAATACAAATTTCTATAGAAATTTCAAATATTTTCTATATTGAAACTTAATGAGGACTGGATCTATCTATCATCTGTCTATCTATCTATCTATCTATCTATCTATCTATCTATCTATCTATCTATCTATCTATCTATCTATCTATCTATCTATCTATCTAAATAAATAAATGCACCAATGTATCATGTGACACTGAAGACTAGAGTAATTAATCCTGAAAATTCAGTTTTTCCATCACAGGGATAAATTACATTTTTAAATATATTTAATAAAATAGAAAACAGTTATTTTAAATCATACTATTTCACTGTTTGTACTGTATTTTTGATCAAAAAAAAAAAAAAAAAAAATCTTGTGTTCCATGGAAGAAAGAAAATCATACAAGTTTGGGATTAAGGTATGTAAAAATTTACAAAATTTTGTACAAACTATTACTTTAAATGTGATTTAAATACCTTCACTCCAACAATATTGCGTTATATCTTATAAAATATTGTTAATTAAGCAACTGTGTTGTTTAGAAATCTTTTCAGTCAGTCATTTGGTTATGGGCAAATGAATAGTAAAGACTTTTTATCCTAAATGCAATTACTTTAAATTACATAGTTCGTATTATTGTAAAATATATAATATATTGTATGGTTCTTCAGTTTCTGTACCTGTACATACAAAATATTATTCAAATGTTTTAATTAAATTGCTATTATATTTGTTTAACTTGACAATGAAGATAACTGTTTAAAGTGCAAGAATGCAGTCTGTTTTGTTGTGACTGATGATAAAGTACATGAGAATTCATGTGATCCATGTGAAAGCTATTAAAAGTTTGATGAGTCAAATATTGTATAACACTCAGTTCATGACCCACCGTGATCTCTGCAGCACAGCATTTCTGTTTTTGCAGGGGTCTAACAGGTCAGATGCATCATCATCCTATATATACAGTGTCAGATTTCATCAGTGAATCTCATCTTCTCTTAAACAATTTATATCTTTTCCTCTAAATGATTCATGATCATGTTCACTGCAAAGCTGAAGTTGAAAACTAATACTTTGAAACTCAAGCACAAGGCTAAAATAATTAAACTAAAAAATGCAATCCTCAAAGTCTAACATCATTTTTAGATGTTTTCAAGGGAATGCTATTCACGCTCTGTTCTTTGCCCCGTTCACACCCTAAACTTCTTCTCAGTAAATATCCGCAGGCGTGCTGGAATCTCATTATCTCCGAACAGTCAGATCAGGGCTGCACGAGTCTGTATTGATTGAAATGGATCAGAGTGAAGTAATCGATCAGCATGGTGGACGTCCATCCCACTGCCTCCATCCATTTTCGAACTCCCGCCCCAAACAACAAAATGTTTCTGCGGTTTCTACACGTTGTACAAAAACAAAAGGCTGTTGAGGTGGCTACGGCTACATTTTTCTGTTACACATTATCACAGATTTGAGTATTGTGATTTTTGAATAGTTTTTAAATGGGCAAACAGCTAAAAAGTAGCCTATAATCTATTAACTACGCACATTGACCCTCTAGGCAAGCACCACGATTGCATGCCATTAAAATATATTTAATACGACTGAATTTGTATTTAACGTGATCACACCTTAATAAAAATGTAAGTTACTAATAACGCTTTCATTCCCAGTTATTCAAACTGCGAAAAAATATTTAACGAACAATTATCAGAGAACATCACTTCAGTCTAGTGTGAGTTTAAGCAGTCTCAAAAAACTTCCGTTATAATAAATGAAATGAATCTCTCATCGTACATGCACTTTGTTGTTTATGATGACACAAAACAACTCTGGGTTTCAGCGATGACTCATCTGAACACCTCTGATTGGCCATTGCATTCATAAGCTCAACAGAATCGTGTATGATTGGTTACAACGTGCAACGCTGTAAAAACGCGTAAAAGGAAATATTATGCAACATGGCCAAGTTCACACAGCAGCAGAATACGGGTTTCAGTCCTGTACGGTATTTAAAGACCTCTAGAGGGGCTATGTGCGTATAATAGATTATAGGCTACTGTTTAGCTGTTTGCCCATTTAAAAACTATTCAAAAATCACTTAAAAAATCTAAATACTCAAATCTGTGATAATTTGTAACAGAAAAATGTAGCCGTAGCCACCACAACAGCCTTTTGTGTTCCTGTGGCTCAGTGGTAGAGCGCAAAAGGTCGTGGGTTCAATTCCCAGGGAACACATACTGATAAAATAATGTATAGTCTGAATGCACTGTAAGTCGCTTTGCATAAAAGCGTCTGCTAAATGCATAAATGTAATGAATAAATGTTAAAGCTGCAGTCCGTAACTTTTTTTTGGTTAAAAATAATCCGAAATCAATATTTGAGAAAGTACATAACCAGCCAGTGTTCAAAACTATCGCCTTACTTTAGCTCGATTCACAACGGTTAGTTTATAATAATGTTTTCTAATTTGAGTGGCACGGGTAGGTTTCCGCGGGAAATTCGAGCATGGCACTGCATCATTACGTCACGTCTGTAAACATGAAGTTGTCCCGGCTAGTAGGCTCTGGCACGTGAGGATCCTGCAGGTGGTGGATCATTTATAGCCTTTTCTCACAGCAGCTCGAATAATTAAATTTATAATTTTGATGGCGGATTGTAATCCAGAAAGGATTATGTGTTTATGAAACACATGTGAATGAAATTAAATTATATTCCAGTTTTAAATGTGGTTCTGATTACAGATAGCCAACGTGGGATTACACAAGTTTTTGTATTTTAAATAGAACCAGTTTGAAGGAAGATTAATTTGCTTTTTGGATTAAAAGAATTTCTTAATATGAAATTTGAATGGTATGACAATAAGATATTAGACTGTACAGAAATTGAAATCTACACGCTAATACTATACTCATAGTCACGCAGTGCTGATGTTGTTAACATTAATAATTTGAGAACAAAGTATAATAATAATACTTTGCACAGTTAGATGTGATATGAGCTAACTGATCTTTAGATTTAATCACTGTTGGTAGCGCGATTTATTGTAATGCTTTTTTCCTCAGTTGGTCAGAACAAACGTGGCAGACTTGTTAAGATGGCAAATTACGGTGAAAATTCTGATTTGGGTCATATATTCCAAGACATAGACAGTAAATATCCACACTGGTGCAGTGACTGACAACTACACATTCACCTCAAAACATTAGATTCATCCGCGCTGGAGCCGTGCCGGAACACCGGATCACAACCCTGCGCACGGAAGATCATTCCGCAAGAAACTGCAATTCCAGGTTTTCAAACATAGAGAAAAAGTTAAAAGTTACGGACTGCAGCTCTAAGTCACTAATACAGTAACGTTCACATAAATTTCAGTTATTTACGGGAATGATAACTGCATTCTAGAACTGAACTCATACTTGTTCATTTTCATACAACCTATTTTCGATGAAGCCCTGCTGTGTAAACGAAACAGTTCTTGACAACTAGATGACTGACATGTCACAAAGTGCAGAGCCGCTCCACCACTGTGTGAATAGAACATTTCTATACTCACACCTTTAAGTAAAGCACCGATAGTGTGAACATAACTTATATCAACATAGCTTACATTGTGCCTGGCAACCAGTCTTTCACATTGTGATAGCTTTGTCTCTTGTATAACTGAATTCTCTTTTTTCTCATATATGTTCTTAAGTCAAATCAGTATTTAATGTAAATTTATTTACTTGGTGAGCAGCCACATAAGAAGTGGGATAATACAGTCAGCCACTCATTATTGCAAAATAAACCCCTTCACAATGGTGTAAAACTGACAGGGTTTATTTTGGGATAATGACCATGTAGGTTTCAGCACATGTAGCCCATGACTGTTTTTGCACTTTAAGTATAATTTGAATTTCCCCTAGTTGCAATACCCTACAACCTCTTCCTCAGTGCACATTTTGGCCCTAATCAAGGGAATTAGATACAATGAAACACCGCAGAATAAAGACCAATAGATGGTTTTCTGCCTTTCGCTTGGTACCGTATGAACTCATTATGTAATGCGACGTCCCTGATCTGACTTCTGGCATTTGGTTCAAGCTTCTGCAAGGGAAAATCAAATCAATCTCCCATTGACTCTGTCAGCGTGTGATGGAAAGCTAATTAAAGGCCCTGAGGGACAGCTGGTCATTTTATGAAGCATGTTGTGTGATCGGTGAGATGATCCAGTTGTGCAGTGCCTGAAAGGTTCATGCAGGGACGAATCAGGATAACAAAATCACGTTCATGTGCTGATTGGTGGATCACGGCTTGCCTTGTTTCCCCCCTTGTTTTAATAGAAAACCATGTTTTTTTTTTTAAATCAATTGCTATTGGATTTATAGGGTAAATGCACATTATTGTGCAAATATGCTTTTAATGAGATTTATGCCACATAAAACTAGAAAAAAGAACATGCTAAACAAATCACTGCAGTATTGATGGATTGAGTTTAGGAGGGGGGGGGGGCCTGATGCAATCGAGTGCAAGGTCTTTCATTTGACATTGAGTGCTCGCAAACGTAAACAACATGGAAAGCTTCGGCACAAACTCAAAGAGGAACACAAGGGAAAACGGTGAAATAGAGTTGATAAATTCCACATGCATAGTTTTGTTCTAGGTGCAGGGTTAGATAAAAAGATCAGCTTTTGAAAACTCCATCTAACAGACGTGCACAGTGCAGTTATCTATGAAACTGGACTTTAATTGACTAGAATAATAGATTACACAAAGATGAATGGTTAAATAGGATGGATGTGCATGCTTACAAAAATTTGAAACCCAATTTCTTATTCAAGTCAACATGGTAGTACTGGGTTTGCATAAAAACGGCTTGCTGGAGAGCAATATCCTAAAATTTTGTGTGGCAGAATATTGTATTGACTGCATGAGGGACATTTGGTTGGTTGGCATTGCGGGCAACTTTTTATGCGTGTGGGGGGTGCTGTTTTCAGTAATTGCTTGATAAGATCTGCCGTGGGGCATTGTCCCGTCAGTTTCTGATCAATTTCTACATCCTGTGAACTCGCCACATGCAACAACTGTGGGGAACATTCACTGTAGCCCAAAATTATGCAGAGAGACTGGCTGCGTTTTAATATGCGAACTCCATGGCTGTAAAATAAAGGAAATATTTTCCTTGTTGGGGAAAACATGCTTATTTATATACCAAGGAAACTAGACAGCAAATCCCACTGAAATGTAAGTTGATTTTAGTTTGATTTTGTGGATGAAGCTTTGATTGGCATTTTTGTTTGTGCTTATGAACTATAATTTGAGCAAAATTACATAGTAACTGTTTGTGCATGACTTTATAAACTTGTAATTTGTCAAACATGCTTTTTTTTGTTGAATGCATGCAAAAAGCCTTATGCATGAATGCAGAAAAATAAATAATAAACCAACTTGAACAGTAGAATCAAGTTTGTTGTTCCATGTGCATGACTTTCTAGAATTGGAATTTGATGTCAATCACGTTTTTTTGTTTGTCAAATGCATGCAAAAATCCTTATGCATGACGGCTAATGCATAAATGCAGAAATCTAAAGAATGAACCAACATTAACAGTAGGCTAAACTCAAATTTTTTTGTCTTAAATTAAGCATGGACATGTGGCGGTGAAGATGGGGGACTGGAACTTGTTGGGGAGCATTTTAGAGGAGGTTCATATTCACTCCACCATCGTGGGTAAAATCTGGCTGACCATCCTGTTCATATTCCGGATGCTGGTTCTTGGCGTGGCAGCCGAGGACGTTTGGGTGGATGAGCAAAGTGAGTTCGTCTGCAACACGGACCAGCCAGGATGCAAGAACGTTTGCTACGACCAAGCGTTCCCAATATCGCTCATACGCTTTTGGGTACTGCAGATCATTTTCGTTTCCTCGCCTTCGCTGGTATACATGGGACATGCTCTGTACTGGCTCAGGGCTTTAGAGAAAGAACGGCACAGGAGGAAAATCCAGCTGAAAGCCGAGCTGGAAGAGACGGAAGGCCTCTTGGAGGAGCACAAGAAGTTGGAGAAGGAACTGAGGAAGCTAGAAGAGCAGAAGAAAATTAGGAAGGCTCCTCTGAGGGGCTCCTTGCTGCGCACATATATTATTCATATCCTTACCAGATCAGTGGTGGAAGTGGCGTTCATTGTGGGGCAGTATATCTTATTTGGGATTGGACTGGATCCTTTGTACAAGTGCGAGAGGGTGCCTTGCCCAAACAGCGTGGACTGTTACGTCTCCAGGCCGACGGAGAAGACCATCTTCATGGTTTTCATGATTGTCATCGGAGGGGTGTCGTTGTTCCTGAACCTCTTGGAAATATCCCACCTGGGGGTGAAAAAAATTAAACAGACTCTAAGCGGTCTCCAGTTTGTCGAGGACGACAGTCTTTGCAAAACCAAGCACTCGACCATTCAGCAACTGTGTGTAATGACAAATATGTCGCCCCACAAAAACCCGCAGTTGAAAACTTTTATCCCGCAGGGGCAAATGGACCCTCCACTGTTCTTAACCAGCACTTGCATCGGCTCAAGCAACGACATGCTGCGTCACAACAGTTTCGCCGCAGCCACCCTCCCGGTGTCCTGCATAACCCAGCAGCCCCGGCAAATGCGCCAGCCTAGCCAGGGAATGATTCATGAACTGCACTCCCAAGGGTCCATGGAGTTACTAGAGGACCGGGAAAACCGCGACCAGCACCTAGAGAGCAGTAACGGCTCGGAAAGGGATGTTAGGCCTTTTAACTCGGGTCATCTGGGTCCTGAGGGTCATACGGAAATACCAGCCTGCCTTCGCAATGCTCTGCACAGGCCCAGCCGTGTGCCAGACCTGGGGGACGACACGGTGGAGTCCTCCGAGAGTGACTTCTGTCCGCCCAACAGGAAAGCCAGTTTCATGGTCCGTATGCCCTCGGACAGCATTTCCGGCAGCCCATCATTTCCCTCCACAAGGAGTTCAGAGTCCGAGCTGGGCTCCCTCAATGACCTGCCCATGAACCCACCACCAGGGGGAGGACGACGGATGTCTATGGCAAGTAAACACAAATGACACAGCTGAGCTGTTCATATAAAAGCTTCCTTATCCAAAATTACTTTTGAGAATTTTATTTTGGAACAGAAAAATCCATTTATTTCTAGATGAGATTCTGCTAGCTACATTGAACAAATCAAATTTTATTGATTATAATAAATATTTAAAATATTTATATAAATATCATCTTTAATCATATGTATATATATAATCAATAATAAGATTGCATGTTTATGTATACAGGAATTTTTTTTATATATTATCATAATATTATTAATAGTAAATACAGATGAATGTTGATCATTAACATTATTATTTTTCATATGTGTGCCTAATTTGTTTAAATGTCTTTTTTACAGAGTGTATTCTTGGATATCTCTTCCATCATGAAAAAATGAAAGCAAGAAGGACAGAAGTACAACAGGAATGTAACAGGCCGTTCATGAGCAGAAATTAATGGAGATATCAGTAACAAAGGGTTTCACTCTGATCTCTGCTTGGAAAGCACTGGTTTAATGCAGCTTCATTGTGGTATAAGTAGTGCTGTTTTGTACTGTTCATTTTTTATTGTAAGCACCTTAATTTACCAGTAAAGCATGGCATAATTTTTTTCCATGTCTAATTATGGAAGCCAAAAGACATCTGTGCATATTTATAAAAACTTCAGGCTTTCAGACAGCTGGCAAAAAATAACATTTTTAAATCATTTAGCTTACATCCATAAAATGTGATGCAAGCTGATGGACTCTTACATCAAATTCTGAAGAAAATAAAAGTTTTCTTATTTCCAACAGTGTTTGTGTTTGAATTCAGGGTGAAAACGGATCATGCAAATTTTATACTCCTCAGAGCAAATGATGCAAAACACATTCAATCTGCATAAAACATGCTTGGCAATTTATTTAATATCCTAGTAGACAAATTCAATGTGGACACATTCAAGAATGTAACAAATACAGATTATGAACATTGAGGTCACAACTTGTCAAGATTTGATTAACAAAAGAAAGCAAAACAATAATTTTCAAAGAATCCCACAAATACCTATAAACAGATTATGTACAATACATACAAAATCTACATAAAAGACATGATTGTAAAACGTCTTTTAAAAAGGTTGTAAACCAGTTCTGCTACAGACCTTGTCCGAGACGAGAGGTATATCGATTTTACAGGTAGATCTGTGAATGTCAAAACTCTCCCTACTGCATGTAAACTAATAACCAATATTCATATCTGCCCTTATCACAATATTCATATCACAACTGTGGTGCATCATATAACAAAGGCATGATGCCTGATTTATCCAAATCCGTACTCAAAGTTCATGAGAATAAAAACTCAGAATATGCACAGAATTCTGAAGAATTTACTCTGGTAATTTGTAAACATTATGAAGACATATTTGAAGTCTTGAAAGTCAGTTATTTGAGAGTCAATCTTTTACGGTGCACAAATTAACCAACATGACCATATGAGATTTTTTAAGGCTCTTTGATTGATTTTGCCCAATATGAACTATGAACTGACGTTTAATCAAGTCTTACATCTTTTTAAAGTCATGCAGTTCACAATAATTTGAAGTAAACAGACTAAATTACTTAAAACATATACCCCATCTCACCTTTGAACTTAATTATTGTGACGATGCAGATGTAAGTGGCTTCTATGATTAAAGCAACAACAATGTTGGAAACAAAAATAGAAACCCAGCATTAAGCTTTTCCAACTGTTTTTACCTTAAGGCTTGAATTTTCACCATGTTTTTAAATCAAACATGTAAGTGTAATAAGACTAGTGAAAATTACACCGAACTGAAGAACTTTTAAAAGCGAAAATATTAGGACCAGAGTGGACTGTGGATAAGTATACAAACTTTTTAACATTTAAAGGTCTGCAAACCTCCCAAAAACCTAAACATAAGAGAGGAAAATAATATTGATTTGCTTTGCTTTCTGACTCCAGTAAAATGATAATGTGTGTAACGCCCTGAAGGAATCCAATCAGATCTAAGAGATCTAAGTGTGAGCTGCCAAAATGAGCAAAGTCAGAATAACTTAATTTACTAAAGTTTGCTTGGAGAGTTTTATATACAACAGACATCCCTGATCAATCATTTTAACAGTCTAGAAAACTGAGCTTCGAAAGAAATCTGTAGAAAATTGTTTCCATATCAAATGATGCTTCATCACAAAATGTTTGAGGGAGCATTTAAGCAGCTAATCATCATTGCTTCACCATCTATTTTGTAGAAGAGCTTTCCATTGTACTATTCAGAAAGAGATCAGATGTTGATTTCTCCATGCTGACAAACAGATTGCTCGGCTTCAGGTGAGCAGCTGTTTAGTTTCTCCGTTATTCAAATTTGTAAGGAATGCTTTAATGCACAATAGATACAAAACACTTTCAAACACTCAATATCACATTTGCATATGCTGCTTGATTTAAAGTAGCCAAAAAACTGCAATTCCTGAGATAAATCTGAGAACCAGATATCATATAATGAATATGAAAAAAGAAGGTAATGTTCAAAACTAAATGATGTAACATTCTATACAGCATGTATGAGAACAAATCCATATGCACACACAAACAAAAACACATCAGGTGATGCACCATAAGCGTAACAACAGAACAGTCCCCTAAAGCAGCGACAAACAAAACTTAACACTGGCAAAAAACGTAACATTTGAACACACTGAACCAATTGTCATGATAAAAGAAAAAAAAAATCCGGTTTACCGGACTCAGTTTCTCTCGGGCAGCTCTTCTGTCGTACACTTCTCAGTCATTTCCTGGCAGAAATCAGTTGTCACACTTGAGCTGCCCATGTGGGAAGGCAAGACAGTGTCTTGGGGCGGCACAGCCACTCTGTCCGCTCTTAGGTGTGAATGTGGTGGTTCGGCTATGGCCTGGCAGTCATTTAAGCCTGGGGACGACACCACGCTATTGTGTGAGGTGAGAGTGACGTCTATACTGGTGGGATTGAGAGAGATTCTAAGGTCTGTATCAGATGAAACTGGGTCTGGGTGTAGATTATACAGAGATTGAGATTGTCCTGGACTCCATTGTTCTTCCCTACAGACCTCCTGAGACAAAAAGGAGAAGTTTTCCCACAGCTCCCCCATGCAGGTCTTCAGCTGGCTGCGTTCGGTTAGGAGCTTCTGTCTCTCACAGACCTAGAGGAGGAGAAACACATGCAATAATGAAGGTGGCATAGAAAAATCTAGATTCTTGTGGAGTGTGCAAGGTTGTTGGCGCAGCCTACCAATTTGTGAATCTCACGCTCCAGGTTCTGGATGCAGTCCAGCTTTCTCTTCCTGCAGCGCTGAGCTGCGATGCGGTTTTTACTGCGACGTCTCATGTTGTGGATGAAGTCTAGCTGATCTGAGGTCAGCGTATGCATCTTTATCATCAGCTGAAAGTCATTGCGTGGAAGCTCTGTGATCTGGTCTATTGAGAAAGGCAGTTTGACCTGCAAGTGTACAGCGTATTAGAGTTAAAATGTATTTACTGCAGCATGTAACTTCATATACTGGAAGAAACATAATATAAACAAATCACAAAATAATAAGAATATATATACTTATATATTCTGTAAATTTCACACATCCTTCACAGAATACAATGCTTCACCACTAGATGACACTGCCATCTAACTTGTATGAAATGTTTTATTTATTTGCATTCAGAGCACTGATAATAAAGTCCTTGTTGGCTTAACTAAACTTCAGAAACTCATCAAATATAAAACAAAAGAAAAGGTTAGAATATGAACAGACAGACTAAGATTTTTTTTGTTTTGTTTTGTAATTATGGTAACACTTTAGTATAGGGACCAATTCTCACTGTTAACTAGTTGCTTATTAGAATTCCTATAATTAACATACTGGCTGTTTATTAGTACGTATAAAGCACATATTGTGCATGACCATACTCTACATCCCTAATCCTACCCAATACCTAAACTTAACAACTACCTTACTAACTATTAATAAGCAGCAAATCAGGCAAAATTGATTTAATGGTTTGTTAATGGTGAGAATTGAACCTTAAAATAAAGTGTGACCGTAATTATTTATATATATGATTCAACATAAATGCTATGCAATGATACAATTATTCAGTATCAAATCAGTCATTTTGTCCAAATTTTTAATCTTACACAACACAGTTTAAGATGAAAAATTATTACTTTTATTCAGCTAGGATACTTTAAAGTGAGAGTACAGCCATTTTTGATAAATAAATGTTCTTTTGAACTTCCTATTCATTAAAGAATCCTGATAAAATATTAAGCAGTTGAACTGTTTTCAAAATCGAAGCATTTCTGAAAGATCATGTGACATTGAATACTGGAGTAATAGCTGCTGAAAATTCAGCTTTGCCATCACAGGAATAAATAATATTTTTAAATATTTTAAAACAGAAAACAGCTATTAATTATGTTTCACAATATTAATGCTTTTAATGTATTTTTTTTTTAATCAAATACATGCATACATTTTTGACAGATTCCATAAAATGCTGTATGATATGATTATTTAAAACCGCTGTAAATTTAAATTTCCTTACAGATCAGCCACTGGGTATAAATTTTTTTCTTTAACATTCTGATGGATTTTAGGTGGGTTGGTAATCTATGTTTGTAATAAGCTACAGCAAAGAGCTTCCGTTTACTGTCTTTAGATTGTTCAACTAATCACAGCACAGCTCTGAAAATGTCATGCAAATGAAGATGAGCACAGGACACATTATGGTTCAATTACAAATTCTGCAAATAGAGTCACTGTATTCTCATTTCCATGAAATGACAAAGATGAAACCTGACTTAAAACTCTGCCGAGGGAGTTGGTCATAGTGATCACCATGACCATTACTCCATCTCTCTGCTGTGACCTTGTGCCACTGCTCAGTCAGTGTAAAATGGAGGTCTATATTTAACCGCTCTACTACAGAGAGCTCTGTAATAAGGCTAGAATGACAGATTAGGCTTCCAGCAGCACAGGCACGTTTTCTCCTCTCCTTCTCTCTAAAGTCAGGTCGTTTCTGGGAGAAGGCACTCACACTGTGAAGTAGGGCTCATCTGTTAGCCAGTGAGATGAAGCGGCCCATCATCAGATGGGAGCCTGGGGGCCACTGCCCCACTTCTGTCTGGGGACCTGCAGCTGGGAGCTTTAAACTCAGGCAGAGTGAAGGGCAGAATAAAGACGGCTATAGAAAGATTGTTTCTGCAGAGATTTTCTACACTATATTGGGCTCAAATTTTGCATTTTGACATAACCCAATTTTTCTTTTATTTGTGACTATTAAAAATATCAGAAAATAGCATGGTATTACCATGGTGCTTTGGACTTGTATTACTGTATTCTCAGAAGCTCCATCTAAATACCATACTTCCTTTTTTGCCATCATCACATGATCATGAAATAGTGGTCACACTTTATTTTAAGGTCCAATTCTTGCCATTAACAAATCATTAACTATAACTTTTGCCTCAAAATCCTAATTTGCTGCTTATTAATAGTAAAGTAGTTAAGTTTAGATATTGGGTAGGATTAGGGATGTAGAATATGGTCATACAGAATATGTGCTTTATAAGTACTAATAAACAGCCAATATGTTAATAATAGGCATGCTAATAAGCAACTAGTTAATAGTGAAAATTGGTCCCTATACTAAAGTGTTACCGAAATAGTTAACATTTGTTACTGACAATCATAAACAACTCTTCCACCAAGTAATGCAGTTAATATCTAAAAATACCTGAAACAAAATAAATATACTTAAAGGGATAGTTCACCCAGAAATTAAAATTGTCATTATTTACTTATCCTCATGTCATTCCAAACCTGTATGAGCTTCCATATGGGAAGTTCCCTAAAAATAGTAGTGTTTTTTTTTTCTCCTATGGAACTTTCCGTACTATGGAAGTCAATGGGGACCAGAAACTGTTTGGAAGAAAGAAATCGTTACAGGTTTGTAACAACATGAAGGTGACAGAATTTTCATTTTTGGGTGAACTATCACTTTAAGAAGCAATACTCCATAAAAGAACTTGTTTTCAGAGAATGTATCTTTAATATGAGTACACTATCCTACTTGCAGATTTTTTTTATTTATTTATTTATTTTTTTAATTTTTCAAGTATAAACAAGTTAAAAACAAATATAAAAATCTACCACTGCAGTAAGACAATATATGTATACACAAGATATAATCTATGAAAACAAGTCTTAATATCTTATCCAGTGTTGCTTCAAGTTTATCTTGTTTTACGTATTTTTAGAAAACAAATAAAAAGAGAATAAAAACTAATTAAAAGTCATTTTAATGCAACTTGAAAAATCAACACAAACTGATGTTTGGTCACAGGTGTGAGTATATCAGCTATTTTACAGCAGCTTAAAAGGAAGCGTATCCCACAAAAAAAGTGTCATTTCATAGTCATTTGTATACTGACAACAACAACAACTCAATTGGGTCATCGAAAATCAAACGACTAAATGAGAGCAAATTATCATACACAGATTCTTGAACTGGCAATGTGTCAGTGTTGTCAGGAGGAGGAACAATTATGTCATTGGGACCTTAGGAACAAGAACGGCTCAGAGCTTATTGCCATGGCAACCCTCCAGTGTTTGCCAAGTTACTGCAGCTTGATTCTCAATCTCAGATGCTCAGGAATCAAATGTGGGAATGTTTTGCAATGATTATATTTTTCATAATTATTTATGGGGATTTTGCTTTTTAATGGGATCAAGAATTGAATTTGAACACCATGTGCACTAACCACTCCAATAAGGCTGCACTGTTTGGGGGAAAAAAATTAACTTGTGATTATTCTGATAAAAACTGTGATTGCAATATAAAGTTGTTGTTTTTTTTTTTTTAAAAGGTCCAGGTTTGTTGTGCTTGTCTGCAGGGATGCCCAATTTGGAATGAATGAATGAATATTCAACAAAATAAGAAATATTAATATTGCAATATTTCACTGGAAATTAAAAATATGTATTATTAAATAAACTATAAGAATTTTATTTTACAGTACTGAAATAATATTTTTAATAACATTTTAATATTATAATAATTTTATTATAATTTTTTTTGCTGTCTCAATTTGTTCATTTTCAAATGTTCAGAACATTGAGTTTCAGTTTTTGGTGGAAAAAACAGAGAGCCCTAAAAGCTTCTCTTTTGATGACAACAACTGATTTGTTGAGTTCTTCTCATTACAAATTTGGGAAGGTGGTTTGCACATGGTAGGTTGCCAAACGCACATTTAAGCGACCGAAAGAAGCTGCATTAAAACACTGAAAAAACTGGATTATGAGCTGCTCGCAGTGCCATGCAACACTCTGAAACATGCAGCGATTAATAAAATGAAATTTTATGTAATTATATCACAGCTTTTGTGATTTGATAATTGCACTAAGCTAGTGTTAATTTTGTCAGCCATTGTTAATTTAGTCTTTGTCTTTTAAATTAGTCTTAGTCCGGTGTCAAATGTAATTTTTAGTTATTATTATATTCAGTCAACATTGTCCTGTTTTTGTTTACTCAAGTTTTAGTCGACTAAATGTCAGAGTTTTTTAGTCTAGTTTTAGTCAGTAATTTTCCTCATGCTGTATAATGGTTAAACTGATAAATTATTTTTGCTCAAAATTACAATTGCAATGATTGCTTACTTGTTTGTCTGTGTTTTCAGATCATCGGCACTTCTGCAATGAAGAGCGAGCGAGTGTGCATGGTTACCAGATTGCAAAAATTAGTAAAACACCTATCCGAAAATGTATCCTTTTAACAGAGAAGCTCTGATTAGGGGATTTAAACTCGATATCTGGCAACCACACACATGAAAGCTTGTGTAGTAGAGGCACGTATAGCAGACCGCAATAGTATATTTTCAACAAAAATAAAGAGATTTTTGTATAATTTTTATTTTTTAAAATACATTTTAGTCTCGAGTTTTATCATCAACGATATTACATGTTGATATAGTCACAGTTATCGTTTATTGACGTTATTGTCGTCTCGTCATCGTCTCGTTTTAGTCATGGGAAAAAATGTTCATCATAGTTTTTGTTAACGAAATCAACACTACACTAAGCCATATCCTGATTTCAGCTTTACTTTGATTAATCATGCATCCCTACACTGCAAGTTTCAATATCAACTTTGTTATTTATTTGGCATACAGAATGTGCAACCTTCTGTATCCCAAATATTAGTTGCACTAAATATTAGCGCAACTAGTATTTCCAAACATGGACCAACCTCTTGAGTTTGCTCTTTGGTGGGAAAGGATTCGCTATCTCCATCGGAAAAAGATCCAGATTCGTCACTGGAATTAGTGTCGTACGACTTCTCACACTTGATCTTTGGTGGCCCCGACATGCTATGCTCTCGGTGTTCAAGGGCCAGGCATCGTGCCATGGTGGAACAAGGAGAGGTAGAGAGCTCAAATTGGGGCAGGCTGGAAGGAGATCCTCCACTGCCATCCTCAGCGTAGGAGTAGGAAGAGCAAGAGCTGGAGGTTCTGATGTGGCTCTCGGCACGAGACGAACGGGGACACATTTTAATGGGCACCGGACAGCTGCTCTTTGGCCGGCGGCGGTAGGGCAATGTGGGCTCTTGAGAGACAGAAGTTGGAGACAGTGCTTGGGAGCAGGGGAACGACTGGCTGGAACCTGCCCATAAGTCATCCGGGGTCTCCTGGCCCAAACAGCTCTCACCCGGATAAGAGTGCGCGGGTGCCGCCAGATGGTAAGGGGCTCGAGAGGAGAAGATGACACTTCTTCTGTCGCTCTCACGTTCAGATTCTTGGGAACAGATCCTCTCGAAGGAAAGTGACTTGAGGGATACGCCATCGGTTAATTGCTCAGCCTTCGTTATGGATGTCACTCCAAGTCCCCCAACGAAGCCCTGATAGTCTTTTTGGAAGTCATTTGGAGCAACCTGTCGTTCTCGAAGTGGAGAAGTTCTGCTGGTGAGTTGCAGATCAGCGGTAAGACAATTATCCGAAGACGTGACTTCCTTTTTAACAAGGGAGCGCAGGCACACTGGTGAACGCTTGCTCACAGGCAATTCAATGGGCGTTGAACTAAGTTGTCTTCCTTCAAACTCCATTTCCATCTCCATCTCACTCCCTTTATCCCTGACCAGACCGTCCTGCTCCAACTCGGACAAGTCCAGTGGCACACAGTCTTCCCTACTTGCTGGTTCTGCTTTAACCTTGGAAAGATCAAGGCCCTGGGCATCGCTGCTGGTGACCGTATCCTGCAGGGAGCCGTGTAAGCTTGAGGTACTGCTGTGAGAGGAGGTGGTTGCGTTGTGCTTAGCAAGAACCTGATGGTACTTTCTATATTTGGGATAACGAGGGAGGTCGAAAGTTGGAGGTTGGTCTGATTGATGCAGGTTGTTGGTGACTTTTAATTGCTCAGTTTCAGAGTGCAGCCTTGATCTGGACAGTGGTGATTTGGAGTCATTTGGCTGCACATTTGCATCCTCTAATCCGTTATCATGATGGTTCTGACCCAGAGTCTGAGGTGATGGTGGATTCTGGCTGGTCTGCATGCCATCAGCTTCACTTTTCATCTGGTCCTGTAGGAAGCGGAAGCAGGAGTCTTCGAGGTTGTGCATCCCCAGGAATTCGGCACAACACATGACATCCTGGATATTGTCCCTGTTGAGCAGCAGCTTGGCTGTGTAAGCAAACTGCAACAGTGGGGTAAAGCCTTTCTCCGTGATCTATAAAAAGAAAATAAACAAGCTGGGTCTTTCAGGGTCTTCAGTGGTATTTTAATCAATTTAAAGGGGCACTTTATTTAGGTGACATTTTATTTGTTTCCCCAAAGACCACTTATATTGTTAATCAAGGTTTCCTGCCATCATGTCCATACATTTTCTACCCTCTTTCTGAGAATTACAAAAGGCTGTTATACTACTTTACCTTTAAGACTTAAGAACTAGTGATGCACTGATATTTCTAATTAATGTAGGCATTAAAATTTGATACTACTTTGTCTAAATACATAAACAACAAAAAACAAATCATTTTATACAACAAGTGAATGTAATAATTAAAACAATAATGAACAGTATGAAAAAAATTAGTTTATTTTGAGATTTGCTGAAGATTAAATTTAACAGTACTATTAATTTAGTAGAATTTTGCATTACCGTTTGCATTACCGTTTGCATTTTTCGCTTTCGCGAACGCACAGTGACTGCCACATTTCAATCGCTGTATTTGGGGTAAAAAAAGACAGAATTATGTATTGTGCCAAGAAGGTTGCACTGTCTGTTTGTTAACACAGGCACGAACTGATTGGCAGCTGCCTTTAGCAGAGGCTTTACCGATTACCTCCATTGATCAAAGCATTCGGCACGGTCGTCTGTGAGTGACGTCACCTCCCAAAACAAACACGCCCCCTAGTTTATTCCCGCCCCCTCACATTGATTGACAGCTTTCAGTGTAGACATCGGAAATTCAAATGCAAAAGGAATTGCTATTCCATTTGAGTTTTGGCAGGTTATATGCGCGGTGCAGAGAGAGTGAAAAAGCAGACGTGGTAATTAATATTGCTATTTAAATATGACCGGCTCATAACTCATAAAACATGGGAAATACAGTTGCAAATAGACTTTGCTTTTTCATTTGAAATGTGGCAGTCACTGTGCGTTCGCGAAAGCGAAAATGCAAACGATAATGCAAGATTTGCAATTGCATTTGGATTATGTCACAATTTATGCGTCCACATATGGAAAACGCAATTGAAAATACAATTTGAAATTCTATTTGAAAATAGGCCGGAAAATCCTTCCATACACAAGTTTTACATCAAGTAATAAAATGAAGTGAACTGCATAGTGTCAGGAACAAAAATAAACCACCCCTCTCATCACTTTCAATCACTCTATCACTCTTGCAGGTATCCATGAATGCTTGGGGCAGTGCAACCACATCAAGAACATCATCTTTAAAATAGAAAGTCATCCTGCTGAAAATACAGCTCCCCCAGACATTCAGTCAGTCCTCCCAGAGCTGCTAATAAATAGAAAAGCTAGGGGGGGAAAATGCTGAGCATTCTGTGGATCTATTTTCAGCTGGCATCAGCAGCTGCCGCCTGCAGAAGCATGTCTTTATGGAAGCCAAGTGCCATATGAGACTCCTTTAATGTTATAACCAGCAATCCTAATGAGGACAGCAGGCAGGGACGCATGTACACACACAAAGCAGAAAGCAGAGACTCCACACTATAAAGCAAGAGGGAAGCAGCTCAGCATGGCTCTGAAGAGAGAATGAGATATGAAGCCAATTTCCCGGTCATTACAGAATACAATTTGTCATTAAGTGTTTTGAGGATTAACGATAATTAATATACAAGCAGAGGCAAATGGGGGCCTTCTGACATATCTGGGATATTGTAATATAACTCTGAGCTTTAAGATCGCAAAGCACCTAAAGTATTACAACACAGAGAATCAGCCATGAATAAATCATACTTCCTCAAGCACAGTGAAGTTCTGAAAGGGAACTCTGCTAACACTCCTGGTAAACAACATAAGCAATTATGCCAACTCAAAGCTGCAGACGATGAACATGTTTTCTTCACTGACACATTCCTGTCGGACTGCTCTATCTATCAGTACACGAAGGAGCACTGTTCTTGTTGTTAGAACACTATATTCCTAAAAGGAAAATATTTTGCTCAAAAATACAGTAAAACAGAAATGTAATACAACATCTTAGAGAAATATTCTTACAATTTTAAATAACTGTTTAATATTTTAATATATGATGGCAAAGCTGAATTTTCAGCATCCATTAGTCTTCAGCGTCACATGATCATTCTAATATGTAAATTTAGTGCTCAGGAAACACTTTTTACATATCAGTGTAGTGCAGCTTAATATTTTTGTGGAAATATATCACAATAGAAAGATCAAAAGAACAGCATTTATTTGAAATAGAATTTATTTGTAACATTATACATGTCTTTACTGTCACTTTTCATCAATTTAATGTGTCCTTGCTGAATACAAGTAATAATTTCTTTCAAAACGATCTTACTTATACTATATCTTATACTTATAATAAAAACTGCTTAATATTTTTGTGGAAACTGAGATACATTTTTGATAAAATGCCTTGAAGAATAGAAAGTTCAAAAGAAAAGCCTTTATTTAATATAGAAATCTTTTGTAACATTATAAATGTCTTTAGTGTCTTTTTTGAACAATTTAATGTTTCCTTGCTGAATAAAAGAACACCAAAGCTTTAAACGGGAGTGTATATTCACTACAGAAATTTCAAGATATTTTTAGATGTTATTCACTTCCATGATTTTTTCAGATATTTGGACAATTTTATTTTTCATGACTGTGGTACACAACATTCACTCTAAATGCAATCATAGACATTTCAAAACATAAAATTCATTTTCTATTGAAAAGATGTTTTTTAATTTTTCAGACGGGCATAGTTATCAGCAACAAATCGTCTGATTAATTGCCTTATGAAAAAGGAAAAAGTAGTCCTGATACTGACAAACAAAATTAATAAACAAAGAAACAAAAATAAGGATTTTTAAATGCAGCAAATGCAAGGGTTTCAGAGATCTCATAGCTCCCCTCTTCTGACAGCGGGGATTTTTGTGAAGTTTTCAGTGCAGGTCATTCAGGTGTATCCTTGCAGGCTGTTAATGTATGCTGAATCTGTACCCCTGCCAAATGAGGACACTCACCTTCTGTGGCAGGTTGATGACCGGCTCATGTTCCGTCTGGCCCCTGAGCAGCAGGGAGAAATACTGGCTACAAGCTGCCAGCACTGCCCTGTGGGCACGGATCTCCCTCCCTTCCACCAGTACTGTCACATCACACAGGACGTCCTGCTTCCGCTGTTCATTCAGGCACAGGAGGATGTTGGCACAATGCACTGTCGACTCATAGACATACATGGGAGCTTCAGGCTTCTCCTCCGTAGACATTCCTTGCTCAGAGCCTGTGGACGAAAGTGACATGACTGCTCCACATTATTCAGGCTTAAAAAAAATATTTATTGCACATGTGAAAGCTAGGAAAAAAAATATACATGCTATCCATCGCAATGGCAGTTCTCCAAAACCAATAATTGACAATTGCTGATGCAATCACACAGATGTCTCAAATTGAGCCGATGGCCAATTAACAGCGTGTCAGCTTCAAAAGTGGGCTGATAATTAGGACTTTGATATGTGAATTTCCAAAGCGACACTAGTAGAGTTTCCAAGAGGCTGTAGCCACACATAAACAGCAAAAGTTTTAGCATACAGTATCAAGGGTAATGGTCTCAAAAATAAAGAATGTGTCAAACAAGCACACTGAAGTTCACATACCGATGATTACTTTAAGGAAAGTTTCTACATAAAGAAAGGCTGCCAACTGTAAAAAATGTGAGTCTATATTAGTATGGGTAGTCATCTCAAGGGAGTCTAATGATGGCTCTGCATGGCAATATAAATGGCAAAAGAATATGAGCTTATTTTGCAAGACCAGGTTGCAATAGTGGTAGCCTCTGTTGCACTATTCCTGCTGTTCCCATTTTCAAGATGATAACATCCCAAATGCTTAAAGAAAAAAAAAAAAAAAATCAGACCCAAATATAATTAAGGGTAATTGATTTATGGGAAATTTTGAAGTGTAGAAATGTAGCAATAATGTAAAAAACTTTAGTGTCACTTTTATTTGCCAGACAAAAAAATAAAAAAATAAATAAAAATAAAATAAAATAAAATAAAATAAATAAATAAAAATAGTAGCGTACACAATTCTTCTATATAATACTGCATATAATTTTCAGTATTAATGATTATACCATTTGATGATGGTTAGAAACCAAAAAATATCAGAAGCAAAAAAATGTAAATAATAAATGAGACAAAACATTTAAACAGAAGAAGAACTTTGCATTAGCAAAATAATACATAGAATAATCCATAGACTGCAAATTATAATAATGTTATTTAAATTGTGATATTTGGACTGACTGTTTTTTTCTAAGCGGAAATTAACAAAAGTATTATACAATAACTGTAGTGTATATTATTGCTCAATATAATTTTTAGTATTAATGATATGATATATACAGTGCCCTCCAAAAGTATTGGAACAGTAAAGACAAAATTGCTCTGTTGGCTGTGGAGTCAAGACATTTACAAATATGATTAAAAGATGAATATGAGACAAAACTACAGAATGTCACATTTTATTATTGGGTGATTCAACACATAGATGTTTTTTACCAGCTAAGAAGTTCAGCACTTTTAGAGTTTCATCCATTTCATTCATTGGAACAGTTGCCTCACAGGTCTTTCTAAGTGATCAGCTGTGTCCTGCTGCATTCATTCTTCAGATATTAAAAGCAGGGAATGTGTCGTATCAGTTATATCCATTACTTCTGCATTCTGAATCTTGCATTCGATGATGAGACACAAACCAGGATGAAGATTGGGGAGCTGACTTTGAGAGAAAAGCAAGCAATTTGGATGCTAAAAGAAAAGAGGAAGTCAATTAGAGCTATAGCAAAAACAAAGGGCATGGAGAAATCAAGAGTTTGGAAACCACCAGCGACACCAGCAACCAACAACTACCTGATCGGCCGAGAAAACAACAGTAGTTGATGACAGACAAATCATAAAAGCTGTGAAGATGAACCCTAAAAGTTGTTGCTCTGACAATCTACTGTCCTCAGGAGACTTTGACACAGAATTACAGATGCTACACAGCAAGATGCAAACCTCTGACCAGCCCCAAAAACAGAAAGGCAAGATTAGAGTTTGCAAAAAAGCACAAAGGTGAGCCAGAAGAGTTTTGGAACTGTGTTTATGGACTGATGAGACAAAGATGAACCTTTATCTAAGTGATGGGAAAGCAAAAATGTGGAGAAAAAAAGGGAACTGCAAAAGATCCCAAGCATACAGCCTCATCTGTAAAGCATGGTGGAGGTGGTGTCATGGCATGGGCATGTATGGCTGTCTCTGGAACAGGCCCTCTCAACTTTACTGATGACTTAATGTATGATGACAGTAGCAGAATGAATTTTGAAGGGTACAAAACCATCTTGCCTACCAATATTCAAGAAAATGCCACCAGATTCATTGGGAAGTGATTCATATTGCATCAGGACAATGACCCAAAACACCCTGCCAGTTCAGTCAAGGAATTTATAAGGGCAATGAAACGGAAAGTCTTAGATTTAAATCTGACTGAACATGAATTTCACCAGCTGAAGAGGAGAGTAAAGGCAGAAACTCCCCAAAACAAGCAACAATTGGAATTGGCTGCATTAAAGGCTGGGAAAAGTATTTCAAAGGATGAAACCAAGAGTCTGGTGATGTCTATGGATCACAGACTCACTGCTGTGATTGTGCGCAAGGGATCTGCAACTAAATAATAGCTTTTAATCTTTTATATCTGCCTTATGCTCAACTGTCCCAATACTTATACTCACAACAATGAGTGGGATGAACACTAAAAGTGCTGTTCTTTTTATTTGGTAAAACATGTATGTGTTGAAACGGCTAATAATAAAATGTGACATTCTGTAGTTTTGTCTCATATTCATCTTTTAGTCATATTTGCAAATGTCTTGACTCCACAGCCAACAGAGCAATTTTGTCTTTACTGTTCCAATACTTTTGGAGGGCACTGTATATATGTTGAGCATAAACCTTTTGATGATATATAAACATATAATACACAGACTATTTTTCTATGTGGAAGTTAATCAACAAGTAACATAATACATTAACACCAATGTTCATTTTTATTTGATACGTGGGAATATTTACAGTCAGCCAGTCACTGCTACATAATAAACTCCTTGAGGGTGACAAAAGACCTGATCCAGAAATATTTAGCGATAATTATCGGTTGACTGTGCATTATTCACTTGTATATACTTCTACAACACAAGATGTGGTTTCTACTCTATTATCACACTTTATGATGTTCATTCCTATAGGCAGAGAAAAGCTGAAAGGAGGAACCAGTAGGGCGATATTCAAATTATTTTGATCCAGTCTAGTGAAGATGAGCTGTTGAATAGCAATTGCTGACTCTAACACATAGCATTTCAGCATCTTGGCTTTGGTAATCTCAGCATCAGCATTAACAAATCTCCCAATAAAGCACATACAGAGCCACTCACACTGACAGAGAAATGTCTGATAGCAGCTGTCACTCGCTTGCTCTGCCCACACTAATGAGATATCACCAGCGTGTCAATTCATTCAGAGATGCTGCTCTAAAAAGGAAAAATACCATGCAAATAAACAGAGGGAATTACAGCATGTTTCATCATCAACACTGATGCATGACTATGTCAGACAACCATGACCATAATGCAGATGAGCGTCATTACAATGGCGTTTGAAGTATTGTTAATTGTGAGTGTTGCACATGCAGTACAATGAACTGGGTTATCAAAAGACAAACTACTCTGAGAAAAGTGATCAACTGAAAACTCATTCAAGTGCAAAACTAGGCTAAACTGCTCGTCGCTGTGGAAACAAACCTACTACAGAACTAGCCTATTCTGTTTCAGTCTCCTCCAGGACTGAATGGAAATATAATTAGAAAGCATTTGTTAAAATGTCCACGATGCTGACCAACCCTGCAGTCTCGCTAATTTATGAAGCCCCTAATTCCCCGACCTAAATCCATTGCCAACACTAATATGGCTTTATATGGAGGAGTAATAATTCCTTTGATGGAAAAGAGACTGTAATGAGGATGTACACACTCTAGGAACAAACTGTAATGAGATAAATTGCATTAAACCTATATACAATGTATAACTCAGGATTATTAAGCTTAATTTATCATAAATAGACATTACACATTTATTTTCAGCTCTTTTTTTTAATTTGACATTTTCTGAAAACTAAAAAAATAAAAAAAATTATATATATATATATATATATATATATATATATATATATATATATATATATATATATATATATATATATATATATATATATATATATATATACACACACACACACACACACACACACACACACACACACACATTTTATTAAAAAATTGGAAATTCTGTTATCATTTACTCACCCTCAAGTTATTCCAAACCTGTATGAATTTCTTTCTTCTGTTGAACATTAGAGAAGATATGTTATATGCTATGGAAGTCGATGGGGACCAGAAACTGTTTGGTTACCCACATTCTTCAAATATTTTCTTTAATGTTCAACAGAAGAAAAAAAAAAAACTCATACAGGTTTAGAAAAAGTTGAGGGTGAGTAAATGATGACAATTTTCATTTTTGGGTAAACTATCCCTTTAAGGTTTGTTCAGAGAGCAGCTGTAATAGTGATTTTTACTTTAGTGTTTCCATTAAACTCAACAAAAATTAAGTTCAAGAAAAGAAGTCCATTAGATCCCACATGGACAAACATTAAATAATTGATTACACAGCACAAATGCGGTGACCCCATTTTCCACACAATCACCAAGACATTAATTAAAAAGTACATATAATTCAAGGCCTCCTACTTCAGGGGGTAATATGGCCGTTATGACCACCAAGAGAAGCCTGGCCTAATTCCATTCTGACCTGATTACAGTGGCTCTTCTTTCAGCTCCAACCACTGAAGAGCTTTCTGAGAATAATAGTAGTATTTGAAAAGAAACATAGGCCTAAGTGAGATAGTTTCTTCTTTTTAATTCAATGTTAAACCATTACTCAACAACTTAAATATGATTAAATGTCTTTAGGTTTTTCAGAAACTTTTATCTAAACCAACTTATTGTACAACCTGACCAATGAATTTCCATGACATTCATAGAGATTACAATAGAACTGGGCCCATATTCATAAAACAACTTAAGGCTAAAAGTAGCTCCTAACTTGCCGATTTAGGAGAAAACCTTAAAAATAGTGGGCGTGACAGTCCTAAATTTAGGACAAATTTAGTATTTCACAAAGCGTTTTAGTGCTAAAACTAGCTCCTAAATCTGTGAAACATTAGGAGTAGTGAAGAGGACTCCTAAATCACTAAGACCAACTCACAACTATCCTAAAATGGATGTTGCCAGCAATCTGCCTCAGAATATAAACATTTTAGAAACATTTGACGATAATGAGCTTTTAAAAAGGTATCACCTTTGGGTTTGGAGGTTATCCCATTTCCAAATATATCCTTTTCATTAACCAGTTGGGCAAGAATTAAAAGCTGTTCTTGCGTCCAGTTTGGTTTTCTTTTACGCTTGTGTGTCTTACTATCAGACATGATTATTCTACTCTGTTAATTAAAAGGAGGTTTATATGCATATCCCCTATGAGAAGCATACATGTAAGAGGCTGACAATTGGCTGAACATACAGTATACTTGTTTAATAGTGACACTTATCCTGCATTTTAAAGTCTTTATTTGAATGTGTCAATTAACATTATTTTTAAACCTTTATTTGGATATGGCAACATAATATCGTGCTCTACAATATTTCTATGAATAAATCTCTGATAGAGACCCCTCCCCTATCAGCCAATCACTGAAGTGCATTGTTAATAAGAATGCTGACATCATCCATAGCAACGAGGTCAACCCCACCCTTACTCTTAGTTTAAGACTTCTCTCTATTCCTTAGTAAAATTTTGTCTCAGCAGCTTTGTGGATAGGTTTTAAGAGAAAACTCTTAGCTAAAAAATATAATATGAATACAGGCCCAGATTTCCATTTGCATTTCTGCTAATAATCTTTATACATGTTAAATTCTGAGATTTGAATTTACATATATACTTACACAGACAGACAGACTTTAGACTAGATTGGTAGATAGATAGTATTATAGTACTATAATAACAATTTGTTAACCACTATACCACACCACTATAACTGTATTTGACCTGCACATAAACTCTATGCCTGCCTGATGCTCTGGTTGTGAGAACAGTTGATGACTCATTGAGCATATCCTTGTAAAATATATAGGCTAACCGCTATCTGCAGATTCCATGAGCTCATGTTTTGTGCTGGAGGACGTGGCAGGCTGCTGGAGCCGTGATCCAGTACTGCCTGATGCTTTAAGCCTGCAGGTCAGGAGACAAAACTACACACAACCAAACTGAATGACACACCTCAGATAAGAGCTCATCTTGGGGGGATTTTCCAGCAGGAAACTCGACAATGACATCATTAGTTTCGACAATGAACTATTGTGCTCAAAATAAGGTTAGCTGTCTCTCTTTCAGAGGGTCACTGTCATATTCACAAGCCAGTATAAAGGATGTGAACAAATGGTGTTTGAAAGAATGGATCCCTTTGAAAAATGCAAGCTATTTTTTGGTTCTCCGTGGGAAACGTCCCACAATGCATTCACGATTGCATTCACATCTAGCTCATTCAGTTCCCTATGCAAGTTGGACACAAAAACGCCAATAAAAAGTAAATGCACTTGTGCCAGTTCACTTATGTAAATGAATGACGGTTCTACAAATTAGTGTTTTCTATTCAAAGGCAATCAAGTGCTAGCTAAACAGCTGAAATATCACTCCTCAAGTCAATCAGGGCATTCCTAAGCAGGCTTTCCAATGTAAAGACAGGGGGTGACTCCATGCCAGAGTATTTTGGGCACTGGTTGCTGAAACAGAGCTTGAATGAATCATGGTTTCCCAGAGACTGAAGTGAGAAGTGACTCATAACTGTCTTTAATATGGGCAGAAGCAACCGTGACACAAAAACACAGCAAACAAGCTATAAATATACACAGAAGCTCACAGTGAGCTGGATAAACATACTTCAGTACAAGCAGTACATAATACAATCAGCAGATGGTGAGGCATTAAAAACATAGATCATGGATATTTTAGACTAAACTCACAAGAGACTGCACATTAACATTAATTTGCCATAAACAAGGGGTGTTCATAAGTACATTAGATTAACTGTTAGATGAAATGTTTTTGAAAATGTTTTCATAAAAAGAGGCTGCATTTATTTGATCAACAGTAAAACAGAAATATTATGAAATATAATTAGAGGTTATTATTACTACATTAGAAAATAACTGTTTTCTATTTGAATACATTTTAAAATGTTTATTCCTGTGCCACCATCTGCTGAATTTTCAGCAGCCATTAATTCCGTCTTCAGTGTCACATGATCCTTCAGAAATCATTTTAATATGCTGATATATTGCTCAAGAAACATTACTTATAGCTATTATCAATGTTGAAGTCAGTTGTGCTGCTTAATACGTTTATGGAAACTGTGATAAGTTTTTTGATTAATAGAAAAGAACAGCATTTATTTGATAAAGAAATAGTTTGTAATATTACAAATGGCTATACCATCATTTTGTCTTTTGATCCATTTAATGATAAAAAAGTATTAATACTTTGCTGAAAAAGTAATAATTTTTATGTCAAAAAAATTCAATCTTATTGACCCTAAAATTTTTATTGATGGATTTTTTAAATTTTTTTTATATATTTTATGGCAAGAAAGCTGTCACAAGGAATCTGATGATGCAAAATTAATAAATGATGCATTTTATTGAAGGAGATAGTTTATTCATATTTAATTCAATTAAATTAATTTGTTTTGCTATTGAAGTTTAAACTGAAGACACTATTAAAATAACTTGTCTTATGCTCCCATACTCACAAATCATGAGACATTGCCAAAATATTCGAATGATACGGCCCTTAAGAAAATACACAAAAAGACATTAAATACATTGCAATACACTGACACTGACATTGACACTGCTGCCTACTTTTATTTTGCCATCAGCACAGATCAGCTAAACATCTGAACTTTTTTTTCTCATTGCCTTTTGCAACTTATCTACACTATGAGTAATGCCTGACAACACAACAGAACTAGAGCACTCCCCCGATATAATCAACGAAGCTGCCTACATTGTGTGCGCATTGCAGTTTGACTTCACACTGTTGCAGTCTATACAGCTTTCTTGATTAAAACTGGATCATGCCAGTTTTGTCACGTCATGTCGCTCGCGTGTAGTGTAGATGGGATGTCAGCATGACCAAGGCCTGGACATCCTTTCTAAACAGATGGTAATTGAGGCCAGCATGGGAGGCAGTAACCGTCTGAGGGTGACTGATGGTTCAGCCAGCAGGTTGCACCCGATTTTCTCCCTACAGTAAAATATCATGAATTTCAAATGAATATCACACAAATACCGTAGGCTCAAATAGCTTGGAAGAAATGATTAACATAATCAACTAGGAAACACTGAAAAGCTTTGAAGATTTCATTCTGCTTTGATCTCACAAACTGATTACAAAACATCAAAAAAAAAAAAAAGGAATGCAAAAAAAGCAAATGCTGAAAGGTTTGAGCGCTTATTAAAATTTCATCATGATCTACAAATTTGACAAAGAACATAAATACACATTTGAAGACAGTTTATTACTTTTTATCCATGTAAGACAACCTAAGACATGAACAAAGGCATGTCAAGACAACAAACTGTTGAGAAACACTAAGAAGCATGTATTATTTCTGTTGTAAGACCTCTTTTTGTATTAATGAATGACATTTGACAAGATAGAAATGTTTGCAAGAATGATACCCCAAACCATGTTAGTGTTCTAAAAATGTATTGACTTCTGATTCTGTTGACTAATTAGGCAAAACTATTTGATTAACTAAGGCCTTGATTTATGAGAAATTCACGGTTTCAGTTACAATTCCTGACACATGCGATTATGCTCGTTAAACTGCAGAAAGCATTATTACAATGACATTTAGAATCACCGCCCTGAAGTTGAGCTGAAGTTCACTGTTGTCATTTCAATAGATCTTTCCTAAAATAAGCACAGGTATTTCAATCCACTGGGAATGACCTTTCTTTCCTGTCACTCCATTTTCTAGGATGTCGTCTACACCTCTCTTATTTCAGCTGAACCACTGACATCACATCTCACCTGAGGTATGTTTCCTCAGTCTGCAGCGAGAGTATAACTGGACCACTTACTTGAAGTCAGTCAAAGCAAAAGATAGCAACAAAAGAGGTAACAAAATTCACTGAAATCTAGGATATTCATGATCAAATTACACATTATGAAAAGGATAGCTCCAGTCCTGGTTGTTTGGTACAGTGGCACATTGTGCTTAAAGGAATAGTTCAACTTAAAATTAAAATTGGCAGAAAAATTATTCTCCCCTTAGGCCATCCAACATGTAGATGAGTTTGTTTCTTCTTTAGGATAGACTGGAGTAATTTAGCATCACTTACTCAGCAATGGATCCTCTGCAGTGAATGGGTGCCGTCAGAATGAGAGTCCAAACAGCTGATAAAAACATCACAATAATCCACAAGTAATTCACATGACTTCAGTCCATCAATTAACATCTTGTGAAGAGAAGCTACATGTTAGAAATAAATAAATTCAAACCACTGTTTCCTGCTAAAACACAAGTCCTCTATCAATAATTTTGCTTTCTCTAGTAAAAAAGTCATCTCGTCTGAAACAATGGAGAAATATGCACAGATCAAGCACCATTTACAAGCAAAAAAATGCCTTAATGTTGGAATTATTTATTACGAACATGCAGCTTTTGGCTTCGCAAGACGTTAATTGATGGACTGGAGTCTTATTGTGATGTTTTTATCAGCTGTTTGAACTCTCATTCTGACGGCACCCATTCACTGCAGAGGATCTATTGGTGAGCAAATGATGTGATGCTAAAATTCTCCAAATCTGTTCTGATGAAGAAACAAACTCATCTACATCTTGGATGGCCTGAGGGTGAGTAAATTTTCAACAAACAATAATTTCTGGTTGAACTACTCCTTTAACAATGTCCTTTAGCTGTGACTACATTCACACTACTGTATCTTGTACCTTAACTGAGCTACTACGAAAACTAGAAATAACGGCATGAACTGCATGTGTCATAGAGAATGCGACCAAAGAGTTTATCAGGGTTAAATGTAACCCAAATGTCAAACTGAAACCCCTACGCATTTACTGCTTACTATGCAGCTGGTTTCCTGCATTCATATTCAGCTGTGTTACTTTTACCTAAGTCAGCTGATGACCTACTTCAAACAGAGGATAAGAGTCACAGCTCCTCTTTCATCTGTCCGTCAAAGCAGAAGATTCCGGTAAAATACAAAAACCGCAGCGGTAAGCATCATGACACTTATATTCAAAGAAATAATAGAGACGAGATGGGGGTGTAGCTGAAGATTTGTGCAATGCATCTTGAGGCTATACATTTGGATTTGCAGACGGAAGCTGCAATGGCTGAGATATGCATAATTTCATAAAATGCATGGTAACATATAGAACCGTCTTGGGATTATTTCTTTTTTTGTCATATATGGAAAAATGAGAAGTCTTGAAACGTTAAGAAACGTGATTCTAGCTGCTTCATCCTGCACTACTAAAATGTAACTCTTGTACTATATTAATACATTTTGTCACTAAGGAAATCTTTTAATGGCCTCATTAGCTGTGTTTGTATTCTCCTGGATTGTGTCAATGTCTCAGACTAACTCTACTCTAGCTGTCCAACAGGAAGTGAACCAGTACTCAACGGGTTCATCAAGTCCACATAGTTAATAAATGACAGCTGTGGCCAAGTGCATTCTAGCTCCATTTCTTTCACTCTTTGGCCCATCTGTGGGCATTAGAGGCATTAATATTATCATATCATAACCTGACACTTCATTATTAGCTTTAATCACAATATGTTTGCATACAGACGAGGCATAGAAATGACAGCAATATTGTGGTGAAAAAAATCATACCCGCAATCAGCCAAACTGAAACTAAATGAGCAAAAACAAAACTCTGAACACATCAGTCAGTGATTTGATGGTGCAGAGATTGAATAAAATTGACATGTACATACACTAGTGCAGTGGCTTATTAGTGTTTGCAGCAAGCAACACTGTTATTAATGCTCAAATTTAGGGTTAGAGGTTTGCATAAATGTGAACTTGCTACAGGCATGAATTATAGCTCAAATTGTGAAGGAAAGGTTGGTATTTCTTTTCAAAGCGACTGAACAAAATGGGCTAAAATGTCCCCAAGACTTACACTGATGGAAGGTGTTTCTGAAATGGGCCAGTAACCAAATAGCAACCACATACTGTACTCTAAAAAAACACTGAGAATGCCTTAGAAACAGTAAAGCAAGTCATTCTGGCTATGATTTTGTTTCTAAAATATGCTGATGTTGATGTGTACAGTGCAGCTCTTACATTGACAAATAATTCAGCTTCCACTGCTGAACATTAAGGTCACATATATGGTGATCAAGCACTTCATGACACAGAACCAAAATTCAGTTTGCTTTATCAAACAACTGTATTACAGAAGCAGTTTTCAGCCAATGAAGAAACATCTGTTGTGTTGCAAACACAAGCAGAAGACAAATAACATCTGCTTCTCAACCAGCGATAAGCGACGAACCCACAACTGCTGACAAAACAGGTGCTTTCATCAGAAGAACAAACCACTGTTACATGACTATGGAGATGTTTCTGCACAATCCATAGTGAAGATGAACCATTGATTAGTCACGGGCCATTGATTTGACCTGCTAAACACTTTTTGGAGATAAAATCAGGACGAACACTAAAGCAGATCCAAGTCCTATGCCAAATCTTTTACGGTTAGAAAGATCCTGAAAGCACTGAACATCTGTAATTGGTACTGCAGTGCAGTTGAGCCTCATTATCACATTCAGACCATGATTTCTCATGATATTACCACACTAAGGTCACAGCTCTAAATAAAGATGCAGGTAAGATGTTCAAAAGTGTCAAAGGAAGAGCAAATTTAAGTTAAAAGGTAAAGGTGGGCTTTCTATCTATAATCAATCTGAATATTTCTAGAATTTCTACAATGAGCACAGGAAATGAGCTACTCTATATGCTGCACCACAGAGACCTGTGAACATCTCATCTCACAGGATGTAAACCACAAACACCTCATCCACCCATTAACCGTATCTTTACCTTCCCTGCTTAATCAAAAACACATCAAATCTGGGTCTGTGGTGCAACGCAACTGGTTTCATGAACAGTAATAAAAGAGATAGGATAACGATGATATTTCAGAAGAGATTCTGTAGCATAAGTGTTAAAACTGGTGGAGTTCAAAATATAATAATAAGAAAACAACAAACACAAGCTAAACTTGGCAGGCTGACTGTAAAAATTCACAAAGCCACCAACCAATGCCCTCTCGCACTTCTTCTTTCATTACAACATACTATAATGCTGCAATTCCTCTAATTTTTTTAAGTATGTTTCAACATCCCTACTTTGAAATAAATTCCAAATATAAGAAACTTTAAGCAACAATCAAATCATTTATTTCTCGATTTGTGTTTTCATCGTACCACAGGCTTGGTTATCAGTTGATCTTTACCAGCTTTACTTCCTCCAAAGTCATCACACCTCTATTTAAAGACCTGAGCATTTCCAGATAATTCATGGTTTTATAACGTCAACATTAGTCCACTTTTAAATGCAGCTTATTAGGCAAGCACTATGCCTATACTCCTACAAAGTCGAAAGGAAGTAACAACACCAACACTTGGCTTTTAAGTTCTTTGATAGAATTGTTATTATTGACTTTAATTCTCAGTATGATATCTATTAATTTAATCATAGTGTATTGTTTAAGATTATGATAGCTAGATATATACTATTATAGTTTTTATTAATATATTACATTTTTAAAAATGTTTTGTTAATTTTAGTTTTGTTAAGATTTTAGTTGTTATATATATATATATATATATATATATATATATTTGACTTCAGTTAATGTCCACTTTATTTTAAGAAAATATTTTTGTGTTTGTTTTTTAGTTAACTATAATAGCCCTGGGATGTTTTTTTTTCTACTCATTTTGCCTTTGCATGACTGTACCAATTAGAAGAGATAGATAGATAGATAGATAGATAGATAGATAGATAGATAGATGTTTGAGAGGAATGAACACTCACAAAATATTACACACGAAGGCATTAAACATTGTCTTGCTGAATCACTGTTTCCCATTGTCTCAGACAGTCAGAGTGCATCCGGTCCAGACCATAATTGCACCTGCCATCTACAGTACCAGAGACTAAATGCAGCGCGAACCTGCAGACCTAAAAATGTACAGTCAGTCAGAGGAGCTGCACTGACATCCAAAATCGTTGACGTAAGCTTTCTGTCTGTGCTGAGACATTGCCTCTTCAACGCAAGGCACAGACCACAAACAACAAGACGCTCAAACCAAAACACACATAAACTGTAACGAGCGGCACCTCCGGCGGCTTGGACACTCACCTAAACTTTCAGTCGTTCCCGCACGAAGATCTTCTGCAAGACGCCTTCACATGGTCTCTTTCTTCGCGCTTCGCTAGCAGCTGGAGCAGCGAGCAGGGTTATTGTTTTCTCTGAAGCCGGAGGAATGGTGCGCTCAGTCTCTGTCTGTGTTGAGTTATATTCGCGACCGCGTGCTTTTGCTTTGCTCTTTGCTGATTGTGGCATTTCCAGCACGCGCCTCCTCTAAATTGCTACATTGTTGACATTGGGGCGATGACGTCATGGCGATGCACCCATAGTAAAGAGGAAAAAAATAGCCCGAGCCATTCAGTGTTTCACAATCTGTGAATCTAAAGAACTACCATCTTCACACCTGTAAATTAATCACCCTCTGAAGTGTATAAGCGGATAGGAGAATAACGCATTTGGTGTGCTAATGATTTCATAGATAATGGGGCTTTGACACCTCGTGCAGCATTGACTTAAACCCTCTAGAAAAGATAATTTAATGTTATTGTTTATTAAATGATGTATTATAATTTTAATTGATCTATTTTGGTTATTTTTAATTATTAATTTAATAAATTAATTTAATTTTGTTAGTTGTAATAAAAATGTGTCATGCATTTAAATCCCTTTTCCACCTTTTGCACGAAAGACACAACTGCAGAAACCTGTTGTAAATCATGTATTCATGTAAATAATGAATTTTAGTTTATAGTTTGTTATTCATTTTAATTCATTTATTGTCATTATTTTTAATTATTCATGTATAAATAAATTTAATTGTATTCATTTTATTCAAATTTGTCATTTAAAAAATCCTTTTCCCACCTTTTGTAAGAAAGCAAAATTGCAGTATAAATAATATAAAATAAATAAATAAGCAATAGCAGTAACCTATTGCAAGTTATTCAAGTAAATAATCATTTTAATTGTATTGTTTATTAAATTATTCATTATAACTTTGAATAATTTTTATTACATTTAATTAACAATTAATTTAATTGCATTAATTTTATTATACGAAAAACTGTAGCAGTTACCTATATTGTAAGTTATTCATGTTTTAAAATATGAATAAAAAAAAAAAGCCTGATAAATTAATATTATGTGTGGGACCACATGCACTCAGTCTGTGACAGTGGGTATCTAATCAATTTTAATAACATTTATTATTATTAATTTTTAAGTTCCAAAAACAATTAATACATTTTTTTAATGTTTTTTTTTTTTTTTTTTAAAGTGCGACAGTATAACAGTAGCCTATGGTAACAAAAATTGTGAAAGCTGGATTTCAACCACAGTTCAGGTTATTCATACATTAAAACTGGATAAATCAGAAAAAAAAAAAAAAAAACAGAACCAATTTTATAGAGGTTGTATGTATATTTAGATTAGAGCTAGGCCAGAGTAAGCATAACAGCACTTAATCTCACTGTACCCCAAAGGAGCTGGCAAGCAATTATATGAATTATCGGGTTGTCGCAGACGGCTCCTGCTTCTCCTTTGATTCCGATCCAAACGAGCCATAATTTCACTGTTAGTTTCAAAAATAACTGTGACAGATTCTCAAAGGCACAGAGTGGCACTGACATCAAAGTCCTCTTTATCGCAGAAAATGGAGACCTTAAGATGCGAAAAATGCCTCAGCTCTGCATCCGTCCTCACAAAGCATCAGTGCAACCTGTCACAGTGTGTGCATGGTGCACTTTAGAAATTATTGCTTTCCAGCTTTGTTAGAATCACTGAAGTCATTTCAAACACCAGGGATTGATTGTCAGTTCTAAAGCAGCACAGTGTTGACAGTGGAGTGTATATATGTAGTCTATAAAACCACACCAATAAGCAAGATTTAAAAGTGGGATTGTCTAGAATTTATTGTTTGTTTTATTTTTGAGGTGTGCAGAAGACCCCGAACTTCATTTTAATTTGACTTATTAGCCGAATGTAATTTAATTTAATTTTATTGATGCCATCTTGTGTGGAAATTCACGAGAAAAGGTTGTCCTGATATATATGCTCAATATGAACATAATTTTCAACTATGCACTCAGAAAACTGCATAAACACATCATGTGCTTAATGTAACCTTGTAGTCTTCCAGACTCTTCCCTCCCAACCCATTCATTTTAATGCAGATAGTGCCCCCTCATGGCTACGAATGAAAATGCGACTATTAAAAATTTCAAACCTAAAATTAGGCGAATTTTAATTAATAAAAATGAGAAGCACGAAAAATCTTATTGCTGTAGGCATTTTCTGTACCATTTTATTCTGTATGTGTAAGCTGCAGTTAAACTTATATCGCGCATATTTATTTTGCTCTCAAAGAAAACGTGAAACACCGCAGAAGAAATGAAATCTGAACTTAGCTGATGCAAACTGTAACAGACAATGAATGAAGGAGGCGATGGATTACTATCAGAGGCTGTCCGACAGCTGTGAGTGAGGGATGGTTTTCACAGCTCTCCGATCTACGGAGTTACGAACGCTATTATAGAGAGTGCTCGGCTCATGAATATTAATCAGGATTCGTGATTGGTCGTTCGCCGAGGAGCGTGACGCCCCCTCATTATTATTCATGAGTTCAGGCTTCTTCACAGGATTCGTAAATTCGCCTCCCGTCCAGTAGATCGCAGTAAAACTCGCTGATATCTACAATTACCGAATAAACAAGACAGAAGAAAATACTGGTCACTGATACTTCCGCGGTAGATTAAAGTGTCAGGTATATTCTGTTTTCATACAAAAGATCTGTCACTTGCTGTCTATCAACAGAGGTATGACGCTGCATATTTTTTTTTAAACTGCAATAATTATACAATGATGTTATAGTTAATTTCAGTCTCAGTTACACATGTGTCAGTGTTAAATAACTGTACCATGTACCTCTTTTTCATGAGATTTTGTGATAACAGTGTTCAATGGTTGTCTTTTTAGCTCTAAAAATAAGAATTATTTGTAACGAGAATTTATATTTTTTATGGAAAACGTGTTGATTATTTTTTATAGGTTCCATTTAATAGGTAAGTTAAACATTTAAATGCTACGTTGAATGTTTAAATAGATTCTAACCATTTATGAAAAGCAATAACAAACAATTAAAATTGCCCTTTTGTCTTACTGCATGTGTACTTAGTATTAAAAAAATCAGCGTAGGCTGAAAGTTAATTATTAGTATATAAAGTAAGTTGTGCAACTAAATGTGCAAGGTGCCTTTATATGACCTTTTGTCTTTTCACAGACTGTGAGTTTTATTTAAACATGTTTATTATTTTTATTTCATTTATATAAACAAATACTAGTAATATATAAAAAACTCTCTAACTTAAATTTAAAAAAATATATATTATCTATTCATTTAGAAAGTTATTTATTTATTTATTTATTTTTACAGCTATTCCAGTAGAAGATTGAAGATGAAGAATGAACCTTGAGGGTTTCGGTTAACACATTTGCTCCACCATTGACTGAACATCTTCTGTGGAATGTACTTTAACCAACCTCCAGGGTAATGGCACGGTTTAGGCGGAAATCATGCTGTGCACTTATTGCTTTATCCTTGGCTATGTTTATTATAGCAGTCATCCTAAAGTTTCTGAGCCCTGAGGATAATAATTTTGACGGTCAGTTTGCATTAAGACTTATTGCACCTTCAAGACAAATGGAACAAGATAACAACATTGTTGTATCTGCTAAACCTGTGCAGATGTTACCAGCAGAGAAAGCTGATAGAATGGAGAACAAAATGCAAGATTTTCCTGAGCCAAATTACAATGTGCACGCTTTCTACTATGTGTGGTATGGCAACCCGCAGTTTGATGGAAAATATGTTCACTGGGATCATCCATTCTTACCACACTGGGACCCCAAAGTGGCCTCAGGTTATCCATCAGGACGACACCAGCCTCCTGAAGACATCGGGGCCAATTTCTACCCTGCACTAGGTCCATACAGCTCTAGAGATCCATCGGTTTTAGAGGAACACATGCGGCAGTTGCGAACAGCTGCTGTTGGTGAGAAGCCTCTTTGAAACGTACTGTATATATTATTTTTCTTTACTACAGTTGCTCTATCTAGCGAATATTTTTTGCTTATTTCAGGTGTTCTAGCTGTTTCGTGGTATCCACGTAGTATGAATGACGACAATGGAGAAGAAATTGATAATTTGCTGCCTTTGGTTCTGGATGCAGCTGACAAATATCAATTGAAGGTGGTATAGATACAGATGGAGGTTTGAAATTCATAGTCTTTGCTTTTGTGTCTCATGCATTTTTTTTTTATTTTCCCTGACAGGTTGTTTTTCATATTGAACCATACAAAGGACGAGATGATGCCAATATGCGTGAAAATATTAAATATATTGTGGAGCGGTATGTTGGAAGCATTTTATTCATCTCTAGCCATTCATACTTACAAAATATAAAAAAAGTATAAATAACACTTTCAGTTTCTTACACTCTAAAAAAAAAAACGGTGCTATATAGCACTAAAAGTGGTTCTTTGGCTCGTAATCATAGGGGAACCACTTTTGGTGCTGTATAGCACCAAATCTTGGCACTTCAATGGTTCTTCACCGGTTCTTTGGCACCGCTACCATATACAGAACCTGTTCAGCTCCTGTATGGTTCTTCAGCGGTTCTTTGGGGTGATTAAGGTGCTATATAGCACCACTACCATACAAAGAACCTGTTAAGCTCCTTTAAAGGTTCTTTACGAGCCAAAGAACCACTGTTGGTGCTTTTTAGCACCATTTTTGTGGAAGAAATACAGTGCAATATGGCACCTCTTATGGTTCTACGTAGCACCATTTGACAAAGGTGCTGTATAGCACCTTTGCAGATATGGTGCTATACAGCACCAAAAGTGGTTCCCCTATGATTACGAGCCAAGAACCACTTTTAGTGCTATATAGCACCATTTTTTTTAGAGTGTAACATTAGATATAAGTATTGTGTATCAGCTAATAATGACAATACTTTTATAACATATATAAATCTAGGTTAATATTAAATGAATAGTTCACCCAAATATTAAAATTTGCTGAAAATTTACTTACCTCCAGGCCAGCCAAGATGTGGATGAGTTTGTTTCTTCATTGGAACAGATTTGGAGAAATTTAGCATTCATCACTTGCTCACCAGTGGATCCTCTGCAGTGAATGGGTGCCGTCAGAATGAGAGTCCAAACAGCTGATAAAAACATCACAATAATCTACAAGTTATCCACACGACTCCAGTCCATCAATTAACATTTTGTGAAATGAAAAGCTGCATGTTTGTAAGAAACAAATCCTTCACATTCACTTCAGGCCCAAATGTGAGTCCATAATCATATTGATTATCCAGTGAAAAAGTGCATCCCCTGTTGTCCTCTCTCATCAATATCCAGTGTGTTTGCTTGTAAGAAACAATATTATGGATAGAGGACTTGTATTTTAACCAGAAGCAATGGGTTGATGTTAAAAATGTAATTTCTTACAAATAATAATGCCTGTTTATTACAAGCATGCATCTTTCAGCATCACAGGACATTAACTGATGGACTTGAGTGGTGTAGATTACTTGTGCATTATTGTGATGTTTTTATCAGCTGTTTGAACTCTCTTTCTGACGGCACCCATTCACTCTTAATTGTTTTTTAATTCAGTGGAATAATAATTAAATAAAATCAATCCACAGAAATGTGTTTAATAGCACTTATTGTATATTGTATTTTACAGATATGGAAACCATCCTGCTTTTTATAGATACAAAACAAGCACTGGCAAATTTCTTCCACTGTATTATGTATATGACTCCTACTTACAAACTCCAGATGTTTGGGAACAACTTCTAAAGCCAAATGGTATATCGACAATCAGGAACACACCGTATGATGGCATCTTCATTGCTCTTCTTGTGGAAGAAAGGCATAAGAAGGACATACAGACTGCTGGATTTGATGGACTCTACACGTATTTTGCGACCAACGGCTTTACTTATGGCTCCTCACATCACAACTGGAGATCCATCAAAACCTTCTGTGACTATAATGACTTGGTATTCATTCCAAGTGTAGGGCCAGGTTATATCGACACTAGCATTAGACCCTGGAACTCCCAGAATACAAGGAACCGGATTAATGGCAAGTATTACGAGACCTCTTTTAATGCAGCTGTGGAGGCAAGGCCACAGATCATCTCTATAACTTCATTCAATGAATGGCATGAAGGAACGCAAATCGAAAAGGCCATCCCAAAGACGTGGCGTAAAACTGTGTATCTTGACTACCTTCCTCATAAACCTACAGTTTATTTAGAGATAACACAAAAATGGGCTAGAAAATTCAGTGAGGAGCAGAAGAAATGGCTGGAGTGAAGAAAAGTTAATTACTTCATTGTTAATCCTGAAAAAGCAATACTGCCCTACTTTAAGTAGTGCTTACAAGGGCCATGATTGTTTTATTTTGTTCTGTTTGAGTTGTGTGCAGTTTGTTTTACTTATATGCCTTTTGCCACTGTATCTGACAATTTGACTGATTAAACTTGTCAAATATTAATGCTAAATTGCAAACAGAGATATTCTCCCATGAACCTATAAATAAAACAGTTCCACTTTATACTAGGTGTTTTAACTAGAAACAAATTTCACTCAGAAATAGTTAGCAAATTTCACAAATAATTGCAAAGAAACAACAACACATTGAATTAAATGTTTATTTACAAATAATTTTACTTAGCTTAAAATTTAGATGGATTTAAATAGATAATTTTTTTGGAAATACGCATTTTAAACTACAGTTCGATGAAAAGTCTTTCAGGATTCACATATTCATAAACTGTCTTTTTCAGAACAACACAATAACACACTGTTACATGCTTTAAATTTTAATTAAGTGCATAATATTAAAGACATCTAATATAAAGTATGACCAACAAAATTGGCTATGGTTGCCTTGGCATCACAATTGATTAATTGATTAATTAATCAATTGATTATTATATTAATAGAAGTTATTAAATGAACAATAAATTATTTAAATTAAATACGTGTTGTGCTTTTTCATTCAACATATATGCATATATTTTATCAATATATTTAACATTTTTCCATGTAATACAATGGATTCAAACTGCAACACGGAATATAAAATTCGGCCACAGTTTATTTGGCTGTGTTTGAATTGTGGACATTTTCTTTTTACTCCTTTATATGAAAACCTGATTTATTAAATTCAACAAATTGCATTCAGAGATATTCTGATGCTTTAAATAAATTAATTGCCTGTGGTCATAATTTGCGCAAATAATTGATAATGTAATTGCTTATTTACTAATCTATGAATGTGGGAATTATTTTATTAAACAGATTTTAAAACAGCAAATTATTGAATGAAAGTAACAGGCAATGTATTATCTGAATCACGTTTTTTTTTCCATACATACCATGCATTAGCCTATAAATAATACAAATCTGATTGTCATAGACTGTAAACCACTGAATTCAGTCAGCAATGATGAACAAAGGAATAATCCATAAGTACAAACATAATCCAGTCTAACGCCACTGTTATATTTCATTTCCCATTCTATGCATTTCTTTGCATTCTTGCATTTGCGTGTATTATCTGCACATGCACACGCACGCACACACACATACTCTAAATCTATAACTGCTTCCATGCATATGAACAGCACGGACACTGGAAAGGTATCCGAGCGCATGTGGGGAGGGGGACATTATTCTACATCACATCACGGCGTTACATGGCGTCCTTTCCAGCGACGCACTTGCTCGCGTTCTCCGTTTCTGACCCATAGGATCTTACATGTTTTGACTTGCAAGCGCTGATTTGAGTCTGTCATCATTGCGGACACATCGCAACATCCAGTGATGCACTGATGCGAAGGCTATGGGTTCAGGTGCATCCTATCCGAATATTGCCATCATCGGAGATTTTTCAGCACCATTCCGATATGCGAGGTGTGTGGGATGGAAATAAAAGAAGCGCATGATGTGGCTTTCCCTCGAGGATGTTTGCTGATGGACAGGTGAGACAAACGATTTACTGATACGAAGGTTACCTGTATGCTTTGCATATATTGTACGACACGAGTTCAGGCTTAAATATAATTTTTTCATTCATCTCTGGGGGGATTTTTGAGTTATAATAATTAAACATGGCACGAGCGCAGGGACGATCATTCTCGTGGGATGCTGCATGCGTCCTTTTTGGATACGATGCGGTTTTGCTTAAAACAGACAAAGCAGCCGAGATGTTAGAGAGAGGGAGCGTGTCATATTTAAGGAATAGCCATATTTCGTGTAGTAATATGTCAGATGCGTGTGCCAGTCTGTTTTAAGATGACCTTCAGCATCACTGGCGAAAGCACACCACCTTGCACGGTATCACGTTCATTTATATTTTTTCTGAACGATTTTAGATGTGTGTTCGTTAAATATATTACCATCATGTTACTGATGGGACAGACACGAATTCGTAAAGCCTGCTAATTAAACTACACAAATGCTTCATATTTAATGCTTCTTCTTTTCATCTTCACGTCCTTCATCCACATCTTCTATTTATTAGACGTGAACACCGAAGCCAACTACCAGCATGCAACTCTGTGTCCCAAATACATCACAACACATTTAAAACAAAAATCCTCTCCTTTTCAAAGACCCCCAGAGAGACACAAGCATGCAACATTCATCAACCTTTGCTTACTTTAATAAAACCATGCATCATATGTGTATGGCTGGCCAAAAAATATGTAAATATATAGGCTACTGTACAGTTGGCAGTTAGGAAACAGGATATAAAATGCCAAACACTTTGCTAATTAAAAGACCCTCCCTTCAGGACCTTTAAACAGCTAATTATTGACCAAAGTTTGTAAACCATGAGAAATACATCATGCATTAGCAACAATTATATTCAATTATGTACTGGATGTGAGTGATGTTTGATTTAACAGGTGTATAATCCATTTCCCAGAAGCCTCATCTGTGTCCCGCTGTTTTACAGAGCTTTGCTTTGACATAAGATTGAGTCTCAAATGCACTGATAAACCTTTTAAACAGTTCTTACATGTGTCCACATGTGGATTAATAGCAAATGGACACTGCAGAGATGAAACGAAGCTCATTTCTCAACCATCAGTGTTGTATAGTGTAACCCGTGTGTAATCCCAAATCATTTTATTATATATAGAAAACGTCATTTTTATTGCCATGTTGTTTGCTTCCTGAGATCCAGACCTGTACATGTAAAAGTGGTAACACTTTACAATAAGGTCACATTAGTTAACATTATTTAATGCATTAACTAATATTGACTAACAATGTGCAGTACATTTGTTGTAGTATCTATTAATCCTTGTTATTTAAATTACAACTATTCATTGTTAGTTCAAGTCCATCACATAATATTAACAGATACAACTTTTGGTTTTAATAAGTATAAGTATTTCTCATTAGTTCATCTAATGCAGTTAACTAATGTTAACAAATGGAATCTTATTGTTAAGTGTTACTAGAAAGCTATCTGACTCATTGGTTTGTTACTTGATTTCTTCTGTTATTAATTTCAGATAAGTGTCAGATACGCACATCCAGTTAAACAGAACAGAATGTTATTAAGTGGAAGCCGTGACGATTTTTTTATTGGCAGATGTCCCTGTGAAATTATACAGTTAATTGAGCTGTTTATTCAGTCCATTGAAGTTTATTGAATAAGTTAATTGAATGTTTATTCTGTATATTTTGATACTAATGGTTTTTAATAGCCTCTTGAACTCATTGGTCTGCTTTTGAAGAATTTGCATGGAATGAACAGTTTGGGATGAAGTTTTGAGAAAGATCTTTAGAAGTGTGTAGGAAACTGGAAATGATGTAATTTTGAATGAAAAAAGAAAAATAGATTAAAGAAAAGGAAAAAAGATTATGGATTCTGTTCTGGGAATACAGAAAACAAAATCTAGTGTTTGTAGATCCTAAAACTGTAGCTCTTTTTAACATCTTGCCATGGTGAAAATTTGGTGTAAATAGGCCTTTTGGTTCTATTATCTGTTGACATCCTGAAGATGGCAGTGTTCCCATGTGTAAAACTGATTGTCTGAATGTTCTTGGTAATGATCCAGAATTATTTTTGAGGAGACAATCCTACAACAGGCCCAGACCAACCAGAGACACTGACAGAGACATATCTCCTCTAATATTCTGAACCGTGATAAAACAATATGGAGCTTCCATTTACAAAATATTAAACTTTCACACCCTTTCCACACAAAGTGTTATTTGATAATCAGTTTTATTTTCAGTCTGCAGCTATAATCCTTAAAATGTTTGACATCTACCAGCTGATATATATTGTACAGTGATGTAATCTATTTTATGTCTTTTTTCCCGTGTGAGAAGACCTATGATTTTAAGACTGACATTCTTCTGGTAATAAAAAGAAGAACCTGGAACATACAATCATTTTACCTTCTGGATATCAGCAAATCTGTCAGGTGAATTTTTAAGATTATTTACCTTGCATTTACATTGGATTTCTCAGTGCTTGTGACTAGTTGATTAATTAGTCATGTACAATATTGTAATCATAGTTTTAATAACTATGATTATTGAACTATGATTAATTAATAACTATGATTAATAATGAACTAAAAGTTGTCCAAATGAATAGTCATCCTTTCAGGAACTGAGCTCTTTGAAGAAGTCTAATTCATTTGAAGTACTTCAAATATATATATATATATATACATACACACACACACACACACATTCTACTGTCTTAATAAATCACATGACTTCAGTGCAAACCAGCCGGCATTTTAATATCTGAAGTGTCCTTCTACAGTCAAACGTCCTAGACATATAAATGCTTCTTCACAAAAAGTCTAGGATTTTATGTTCATCTTCATTATAGTAGCATACATATAATCAGCTGATGGATGAGACACATTAACATATGTATTGCAAATGTCAAAGCGCTCATTCTGAAATCTGAATAGAGATTTATGCTTTTTAAGGTCTGCGCAAACAACTTAATTCACCTTGTACAGTCATCAATTATAGCTATGTAATTGTAATATATAATATAATATAATATAATATAATATAATGAAAATATAAAGACATGCTTTACATTATTCAGTAAAATAATGCTGGCTATTGCATATTTCCAAGCATTTATACTGTTGTTCTGAGAAAGATGATGCATGGTATAAGACCTTGAATTTTAATGCAATATATTAATATTTCCTGCATAGTTCTGTACATACAGAAGTAGGCTGTATTTTGTGTTGTCATTCACCAGTGTTGGCAGTGTATAGTAGGCACACCCATCATGCATAGTAACAATTAATTTACAGAAATATACTCCGTCCGACTGATACTTTGCACAGCAGGTCGTTTTAGGTCAAAGACCTGTCTGTCAGTGGTGTTTGGGAATATTAATGTGGACCCAGTATATTAAATATATTATAGCACTATAGAAATTTAGCTTTAGATGGCACAATGCAATTCATTAAAACTTAAAGACTTAAAAAAAAAAAGTTCAGAATCTTAAAGAAATTACTTTAAAAACTGGAATAGACCTTACTCTGATTGAACACCATTTTGTGGATGAAAACAAGGCTGTGAGGGATAGACTACAGTCTTGGCAATGGCACGTGCAGTTTAAAGGTCCTAGATCATGTAATTTTCGCCAACTCACAGCTGTTTTATGGAGCTTTTGTCTACTGAAAGTTTTTTGGAATGCTGTTTTGTCAGCTGAACAGTCAATTTATTGTTAAACAACAGTAAAATCCAGCACTACACCTCTGTCGCTCACAGCCTTGTTTTCATTACTGTCAAAATTAAATATGGCTCTACCCTGACTAAAGTCTATAGGCAGCTGTTTCATGTAATGACGCATAACCTATTTTTTGCCTTTCAATCTTTATCTATTTTCTTTGAAGGCCAGAGTATGCCATCTACACCAACTTACAGAATCCTACGACCCCTCCTACTTGGTATCTTTTTATTAGGATGCTTTGTGACTTTGTTTTTAATGTACATCAAACCATCTACGAGCTGGCTGTCAGGCCCGGTCGAGTCAGAAACGTCCACAGCCCGAGTGAAGAGCCTCCTTTCCACCCGAAGTGAGCAGAACCAGACCACCATCCTGGTCTGGCTTTGGCCTTTCGGCGAAACCTATGACCTGAACGTCTGCAGCTCTTTGTTCAGCATCGATGGCTGCTTCGTCACCGCCGACCGAAACCTTTACAACAAATCCGACGCCGTGGTCATACATCACAGGGACATCACCAGCGACCTGTCCAACATGCCACCAGCGTATCGGCCCACGTTGCAGAGATGGATTTGGATGAACTTCGAATCGCCTTCGCATTCATCTCAGTTACCTGGAATTGAAAACTTGTTTAATTTAACTCTAAACTATCGGCAGGATGCCGATATAGAAGTGCCTTACGGATCGATTGTCGCAGCCCAAGGAGAAGAGGACTTTGTGCCACCAAGCAAGAACAAGCTGATTTGTTGGATCGTCAGCAATTGGAATCCAGACCACGTCAGAGTGAAATACTACAATGAACTCTACAAACACATCGAAGTTCATGCATACGGACAAGCATTTGGTGAGTACATTTCCGACCAGGACTATTTCCCTACAATTGCAAGCTGTAAATTCTATTTGGCTTTCGAGAACTCGATTCACAAAGACTATATCACTGAGAAATTGTATAACCCACTTTCTGTCGGCACTGTACCCGTGGTGCTCGGACCACCAAGGGAGAACTATCAGAACTTTGTGCAGGGAAACGCTTTCATCCACGTCGATGACTTCTCGTCTCCAAAGGAGCTGGCTGATTACCTCCTGTTCCTTGACAAAAACGAGGAGCTTTACCTGAAGTACTTTGACTGGCGTAAACACTTTAAGGTGAAAAAGGCATACTTCTGGGCCGAGCACACGTGTCTGGCTTGCGATTACGTCAGAAGGCACAATGAGTACAAAGCAATTAACAATCTTGACAAATGGTATTGGGGTTAATTTACAACTGAACCACTGGACCAGATTAATGAAAGTGGCTTGACAATAAGAGCTTCATATAACTTAATTCCAATGAGGGTCTGTTGTAAGCACTTACAGACTTTTATTTTTGTAAAATGTCCCAAAGTAAATGTACATTTATTTCGTGTTCGGGTTCATGCGTTTATTAATCTGGATGCAAATGATGCAGTTTAGAGTTTAATATGTATATATTTGGAAAGCTGATTTTGACCAAAATGCACAAATTCATTTAAAGGGATTTTTCACCCAAAAATCAAAATTCTGTCATTATTTACACACCTACTTGTCGTTCCAACCCTGTATGACTTTCTTTCTTCTGTGGAACACAAAGAAGATATTTTGTAAATGATATTTTGGATGCAAATCATGCATTTTAGAGTTAACATGGAGGGACATAAAAAGATATTTTGAAGAGTGTTTCAACTGTTTTTTTTTTATGGAATCCTGTTTCTGCCATGGGGAAAAAATCTACAAAAGCTGATTGCAACTTTTTATCTCAAAGTTCAGAGAAGTAAAGTCAGAACTGCAATATATAAACTTGTAATTGCAAGGAAAAAAAATTAGTCAGAATTGTGAGATTAAACGTCGCATTTACCTTTATTTTTCATTCTGTGGCAGAAAAAGAAATTGAGACATAAACTAAAAATTCTGAGAAACAAAGTCAGAATTGAGAGATATAAACTCAGAATTGTGAAATTGTTATTTTATTTCATTTTTGTAATTCCAAGGTGGAAACGGCCTTCCATAGTTTTTGCCAATACAATGAAAGTCAATAGGGTCCAAAATAACACACACAAAAGTAATTTTTTCCAAATTTTCATTTGTGTTCTGCAGAAGAAATTAAGTCGTACAGATTTGAAACGATATAAGGGTGACTAAAATGCAAAAATTAAATTTTTTTGTGAAATATCGCTTTAAAATTCAGTTTTGCTGTTTTCATACACCTGACTACACATTAAACAGGAAATCTGTTTATTTAATGCGAACCGAGCACTTTCTGAAACTGAGATTTTTATGCTTTATTTATATCATTGGTTATTGTGTAAATGTTAGTGCTAGAGTCATCTATGCAGTGTTTACAGAACTTATGTTGTGCAAGATGTCCATGTACTGTAAATGTAATGTGTATGTATTTTGAGACAACCAGCCTTTCATTTCCATGGTTTTGGATGTTGTTTTGCGCATTCATATTTTACCATGCCATAATGGACACCTTAGTGACCAACATGCATTTGCTACTGAAAAACAAATATGCCAGAAGTGCGTCATTGCTGATAATGTTTTACTGTACTGAATAACTGCTGATAATATCACTGTTAAGTAGCTTACATGGCTTGGATATGTGATACTGTGAAGTATCAATGTGTACTGTGAAATTCTGTCTTTGAAATATTTAAATGTCACTTTTGTTTAAAAGTGAAGTGTTGAATCGAGAGCAGGAGACTAATATACATACAGTCATGTGTGGGTAGTGCCATATTCACAGGAATGCAGAAGACCTTTTTCCAAATGTTGCCAAATGTTTAGATGTGCTCAGATGTACGAGACGAATGAAATCATAATGTGAGAAGCACAATGACCTTTCTAATTCTGAAGTTGCTTCAGATGCAAGCTTAGAAGATTTGTTTGCTGCCAAAGTTTTTTTTCTCAAATATGATGCTTCTGATCTGATATCTCTGGGATTCACGTCATCCCATTTCTCAGATCGGCTTTCATTTCATGGTGAAGGACTGTTTTAGATGTGCTTACATACATGTAGTCAGTCTAATATTAGATGAGAGTGATGAACTCTATTACTGATCAATGAGAACATTTTCAGCTGTGGATCACAGACTGAGCTGCTGATACTGTCACTACAAAAATAATTAAATAAATAAACAGATAAAAAAAGAAAGAAAGAAAGAAATCATGTTCTTAAATGCTATTTTGTCTTATTTCCAGTAGAAAAAACATCTAAACAGTCTTAGAACAAGATATTTTTATCCGAGAAGAAATAATGTGCATGACAATATTTTTCTTTTCTTTCTTTTTTTAAATTATAGTTTTAAACAAAAATCAAACATCATTTTGATAAGTTTTATGTTTAAAGATACAGTTCACCCAGTAATTAAAATTCAGTAGTCATGTATTCACCCTCATGTCATCTGAATTTTACATTTTTGGTTTCCTCATTTTAAGCATAAACTTAAAATTTTGCTAGGTTTGTCCTTAAGGCTAAATAAATAAATAAATAAGCATGCAAGCAAGCCAAAAAAAAGTACATTTATTTATATTCATGTATTTTATATGCATTTAAGGTATACATTTTGTCTTTGGAATTGAACCCTTGCCCTTGCCACTGCAAGCACCATGCGTTGGTGTTTGAGCTAATGGAATGGCAGATTAAAAAAAAATATATATATATATATATTTTCATTAAAAAGGTCTTATTATCATATCCTCAAGCAGTGGTGGGTAGTAACTGATTACATGTAATCTGGATTACATAATCAGATTCCAAACATTAAGTATTTGTAATTAGATCATATTACATTTTAAAATGCTCATAATCTGGTTACAGTTACTTTATATGAATTGCATGATTACACATTATTCACTGTAATGTAATGTTTAATGCATTTCATAATGTTGATAACAAAAATGGAATACATTTTCTTTCTGTTTGTTTTTTTTGTTGTGTTTCTCTTTATATCTGATTTAAATGTGATAAACAAGGTAGGTCAAAAGTAATATAAAAGTAATCCAAAAAGTAGTCAGACTGCTTTACCTAATATGTGTAATCCATATTATGTTAATAACTACTATTTTCGTCATGTAATCAGTAATGGAATACAATTTGTAAGTAATCTACCCAGCACTGACCTCAAGAAAATATTTCGTTTTTTAAGGATGTTTACAAATTTTCACTGGAAACAAAAACAAAAGCAATTAAGAAATGGATTTTTTTGCTCTGCTTATAAGAAAAAGCACACTTTAATTGATATTTGTGGTAAACATTTTGTTTATGAGAATTATTGATCATTTCCAGGCCCAGGCACTCACAAGTCATGAATCACATATGTATTTTTGTTGTTTTTATGTCTGAAGCACACAATTGTGGGTTATTGTTGTTGTTGTGTTGCAGTGTCTGTCAAATTGAACATACTGTATAAACAGTAACACCATCGTCAGTGATTAAATATTTAATGCCTGGGTTTTTAACTTTTGTATTCATAAGGGACCATCAGTTTTGAAAAAAACAAAAAAAACAAAAAAAAAACAGTGTGCTATTTTAACAATGTCCATCTGTATATTACTCAAATGTGCACAAAGGGCAAGACTTTTTTATATGAACTCTGATGAAAATCGAGATGACGTGTAGTAACACAAGCTCCACTACACATCTCAGATCAGTGTTTGCCGAAGATAATCGGTTTGCTGTGAATGCTCTTTATGCATTGTAAATAGCTGTATTGTTGGACGATTTCAAACCAGTAGCGAATGCCATGAGGATGAAGTGCTGAAATGAGACGGACAAAATAAGCCCTTTCTAAGCCTTTGCACCGAGGAAGAAAAGTCTCCTGCTGGAGACAAAGATGGCAGTGTTACGGAGAGGCCATTTTCTGTCCCTAAAGCAGTTTCCACAATGAACATCCGTATCGTTTTTTGAGATTAGGACCTAGTCTTCTGAACACTGTTGGACTGGAAAACTTTCAAGCTAAAGCTTCTCCCATTCTCAAGTGTGATTTATTGAACTGATGACAGTACAAAGATGTATTGTGACTAAAAATGTGAACTGTGAAAAAAAGAATGAACTGTTTATGGTTTCATCTTGCTGTACAAAGTGAATCAGAGATTGCTTATTTACTTACTGACCATAATTACTGACTTGTATTGATTTGTGGTCTCTCTCTCTCTTCACCTCTGTTTCTTTATCTCCTGTGCACAAATGTTGGCTGTGAGCTCTTGGTACCCTTTAAAACAGCCTTTGCATTATGAGTGTGTTAGCGGTGTCTGACTCAGAGCCCCTTCTGACTCACACATGTAGGCTGGTCGCACTGACGCCGGCATGGAGTATGATATCTCCTCTATGCATTATGGACTCGAATGCGAAATGACCCACATTCCTATTGTGCTGAGGAACTCGAGGGTGTATAGAACTGTTCATTGCAACGTTAATTGCCAAAACATTGTTATTTGCCAAATAATTTACTGTAGATGTCTGTTAGTAAAATAAAGAGATGAAAATAAAATTACGTTCACAGAACATTTTGCTCCGCATCTTGACTTCAAGTGTGGGAAAACAGTAGGAATAATTCAACAAAAAGTTATTTACTCACCCATACATTGTTAGTTTTTTCCAAAACTTTATATATTTGCAGTTATATGAACCCAAATGGTTCATTGTGATTAGGACATACATACATACATAAAATTCCACAAAAGTAGTACATATGACTTGTATAATGATATATACAAGTCATCTGAAGCCATACAACCAAAAAACTACCATAAACTGTATTAACAAAAGTAACTGTTAGATAAACACATGAGTGAGACAAAACATATTTGCTAAAGCAACCATGCAATTTTAGCTTGCTTCTACAAGTCTATGTTGTTTGTTTTGTTTCACTGAACTTATACCAGGTGGGCTCCCGAGCAAGTTTACTGTGTTTGAAAAGCCATACATATGTAGCTGGTTATGTGATGTAAACATCAAAATGTGTTTACAAATCATGCAAGTGTTTTGAATAAGTACTTTGTATGGGTGGGAAAACCCTGTGTGAATACCAACCCGATCTCATGACGAAAACGTACCTTATGGACCTGTAATCATAACTGTGTACGAAAACAATTACAAGTGCTCGCTGTTTTACCACCTCTAGTGTTCATTTCTGTTGGAAACTGCAGTGATATGTACTTATTGGTACATATTTTGCATCTTGCAAAAACATTCCCAGAGGTACGTTTTTCGTCATGAGATCAGGCAGGTAAATACTCTACAAAAATTCTGCTTTTGTGCTCCACTGAAATAAATTAACAGCAAATAGGTTTGAAAAGATTAGTAGAAATTATTGGTCAACTGTTTCTTTAAAACACAACTGCAAGCATACAAAATTGCACCACCTGCATTAGTCAAACAGCAACTTGCTTTTTCAGCAACACATCTCAAGCTGGTAAAAATAGCCCACCAAATCCACTGTACGCTGAATGATGACACCAAAGGGGCAGTTTGGTGTGCAGGCCATCAAATCCCTCGCTGTTGTTGTGACCTCTCTGTGTTCATACTCTGGCAATTGGAGTTATCCTTCTGAACCCAATAAGGTGACGTTCCTCAAAACAATAGGTCTGACAGTTGTTCAGGCTATATGCCAAATGAGGTGGTAAAGTTCATCCGGTTACTACATATTTCAGTATTATGTTGAAGAGGGAATGTGTATGTTTCTTTGTGTGTGTGTGTGCGTGGGCATACAGAGGACCAGAATATAATCAGTGTGTATATCCATATAGGACAGAGCTTAAGTATTAATTTCTATTCTGGACTAGGATATTTAAAAATCTGATCAACAAAATCCACAAACAGAGAAAATAATGTAGATTAAGCAGATTTTACATAATACCATCTGAAGTACTGCTGTCATGGTGCAATGAAAACAACCCATGAAATTTAAAGCCATTTCATGTCTCTAGAGGATCACAAAAAGGCATATTGATTAGAAATGTATAAATAAAATAAATGTTTGCTTTAGTTATATACAATAGCTTGAGGCTCTAAAATAAAATAAAATAAAATAAAACTATTTTTTTTAAGAATAATTCGTCGGACACCATTTGTGCTTTGGACATTACAGCTGCTCTCTGGAATAATTGTTTCTGATTGGTCAATCAAGGATTTCAGCTGTCAGGTATTTCCAAATATTAACTGGTATCAACACATAAACCATATATTATTATAATATACAGGTAGTAGATTATAAAATAATTTCAAATCAATATTTAATGTCAATGTATTTATTTATTTGGTAATTTCAATAGCCATTCATTACCTCAAAATCAATGTTATTTTAGTATATGTTTTGTTTTTATTAATATTTTGAATTTGAATATTTTGAATAGTTATAAAATCTTATTTCAGCTTTAGTTTTAGTTATTTTAGTATATAAGTTAACAAATGAATATGAGATTATTTCATCTCATTTTCATCTCATGAAAATAATTTGTTTATTTTATTTTATTTTATTTCAGTTTAAGTTTATTTTATTTCAAGTAACAAAAAGTTTATTCTGGTTTTAGGTTTCGTTAAATATAATAAACCAGCTCAAAATTAGCAAATGATACAAATGAAACCTTGAATCATGCAACTTATAAAACAGCTAAAAACATAGCTAGAGACCAAAATATCTAGAGACCAGAATATCATAAAGACTTTGAGTGGGTTAAATCAGCTTTTATGGCACATCCTGTCACCTTGTCCCACCATTCCTGCCTGGGCATCGCTGAGATAGCGTCTCAGGATCCCTGAAGGGGTGTACGGTTCTGCAAGATCATAGGGTTTGGATTTTGCCTCTTTGTCTCTTTGTCCACCAAGCCTATCTTATTTCCAACTGAGAGCTCTGCAGATCCTCGCCTGCTCGGCGCAGCTGTGAAAGGCAATCGTCAACTCAGAGAAACTGAATGGTGTGAGACCACTTATTACTGTGAAGGCCACCTGATCTCAACCCAATGACTCCACTTACGCTGTCAACACTTTGTTAAGCATCTTAGTCCTGAGAAGAATGTGTGAGAATGAAGTAGCCAAAGAGATCATTATGATCTCATAATCAGTGTCAGATCAGCAGATTTTACAGCAGATATGTCACAGCAGATTAAATAGTTGGTAAGTACGATTGTAAGATGTGGTTATTGTTTCTGCCATTTGTAAAAGGGAAAAAAAAACATTTGTTAAAGTTAGCACATGTGCTCTAGACCAGTGGTTTTCAAACTTGTTCCTGGGGACCCACTGCTATGCACATTTTGCATGTCTCCCTAATTTACACACCTGATTCAGATCATCAGCTCATTAGGAAAGAGCTCCTTGAACTCAAATGAGTGTGTCAGATAAGGGAGACATGCAAAATGTGCAGAGCAGTGGGTCCCGAGGAACAGGATTGAAAATCACTGCTCTAGACACACTAAGGCCAGAGACACAACTGCAGTGGGGATGTGCTTTGCCATAACTGAGGCTGATGCGATACACATCGCGATGCATATAGCCAATGCTACGATACATTAAAGATACATATGAAGCAGCTACCAGTGTAATGCCATACGAGTCACCCCTATTACAATACAGTGTGATCCGATTTCGATTCGAACACAATGCGTTTTGATGCAAAACAATGCAATGGGGAAAAAAACGTGGCCTTCTGATTGGCCAATGCACTGGAAGTGCACTGTTCTGTTGTACACACAAGTGTGAGACCATTAGTCAAAGTGCTTAAATTTTGCATTTTTCTCAATTAATACAAATTTCATTAGAAATTGTGACTATAACAAATTTACACAACAATTTTCAAAGGACTTTTTTTTTATATGATATTGTATTGTATATACACATTTCTTTTTAAAATGTTTCTTCATCTTATATTTTTAACGTATTTTAAATTTAGTTCATTTTTAAACTGGATTTTAAATATCAGATTTTCAATGTGGACTTGCGGACCCAACTGTCAGTATTATTACTGTTAACTAAAATGAAAACTGTTTTTTTAATCGAAATGAAGTTGAAATAAAATAAGATCAATATTAGATAAAAAAAAAAAACTTGAAACATTAGATAAATATTAGATAAAAACCTGAAACAAGATATTACTTGAAAAGAATAAAATGAAATGTAGAAAGAGTAGAAATGTTACCTTGGCAATTAAATAAAATAAAGTACTAAAATAACTAAAAATAAACCAGAACAGAAAATAAAAAATAAATAAATAATATGGCAAAATAAAATGGCATATATATATATATATATATATATATATATATATATATATATATATATACACACACACACACATTTATACATTTTTATTTTTCATAAAATGAAAAATAAAAATGTAAAAATAAAAGCTAATTCAGTATATTAATAAATACTAAAATAACACTACCAACTGTGTTATTGCATTACTGTGGTGGTAACACAGCACTTAATAGGCGGTAGAATTAATTTCAAATATCTCTGCCATTAAATCGGATATGCCAATATTCAGGTAGCTTGGTATAAAAATGTTGACTACTAGCTTGTTATTGCATTAATAATTGCTCCACTATGCAGGAAGTTGACTTGGAAGAAAAAAAAAAGATTGTCGAAGTAGAATGAATGCAAGTGCATTGTATTGTATGAGTTGAGTTGCGGTGTTTGCGTTCAGGTACTTGTGTACAATATGTTTCTGGCCACATCTCCCCATCACTTGCTGTCATTCCTTCACTTTAAGAAAATGGCAAAAAGTCTAGAACTATTAGTGAACTGACACATTAGCAAAAATATTATTTTCTTGTAATTCTGATTACTTCCTTTAAATAATTCCATCTATTATGTTTCAGTTTAAAGAGATTTTTTTCCTCTGATATTTCCTCTAATTTCCCCTCCTAATCTCTCTAATCACACAAACACATATAAACATATACACATTTGACTCTGGACTCACTTGTCTAGTTTCAGTCAAATGTGCCACATGCTCTGGGATGCCTAGCAACCGAAAGTCTGTGCATGTTTGTTTGTTCTGAGACGAGCTGCACAGTTGGACATTAATCTAGTGGTAGCAACAGCCGTGCTCTGGGCTAAAAACCCCTGATGATGGATGTTCATCAATTCAAACATCTAGCAGGTCATGTTGACACCTGGTAAAGAGAACGAAAAGACAGACATGAATGCTTAGGACAGATAATGAGACTCAAAATACTGCTGTCGAGAGTTACGTAATTGTGGCACGTGGTTCTCCAAACTGTCACTTTTGCCATCCAGGACACTTCACTTTACGAGACACTTTTACAAAGAAGAATCTTACGAAATGACTGTCGTCACACTGAATAAATTGCCAAGCAATGAATGTGTTTTTTCGTTCATTCATTTAAGACAGATGATGTGAGACAGAAACTACAAAAAATTTGAGGTAGCATTGATCATTACTTTCTCTAATAGTCTGACCTCCCTATGTGCATGCATGATGGATTAAGTTCTTTAACCACTGATCTGAGCTATTTTTGCATGGAGATCATTTCCCTCATCCTCTTGATAAATGATATGACTACAAACCCAGAGACTCATTTTTAATTAGTTGGATGCAGCTGAAGTGTCAAGTGTAAAATACTGCAAACGAAACTGTTCATTGCAGTTCAGTACATATCATGTTTATATATGATGTAAACTTTGCAAAAGCATTATAACAAACAAAACAGATGAAAGATAGAAAAGCAAACTTGTCTGAAAGTTTATAAGTTTGAATTTCGAAAGTTACACAGTAGGCCTTAAATTCTTACATTTCATTTAGAAACCTGATACCTTATATTTAGATATATAGATTGCTGCAGTGATGAGGTGTTTCTTCATTGGTTTTTGGATTATTGTTAAAAATAAGTTAACCAACAAAAATATGACTCTTACATGTTTTGTTCATCATGATAATCTTCACAAATGAAGACTATATACAATCGTTAACTACACCATGGTTGCATGACAATAACAGCTCTTTCAGTCTTTATTTTAAAAAGAAGAAGAAAAAAAAATTCAGTGAAAGTTTGCGTTAGAATAGTTTGCAAGAGTGGACTAGTGAGTAGATGAGTTTTCCTGTTTGGGGTGATGATGTTTAATGTCCCAGACAACCTCTGTAGACCCATTTAGCTACTTGTTAGCAACCGCCTTTTTCAAGACAAGTAAAAGCTTTAAAAAATATATCAAAAGGGAGTATTACTGATGTATTTTATGTTGTAGAATAAAATGTGAAAGCATTGTGAGCTTGTGTTAACCACGGATTTCAGGCATTTAACCAAAAACCTCTTCAAAAAACCTATTGACTTCGATGATGGAACCAGAAGTGCTAAAATGCTAACTCGTTTCCTGGTTTTGGCTTACAAAAATGCATCCTCCCTGCAACACTAATTTATCCAGCTAACAACAACAAAAAAAAGTTCTAGGAATGTTTTGCTAAGAAAGAAAATTCTCTGAATATTTTGCTAACGTTCCCATTTAGTTATGAAAATGCTATTTCTGAATGTTCTCTGAATGATCAAAACGTCCAGTTTTTTAAACATTTAAAAAAAATATATATATATTTATTTATTTTTTTTGGATTGTGAGAACATTAAGGGAACTTTCCATTTTATATTTTGGAAAACATAATGGGAACTTTACTTTGGAATGTTCTAAAACAAGTAGTAACATATATAAAATATTAGATTAACATCCAACTAAAACGTTTCAGAAAAAAAAAACAGTCCATTTTTGTGCTATTTTGAAAACGGTTAGTTTTAACAATGTTATTTTTGAATGTTTGCTGAATGTTCAAAATGTCCAGTTTTTTATACGTTCAGATATGTTCTTTTAGTGATGCAAAAGTTAAGGGAACATTCCATTTCATAACTTTGCAAACATTATGGAAACATACATTCTCTCAAAGCAATGTTCTCTGAGAGTTTCTGTAGTAACATTTAAAAAATGGTAGTCAAAGATCCAGCTAAAACATGTCAGAAAAACACTCAAAACATTTTTGCACTACCATAGAACATTATTAAGAACATTATAAGAACATTATTAAAGGGGTCATGAACTGAGAAATAAAAATTCCCTTGATGTTTTGATATATAAGAGGTCATTGTGTTATAAAAACATGTCTGTATGTTTCAGAACTCAAAACTTTCTCGTTAGTCTAAAAACAGCTTATTTTGAAGACAATCTACAAAAATGACAGGTTGTGGAATGTGCCACTTTATGACATAATAGTGCGGATAAACACCGCCTCCACAGAAGATGATCAACATCTGCTTCTACATCACTGCCTGTTTAGCCCCACCCACTGATTTGCACACATAGTAGGTATATGACAAGAGCGGAAAATGCAGTTCTACACAGAAACCAAACGATAAACTTTATTTGATGAACTTTATTCTTAATCAAGTGCCAAAAATGCTTCAGTAAGAACTTGGTCCATTGTTCACTTTTCCGCGGATTCATTTACAAACAAGGCACAATTCGATGCAGGATTTTCAGAAAGATTGAAACTAAAAGACGATACTGTGCAGACTATATTGGATCCAACAGTAATGTCGCACCACACAAGTGTGAGTAAGTTTTCATTACGTGATCACTATTGCTTTGTCTGTCATTACAGACCATTTGATATGTACTTAGTATTTATGCGTTTTTAACCTAAATCACAGCAGCGTCCATCTGTGCAGGATGTAGGCTGTCAAACATGCACAACTGTTAGAAAATCATAGCAGTGGGCATTTAGTTCCGAGTCTACAGTCAATCCGCCACGCCTATTCAGACGGAGCGTTCAGATGAGGGGGGTTAACAACAGGACAGAAAATAGCCTATAACTACTAAATTATTATGTTTTTTGATGTAAAAATCTTGATAACATAAGTGGACCTCAGAGAACAGTACAAAATAAAAAAAACAAAAAGCAGTTCATGACCCCTTTAAAGACCAGTTAACTCTGAATGAATGTTATATGAATGTTACTGTAAGAATGTTTGCTCATAACTTTGAGAGAACCTCACCATAACTTTAGCCAAGGTACTGAGAATGTTCTCTGTTATCTGGGTATATGCCTTAAAAGTAAATGTCAAGAACCAACTCTAGATGACATTTACATTAAAGATATCTAACAGAGCCCCTGTGTGAAACCTGTTAAGCTGTGGAAACTGCTGCATAGTTCTTGTAAACAGAGGTCCAATCAATCCAAGGCAATTTTAGTGGTTGCAGAGAAGCTTGGCAACCACTGCAACATTTGCTTTCAACTCTCTCTAAGCCTTCAGCAGTTGCTTGAGGGCTCAGATGTGGATACAGTAAGATATCTGGTATCTGAGGACAGAGCAATCGCTAATTTCACTGATACGTGAGATATGAAGCATTGTAACTATGAAGATAATGTGTTAAAGTTTCATTTGATACCAATTCGTTTAGCTAAAATGCTGTTTTCTGTAGCTCTCACAGGAATAACATGCAAAGAAAAAGTACTTGTCCATTTATTCTCAGAGTCCAATCACTGATAAGAATACACAAAAGGAATAACATTTCAGTGGCACCATTCACATATCATCAAGGCGTGCGTTGTGATTGGACTCCCATAAAAGGTGCAGAGATCAGCAACTGGGCCATTCTCCCCAGGGATTTCAGCTAATAAGAGCAATCGTATTTATAGAGGCTTGTTTTAATGCAACCCCGCAATCACTGGCCATCTCACCCTGCAGCCCCTCAGAAGCCCACTGAGCCACTGAAGGTGAGTTTTACTCACTGTTACAGATGGCAGGCTGTTCTTCTGATACCTTAAAGGGGGTTTAGGATCCCACGGAAGGGACCTAGTTTGCAGAGACCATCATTTTAGCATGTTGTGTCTATTTTAAAAGGTGTTCGTATTTTGTGGATGACACCTCCCTGATTGCTTTAGCCTGGTATGTTGTAACATTTTTACGGTTCTGTTTACTGCTTTTAAGACATAAACAACAATGTCTACGGAACGATTGGACTGCCATTACTGCAAGGACACTTTGCTGGGAAAGAAATACATCCTAAAAGAGGACACACAATACTGCACAAAGTGCTATGAGAATCTGTTTGCTAACTGCTGTGAAGTGTGTTCTTTGCCAATTGGGTGCAACTCTAAGGTAGGCATAAGAAAGCAGTTACTGACATAAGTCACATATTTATATTTGAAAATTAAACTGAAATTGAATTAAAAAATATTTTTAATACAATGCAACCATAAATCAAATATGTGAGAACAATGGACCCTTTTCACAGACTGATAAAACAGAAATCAAAGTTTTTATTTCTTTTTTTAATTAATGCATATTTATAAAACTATACTTTGTGTTATAGTACATTGGCATTATATTTCAAAACTCTCTTCTGACCAATGTAATCAGAATCACTGGATCAAATGGGAACACAAATTATATTTATTGTAGTATCCATTCACCACAATGGAAGTTTCCCAACTATGACTACTTTTGCTTTTAAGAACCTTGGAAATGTGAAAAGGAGCCATTAATTAAAGATTAATGAGTGACAGAAAGTCAGAACAGATTTGCAAGCTTTTAACTAGACTTTCTCTGCATGCATAATGAAGGATCTCTCCTACAAAGACCGGCACTGGCATGAAAATTGCTTCAAGTGTGCCAAATGCAGTCGATCATTGGTGGACAAAGCATTTGCTGCTAAAGATGACCTTATGCTTTGCACCGAGTGCTATTCTCATGAGTATTCCTCAAAGTGTAGCACCTGCAAGAAGACCATCATGCCAGGTAGAACTCTTTGTATCTTTATAATTTCTGAAGAAATTAAATGTAGTGTAACTAAATTATTTATTTTCCTAAAAATATTTTACTAGCATGTGTTTGTATTAAAAAAAAAAGGTGGTTTATCAAGTAGGATAAAATATTAAAGATCTTAGTCTATAAAGGTTGTTTTCTTTTCATGTGTCAGGATCACGAAAAATGGAGTATAAAGGCAACAGCTGGCATGAGACATGCCTTCTGTGTCAACGCTGTCAACAGCCAATAGGAACCAAGTCTTTCATCCCTAAAGATAACAATTATTTCTGTGTGCCTTGTTTTGAGAAGCAATTCGCCTACCAATGCTGTGCTTGTAAAAAAGTAAGTCATATACTGCATGTTTGTGAAGGAGTCAGACATTTGAAAAACAATATTACTGTTATTCAAGTTACAGTTCACCCAAAAATGACTCGCTCTCTTATTGCTCCAAACCAGAATTTTTTTGTTGTTGTTGTTTTTCTAATGTGGATTACAAAAAGAGAAAGTTCGTGAAGGTCCTTTTTGAACCTTGAAAGCTTCAGCCCCCATTCAATGCAATTGCATGGAAAAGAACAAGCAGTACATACAGGTTTGGAATGACATTATGAGTAAACAATGACAGAATTTTATTTGCTAACTCTCATGTCAACTGCATGAATTCGTACAGTGTCATTTGTACACTTTCAGATGATTTGCAGTTAGGTTTTGAGAAGAAAAATTTAATGATTCTGTACAAATCACAACCTGATCTCATGATGAAAACGTACCTGTGGGAACTTTTTCGCAAGATGCGAAATATGTACTGCCATGTAAGTTTTGTGACATATTCGATGTGAAATGTACACTGGGTGGCACTAAAAGAGTGTTCGGTCTTTTTCCCCAGAAGAAATGAATGTACATACGGTACATTTTATGTGATGTTGGTTTTGTACGTGTCACCTTTGTTCTGACGTGAAATGTCCGTTGAGTGGCATTATGAGTCTAATGCTCCGTGACATTTTAAAATAACGTACCATCTGCACTACACCTAAACCTACCTGATAGTATAAACAAAAGCGAATGTGATGTAAAAACGCAATCGCAAGCATGCCGTTTTAGCTTGTTTTTTGATCTCTCATCTTTCAGCTCTTTCATCGTGACTCATGATTTTCACGGGATTTGTACCCAAGAATTCCGCATCCTAAGTCCAATTCCGTGCCGTTCTGAGCAAGCTTGTTACGTCTGAAAAGCGAAACATATGGAGCTGTAATCATAACCGTGTACGAAAACGATTACAAGTGCTTGATGTTTTACCACCTCTAGTGCTCATTTCCGTTGGAAACTGCAGTGATATGTACTTATTGGTATGTATTTCGCGTCTTGCGAAAAAGTTGGGAAAAAGAGATCAGGTAGACAAATCACATCATACAATTTATATGAAATCACCACTTTGTAACTTATTTGCATTTTCTCAAGGATTGGAATTTTCACTTTTGGGTGAACTATTTCTTTAAGTGTTGGACAATATTGCACATTTATTATACTGTACTGAGATCCACACTTTCAATTCTGTAGGCCATAACAACTGGTGGTGTCACGTATCACGATAAGCCCTGGCACCGTGAGTGTTTCACTTGCATTGGATGCAAGAGACAACTGGCAGGCCAGCGCTTTACCTCAAGAGAAAACTACCCATACTGCCTGGATTGCTTCAGCAATCTGTACGCCAAGAAATGCGTGGGCTGCACCAAACCAATTACTAGTATGTTTTCATTCTTGACATCTGGCGGTTATTTTTATACGCCTCTAAACTGAAATTAAAAATTTAATCAGCATTGTACTCAACTGTAAAATAACCGTGTGTGTGTGTGTGTGTGTCCAGGCTTGGCAGGTGCTAAGTACATCTCGTTTGAAGAGCGGCAGTGGCACAGTGAGTGCTTCACGTGTATGCAGTGCTCAGTGTCTTTGGTGGGCCGTGGATTTCTCACCCAGAGGGATGACATCCTGTGCACTGACTGTGGCAGGGAGAAGTGAGCTCACTCGAGTGGGTCCGACAACCACAGGAGCAGCACAGTCTTCCAAGTATAGCAGGAAATCTATTGAGGGCAAAATAGATGTAGAATTGGGTTTCTGCTCGCATAAATGGAATGATGAATAAACACGAACAATGAATAGATTAATTATCTGTGTAGCCTGCTGATTAGGATGCTTAATGCATTGATTAATAAGTTTTCAACAATGATTTGGAAGCAATTGTATTTATAAAGCCTGAACCAGCATGGAATAATATTGAAAATGTTTGAAGTTTGTCACACGAAATGCACTTTTGGTCAATAAACTTTACTTTCTTCTTGTCTACTGACTGTTTTTTAAGTCTAAAGATATATAAACATGCACAACCCCATACTACCCTAGTAAAAAAGTAATACATTTAAAATACATTTATTTCATACTAAGTATAGTTCAAATCTATTAACATATTTACTGACATATTGCTTGAGACTTACTGATATAAAAATGATAATTAAACTTTATTTGGAGTACTACTTGTATACAATGCACATTTCTAATATTAAGCCCTGAAGTATACTTGCAATAGTTCCACTTTAGCACATTCTTCAGTATATCTTTAGTTGGACCTCATCACTACTTCCACACAATTAAAGTTCATTAAGTACAAAATTAGTTGTTTCAATTTACCAGATTTTAAGTGCACTAGTTTAGTAAACCAAAAGTACAATTGCAGGGTATATTTATGAAGTACATAAATATGTTGTATTTGTAATAAACTTATCATAAAATAAATGTATTTCAAATACATTTTAGTATTTTTTTTCACTAGGGACAACTACAAAGCATACATTAACGGCCACCATAAAGAAGGTGAAAGTTGGGACGCATTATAAATGACATAAATGGCTCTGGGTACAAGATGAGTCATTGATATTTTTGGTTCATTTTCCATGGAGAGAAACATTTTACATGCATGAAAACTGCTAATTTGTTGTGACTTAATTAGCATAAACAGTCAAAAACAAACATGATCTAAAGGCCACTAAATTCCCATTTTGATTTCATTTTTTTAAAGGTGCACTCAGTAATTTTCTTTTTCGCTGACGAAATAAAGTGAGTAGAGGTGCGTTCACGCCAAGTCAGAATTACTGTTATTACATGATTCTGACTTGTAAAAAGCGTTCACGTCCTCATAGAACTTGTAATTACAACTTGTAAACTCTGACATTTTCTGAGAGCTCCAACTTGTAGGACCTGACCACTGCAACGTCATGTGGAAACACTCAAAATGACGGTGGTTTCAAATGTAGTGAAGTGCACACTTAAAAATAGAGGAAACGTTAACATTCATGGAACTTTCCTGCATACGAAAGGTTCTTTGTAGTGGAAAATGCTTCTATAGATTATAAAAATGTTCTTCACTCTACTAAAAAATGGATCTTTTAAGAATTGGTTCTATGTGAAAACCCCTTTTTGGAACCTTTAGGTTTAAGAGCATAGCTTGTTATAATGTAATATTTCAGCTGTTAATGCAAGATGAATCTGAAAATAAACAAACATAGGTGCCATCAGAATGAGAGTCCAAACAGCTGATAAAAACATTACAATAATCCACAAGTAATCCCCACCACTCCAGACCATCAAATTACTTAATGATGAATTTGTTCACTACAAACACACAGCGTTTGGCTTCATAAAATATTAACTTATGGTTGTGTAGATTACTTGTGGATTATTGTGATGTTTTTATCAGCTGTTTGGACTCTCATTCTGACGGCACCCATTCACTGCAGAGGATCCATTGGCATTGGTGAGCAAGTGACGTAATGCTAAATTTTTTCCGAATCTGTTCCTAAGAAGAAACAAGCACATCTACATGTTGGATGGTCTGAGGGTGAGTAAATTTCCAGCAGTTTTTCATTCTGAGTTATCTATTCTTTTAATGCTCTATTTGTTTGAAATTAACATACTCCTAAACTAAACCCTACTGTAATCTCAACCGATAGCGTGAGTAAAATTACACGTGAGATAAAAATGCATTTGCTGAAGCAAGCATGCTTTTTTAGCTTACATTTATACACTTTAAAAACACATCTCTAGAGTAAATAAGAAATATTTAACTAAAGGTTTTATGTCTCTTAGACATTTGGCATTGTGCAACCAGCCATCCATTCAAAGCCAGAGTAAAAGCAGTAAAACTGCTGACACCAACTTCCTCTCAGGATGAGAGTCACATGGCAAGGTCAAAATACACTTGAGTAAAAAAAGAAACGTCCATAATGCTCACAGCTTCTACGCTAATGAGGTGAGACTGTTCTTTACTCGTTTTATTTAGCTTTACAGCATGTAGATATCGGAGCTAATGAAGGCTGTTTTCCTTCTCTGCCCAATGTACTAGGCTTCTCATTTATTTCTAGGTATATTTTTGCAACTGGGACCTAAATTAAGAGTAAATAACCATGAAAGTCTTCACCCCTGTGCTAGTCTTTCAAAAAATGCCCTCTGGGAAAGGCAGAGACAAATTCAGCATTCAATGTTTGGAGTGTTTTGGTAAAAACCTCTATATAGGGACCAAAGAGGGAGTCGTTGAGTACCTCACTGTAAATAACACGAGCACTGAAGAAAGCCTTTCAGTGCGGGAGGTGGGGAAGAGACAGATGGGCCGGAGCGGAGCAATCAGCCAGCTGACGGCGGTCCCTGTTCTGAATCATCTCTTAGTTCTCTGGGACGGTTCGGTCACGGTGCTTAACATGTTCTCCCTGGAACTCATTCCTGCCCTGAAGAAAATACAGAACGTGTCACTCTTCTATGTCAGCGAGTCAGCGGTTCAGACCGATTCCGTCGAGCTCATTGCAGCTTCGACAAAGAGGAAAACAGTGAGCGTTTATAAGGTGTGTGTGGACAGATGGGAGTGTGTGAGACAGGTGGCTCTGCCGCAGGAACCTGTGCTTCTGGCTGCGCATGGGACGTGTTTGTGTGTGGCCACTTGTGACAGATATTTTCTCCATGATTATCAGAGCCAAACCACCCTCGATCTTTTCCCACATAACCTGGGAAAGCAAAATATAATTGCCAACAAATGTGGAAAAGGAGAATTCATTTTAAATGGGCCTGGATGTTTGGGTAAGAATTTTTATAATTATAAAATAAAAATACAATTGTAATAAACTAAATAAAAGACTAATTACAATTATAAAAGACATTTTAAATAGGCAAAACAAGGTAAAAACAGTGTGAAAAATCTGCAAGTGCAATAGAAAAAAAATATATTAAGGTTTTACCGGGGTTCATGTGATTTAAGGCCTTTAAGTGCATGCATAAAACAACATTACATTTTATTTCATGCGCTCACGTAGTTAATTTTACATTATGTTCCCATAAGGAAAGAAAACAATGGAGAACAGATGGAGACTTCTGTTGATATTTCTCTCTAATTTCATATCTCCTCAAAAGATCACTTCTTTCAGAAGTGATATAAACAGAAGAGATTTATTAACTTGATTACATTTTACCAACACCAGAAAAGCTATGCTACAGTATTATGAAACTTAATTGATCTTTACTATACTATTTTTTGTTCATCAGTTGTATAGCTGTATTTAAATTATTGCCTATCTGAATTCTATTTTTATTTCTTTTTAATTCTCATTTTTTTTATATTCAGTTATTTAATTTTTGGAATTTTAGGATAAATAACTCATATTTAAATGACACATAACTGAAAACTCCATTATCTCCAGTCTATAAAGCAAATAAATAAATAAATAAGTAAATTTACATTTTAATCATAATTAGTGCAAATTATTTATTTGCTTCATAAAGTAACAAAGTAAAAGTAGTCTATATGATACACAGGTATGTTTGTGACGAAGAATGGCACTTCCCAGCATCCTCCTGTACAGTGGCCTGATGGAGTGGTGGATGCTGCAGTTCATTTCCCATATGTGCTAGCTCTAAAAAATCAGACTATTCATATCTACAGCATTCTGGACCAACAGCTGAAGCAAACTGTTCCTTTACAAAATGCCAAATCCCTCGTCTCAACAGAAGGTTTGTTTTACAATCCAACATCAATCTTTCATCAGATGTCATAGTAAATTCAGAGGTGCTCTTCTTGTTCTTGTATGCTTGTATATTGTATCTTTACTTCTTTATACATTCAGATTCTGAGATATATATTTTTAAATCAACAAATACTACATTAAACTCTGAGCTTGTTGCCATAATTTGCAGACACTATTAATGATAATATCATACTTTTTAATTTCATTGTCATTTAATGGCACATTTTTAACTATTTCCAACCTTTTTTTATAGAAGGTGTTTATGTTGTTGCTGACAAAGAGATTCATCGGCTGTCACCAGTTCCTTTGGAGGATCAGATTGAAGAGCTGGTTAAGTGTCAGAGAGTTGATGAAGCCCTGATGCTGCTGGACAGGCTTCAAGATCTCCTGCCAAAAGATTCATATAAAGTAAGACTGATGATAAATTACTAAACAAAATGGATGAGTCTTATCTTCCTTCAGTATATTAGGAAAACATAATCCATTGCGACAGTGTAAGCATATGTAGTTACAGCATCTACCAGTAGGGGGTCATGACTCATGAGTAATGTTAACCAGCCAATCTTTGACCCAGTGGTGTCAATAGTACCTCATTAAGTCATCCATTCTAACACATTTGGTGATTAGGCATATCCTGCTGAAAGACAGAGTCATATGAGAATAATCTTAAAACATAGAAACTACACATAATATGTTTAATGGAGTCATGAGATCAGTGAGGCTGAGTGTCTTAGACACACTGAGCAAGGTAATTCATATAAGCACTCGTGCCAGATGCACAGATGTCAATCCAGCAAGATGAAAATCATCTCACAATAGTATTAAACAAAAATCACAGAGGCACATGTTCACAGACTGAATATGAGCTCATCAAATGTGCTACATAATTATGACAAAATAAACGGTTAAACTAATATATTTATCAACTGCATAACATATATCCTGATTTATGCCATTCATCACTTTTTAGGATCTACATAAAAATGTCACCTGTACATCTGGAATGATAAAGTTCTATAGAGAGGCTTTTGTGGAAGCAAAAGAGCTTTTTATGTAAGTAATGCTTAAATGAGTTTTAAAAGAAAATACTTTTTCAGTCTTTCTGCTTTATAATTTCATGTAATTTGTGAAATTTACTAGCAATATCTGTGTGAACATTGTTTCAGCGTCCTGCACCTTTTCACTATAATCCTTTATTTTCCAGTAAAGGTGAACTAGATCCAAGGGAAATCATTAGCCTTTATCCAGCTATGCCTGTTATGAGTGAAGACTTTACACCTCAGACAACAGCAGTCAGCAATGCCAAGGACCTGTGGATGTTAAGTCGAGATGACTGGTCGACATTTCAACAGTATCTAATCTTTTTGGATGACTTCTTGAGAGAAGTCAGGCCAACAGGACAGGGCCAAATGTGTCCTCAGGACATCGACTCAGCACTTTTTAAGCTGTATTTGGAACAAGGTGAATATGGAAAACTGGACCAGCTTGTGTCGTCGCAGAATAACTGTAACCTCCAAATGTGTGTGCCTGACTTGGAACAGCACAAAAGGTCTGTGCTCATCATTTAAGGCTACTTCAGCATTTACAGGTTATTTTCTAGTGAGAAGCCAAACTAATTTGCTGCCATTTCAAGGTTTTTCACACTTGGATTGCTCTATCAAACTCAAGGCCAGCACTTCAATGCAATTCAGGTAACTTTGAATCTTTGAAAGATCCACATGACTAAAGATGAATCAGAAAGGAAAGTACATTTCTTTCTTTTTTTTTAGACCTGGGTTAAAATTGTGGAGGAGCAGAGCGAGGACCCTTCACACATCAGCGTATTCCAGCACATAGTTAATACTCTCTCAAATCTGGAACACAAAACCATCATCTGGAAATTTGTAGACTGGGTTCTTCAGAGAGACCAAGAGGCAAGCATTTTAACTGTCATATATGGTTTATCAACAGCAGAGGGCAGAGTTATACAGATTTCATTAAATTTAGTTTACTCTTTTGCCCTTGCCAGTAAAAGAAACATCATTATCTATCTAGAATTTGCTCTAAGACCAACCTTGCTATAATACACTATTTATCAAAAGTTTGGGTTTGGTAAGATTTTTTCAATGTCTTTTAAAGAAGTGTCTTATGCTTACCAAGGCTGCATTTATTTGATCAAAAATACAGTACAAACAGTAATATTTTGAAATAATATTACAGTTTAAAATAAATTGTCCACTTTTTTATATTTTAAAATATAGTTTATTCCTGTTATTGTAAGACTGAATTTTCAGCATCATTACTCCAGTCTTCAGTGTCACATGATCCTTCAGAAATCATTCTAATATGCTGATGTGTTGCTCAAGAAACATTTATTATTATCAATGTTGAAAACAGTTAATATTTGGTGGAAACCTTGATGCATTTTGACAAATAAAAAGTTCAAAAAGTTATTTTGTTTTTAAAATCTTACTAATAAACTTTTGAACGGTATAGTTCATTGCATTGTAATCAATGTGTTTTTTTCTAAAACATGCCCTTTATTTTAATATAGGCTGGAATACTGATCTTTACAAAGACGCATACAAGCAGCCACGTTACATTTGCACCAGAAGAAGTCCTTACCATTCTTACCAGCTACCCAGTTGCTATGACTCTCTACCTGGAATATTTAGTTAATGAATTACACAGCAAGGTGACTTATTGATTTGTAATTAATGACTGTTTTAAAGGGGTCATCAGGAATCAAATTTACATTGATGTTTTAAAATACACAAGAGCTTATATGTATAGAACAGTGTTATTTTAGCGTTATAGTATAGTATTATAGTATTATACTGTTATAGTTTTTATTAATATTTTGAATTAGATTTTTTTTAATATTTTGAATTAGCTTTTATTTTACATTTTGAATTAGCTTTTTTCATTTTAGTTTCAGATACATTTTTAGTCATTTTGTTATGTACTTTGACATTTTTGTTTGTTTTATTTTTTTTTTAAATATTATTATATATTTTTAAACAGTTTAATTCCAATTGCCATTTTTTTTCAGATTTAGTTAGATAACAACAGCAACATTCAGAACACTTCCTCATCTTTACAAAAAGATGTTTTAGTGAAACTTAATTATAAAAACCGTCTTGCTCTGAACTTCTGCTATTCTGTGGCATTGCATCAACACATGACCGTCCACGTTTACACATGGGAACTGGACAATCAGAAACTTCACCCGGCCATTCACAGTGACGTAATAAGGAAAAAGCAGGATAAATGCTATTATTTCTATACCTCAGGGGCGTATTACAGAAAGTGAAGTCTCAAATTAAGCCCTAACAAGTTTCAAAGAGAAATCACCATGGTCACTAAACAGATAGGACTCTAGAATTAGGATGTTTCTGTAATATGGTCCCAGAAAAACCAACATTAAGTGTAAAATTTGTGAGTAAAACTGCTTCTCATTACACAACATGGGGTGTTTTTAAAGGTACAGCAGCAAAAAAGTCAGAGAGAGTATAATGATTGAGAAAAACTAAAAAAAAATTATAAGTGACAAAAATTCTGCAAAAATATATCATGACTGAACATCACATTTAAGAAGCCAATTCTCTGTTCACAGGAGGAAAAGCATCACACCATGCTCATCACATCATATGTCGAATGGATATTGCAGTCAATCGAGGATGACTACAACAATAAAACAAGCAAAGAAGAGATGAGACATAAACTACAACAATTACTTTGGCAATCTTCTTTCTATAATGTGGATGCCATATATGGTGAGCACAATACATGGAGATAAAGTCTTTGATAGGTTAATTACACTAATAAACCTAAAATTCAAACTTAAACATGTTTGATACTGTCAAAAGTGTTCATGGATGAAACAAACCACTATACCCTTTATTGTCACAGACCAAATAACACCCTCGTTTCTTCATGTGGAGAAAGCAATTTTGCTTGGGAAGTCTGGTAAACACAAAAAGGCCCTGCAGGTTTTGGTCCATGAAGAAAAAGACCAGCAGGCTGCTGAAAGCTACTGTTGGAGGACATCTGCTGGACGAGACAGGAAGTTCACAGAGGAAATGTTTCTCACTCTGCTTCAAATCTACCTCGAGCCCAGTCAACATGTAATCGCGGCAGTGGATCTGCTGAACAAAAACGCAGTATCTTTTGATTTAGTCAGTGTGTTGAGGGTGCTGCCGGACTCCTGGTCTCTGAAACTGGTTCTGCGGTTCCTCTCTGAATCACTGAGAGGAACAGTGCATGACAAAAGAATGAGAGGTCTGGAGATGAGCCTAGCCAAAGTGGAAACCCTAAGACACAAGCATGTCTGGGTGAGATGTACTATAAATTAAGCCATTTAAAACAAACACAACTCAAATATTCCGTAAACCCGAACAGCAACGCTAATGTTATTCTTTATGCTCCCAGATGGAAGCAACGCATGAAAAAATCAGAGTTGACAGAGGATGTGTTTGCCATTCATGCCAGAAACGTCTTACAGGACCCGGGTTCCTGCGCAGGCCGACAGGAGAGCTGACACACATATCCTGTCATGCTGGAGAAAGCGGACACTGAACAACAAAGACACCTATTCACACCTATTCACATTTTCACTTTTATGCTTTCAGCAGATGCTGTTTTACTAGGTTGTCTACAATAAAGACAGTAATTACTTGGACAGTAAGGCTGCTAGCACAATATTGATAAATTGATAAATTACTAGCACAATATTGCTAGAATAGATGACACATGCTAAGACACCAACAAAGCAAGATACAAATACGAGCAGAAAACCCACAACAACTACATATATACTATAAAATACAGCTGGGATGATACTGTACAATTTAATGCATACTGGACAAATGACAATGTGCATGAGAATATTCTTATGCACATTAAAAATATATATATTATAATTTAATTATTATAATAATGTATTATAGTGCAAGATATAGACTCCGAATTGGCAAAATAAATAAATAAATAAATAAAAATAAATAGTAATAATAATAATAAAATAAATAAATAAAAATCAGAATTATTTGTTTATGTAGTTTATATTTTTTTTCTTTTCTGTTTATATCTCACAATTCTGATGTTTTTTTTTTTTCTCTCAGAATTGCAAGATACAAAGTCTGAATTGTTTTTGAAAGAGGTCTCCTATTTGATCAAAAATTGCTGAAAAATCAGTAATGTTGTGAAATATTATTACAATTTAAAATAATTTTTAATATTTTTTCTTATATTTTCAAATTTATTCCTCTGATGGCAAAGCTGAATTTTCAGCATCCATTTCTCCAATCTTTAGTGTCACATGATTCTTCAGGAATCATTCTAATATGCCAATATGCTCATTATTATTAATGTTGAAATGAGTTATGTTGCTTACTATTTTTGTGGATAACATGATACATTTTTCAGGATTCTCTGAATAGATCAAAATACAGCATTTATTTTAGATTAAAACATATATTTTATAACATTATAAATGTATTTAATGTCACTTTTGATCAATTTAATGCATCTTTGCTGAATAAAAGTATTAATATCTCTCAAATGAAATCTTTTTTTGCATTATTTTACAGAATTTTTCTCTTTTTTGCAACATTGCAATATATTGTACTTTCTCTGCAAATAACAGACATACAATTCAAGTATGAGCCAAGCCTAGGAATGCCAGTATAAATAATAATAAACTATTCTTTCAGCCATGTTCATTCATGCTTCATATAGATTCACTGAGGCTGTATGTCTTCTGACTTGGCTGAAATGACCTTTGCATACTATGGGTCTCAACATGGGTGCCAGAGAACAAACTATCTTATAAACAAGTCGACATCTCTTTTACACCCACTGGACTGGGTTGGCTCAGTGCTGTCTGCTTCTAGCCCAAGCATGGTGAAGAACTGGCAGCCTGACAAACCCAGGCTGTATACCACTTCAGGACATGGTGCTCTCTAGACAAGCTACCTTATGTGGACAAATTCTCAGACCAGACTGTTTAGTTTGTGGACATGAAAAAAATAAATCACAAAACACAAATGTTATCCACATGAATCAGAATATATAACAGACTGTGATATTTCAAAGTGAATCACTATTGCATAAAGTCTTCTGCTTCCATTCCTCTAAGAAATAAATCTCTTGCCACTATAGTCCTATTGCACAACTGGCTTTCATTTTATTGTGTTTACAAATAAGATGACATTTAAAAAAAGCTTTAACACAGATTGATGTGTCAAACTATTTATATGCAAATATATATCTAATATCTGTTTAGGTGGGATTCATAAGCTGTATTCATAAGGCAAATTAGCTAAAGCAATGCATTTTGAGACCATATGTTGTATATTGTTTAATCGTACGCATTTACTGGGCAAATCACACAAAAACATGTATAGGTCAAAAATAAAATTATTTTAAAAAATGAAAAAAAAAAAAATTATATATATATATATATTATTATATTATTTATATATATATATATATATATATATATATATATATATATATATATATTATATTATTTTAATTACAGTTAAGCACATTTCCTAACAGTTATCATTATCATAAAGCAAACAAATCTCTTATATATAAACATTCCAGTAATGAGAATGAGATTTGTTTTTTTTTGTTTTTTTTTGTATAGACAAAAAAAAAAACAATCTAGAATATCTGAAGTAATTCTCTTTACTTTGCATTTGCTACGTATGAAGTATGCTGTAAATAATGTGCATATTGTGCAATTGTGCATTAGGGCAAAAAAGTGATTATGCATTAAGTACATCCATATGGGTCCATGTTCAACAAAGATGGTTTAATATTCAATATGACCACACTGACTGTGACTCATTCTGCCCCCAGTTAAAGCCGACCGCTTGTGTGCAGGGCCGGGCTGATGGTCATTTGGGTGGACCCTTGAGTTTACTTTAGGATCCCTCCCTTCTTTGATAGATGCCTCTTGGGGCCTTCAATGTTTTGACATTTCAGGCCTAAAGAGACTACAAACCCACAAGCTTGCAGTATTGCAGCAGTTTTAGTAGGTTTGATTTAAACTAGCTTCACTTGACCTTTCAGGTGTTGTTTATGCTCACCGATACAAATAATAAAGCAATCTGGTGCAGATACTTGCTTATATGGCCAGTCAGCATGTCCCCTGGAGAGAAGCCCGGGATCTTTGAAGGCTTCGGCACAGATGGTCATTTTACACATGAGGAAACAGGATGGATGCAAAAATCAACAGTTACAGAATAAATTGTGGTAGAGAACCAGTCATCTTTATAAATATCTACACCACAGACAGAGGAAAAGAGTAAAAACAAAAAAACATCTCGTGCTTCTAAATATAAAGGCAGACATCTAAACTGCCTGTGTTTACTTCAAAACATTTTTAATTTAGAAATGAATTGGAAACATACTCTGTGTTTCCAAATGGAATCAGTTTTATACTTTGTTTGTGTTTACTTATGGCTGAATTTAATGGGGATATAAAGCGCTGCCATTTGATGATTTAAGACTGACGACAAAATGTGTCATGAGAGTAAACGTTAGATAGGTTGAGTAGGTAAAACTATGGTGATACAATATGTTAGAATGTGTGGTAATAATATGTATACAGTAAAACTTGTGTCACTGACCTGCACAATATAAAATACAAAAAAATAATAATATACTATACATTGTAATATTATACCCTAAAATTGTTCCAAAACGTATGCCAAAACACAGAAATTTATGCACTATGTTTGATTCTAGACGTGGATGCTAAAAACTAGATGTATGTTTTGGCAAAAGTAAAAATTATGCATTTTAAATTTCTAATTTAAGTATGTTTCTCACATAAACCATTGGTTTTGCTTGAAGACTTGCAATGCGTGAGGTAACAAACAAGTTTTTCTTTCCTTTTTGGAGTCTGGCAGCTCTTCAACACTATGAACTCTAGCGTAGCAATTCTTTAAAAGCGTCTATTTGTGTCCCTCCAGTAAATGACAGAACTTATATTCTAGGAGAACTGTTTCTTTAAGAAAAACCCAAAGATGCTCAGTCAGCTGTTGGTGCCAGCGTTGCCAAGATGCAATAATCCTGAGACATCTGTTGGGCATCTGAACAAGAAGACATCACACTGTGAGCGTCAGGTAGCTGCTTAAATACAGTACAACCATGGGAACTGGTACTGTATATAAGAGGAAGTGCATCTCGGCCAGTTTTAGCAAATGAGCCACAAGCGATTGCAACGTATTCTTTATGACGCCTTTTTTTTGGCCTCGGTGGTTGCTGAGACACAAGGAGAATCTTAATTTGCAACCTTTAGATAGCAATAATGGTAAGGTACCAAAGAAACATAAAGATAGAACCATCCCTAATTTGCAGTTTCCTTGAAGAAGCTAATGCTATAGTGAGGAAATCCAAGAATAAACACCCCAAAGGATGATCAAAACATATCTATTTTTCAACCCATATAAGCAACGCTGTCATTTCCATAGCTTTCTTTACCTTCGGTTTTGGAGCCAGGCCACCAGGGGATAGTCACAGCGTAGACCACTGGAGACACCGGGGGAGAGGCAAAGACCACAGGCTCCTACCATGCATCCTGGCTCCCAGACATGGCCTGTAGTGTGGCGTGTAGAATAATCCCACAGCAGGGCATATGGGATTTGCTCATTCCCAGCACACATCTTTCTCTGCTTTGTCTAGCCGTCGTACCCTCACACAATGGACTGAATGCTTATTGTTAGCATGTTTGACGGCCATGCAATCAGTCTAATTAACATGTAACAATGGCAGTATCAAACTTTAGCTGCCTTTCAATTTGTCATCAGGGTTCCATTTAAGGGATAAAATTAAATTTGTTTAGTATGCAAAAGAGCTATGCAAGCTGGCAAGGTGAATTGGCTTTGAAACGGGGCCTTTTGCATGTAGATGTTTTTGAGAAGTAAATATAGATTCATGAACAAGCCACACTTGGAAACCTGTTTATCTTCTACTTACGGGTTATTAACATAATGAGCGGGACTATAAGGGCTAATGACTTTGTGAGATTGGTCGATGTCCATAGAAAACTCTTGGCTGAAATGTGTTAATTAAGGGAAAATTAAGATATTGAGCTTAAATATGATATAACAAGTAATGATAAATAAATATGGAAATTTACAGATCTTGGAATCATAAAACAATATTGCCATGCTGGCACTAAACTGAGTGTATGCTCATGGGTGGTTCCCTTGACTTGGTTTTGAACTTGAAGACCCGAGTGTAATATACATTTAAAGTAGTTTTCCTAACCCTACTGCATCCCTGCTTCTGGGAAGGAAAGTTTTTGTTTTTGCTGACTCATAGAAGTTCACATTATGGCATTGTTATCCTAGTGTGTTAACCTTCAAATTCTCTGTTCCAGTTAAAAGTCAATTTTAACTATTGAGGGTGGTTAAAACCACCACCATTTACCCATACCCATAATTCTGTATGATTTTACTATTTATATGTCATTGAATTTATTTTGTGCATGACAACATAAATTCAGCATGTCTGATGAAAGTAGTCAAGCAAAAAGTACTTCTAGAATATCTGAAATGATAAGCAGAATAGAACCTAAGGAAAAAATTTATGGAGTGTTTACACTAATCGCAAATTGCCTGCCCTGTTGGCAGAAGCTATTTAAACTAACTCCACCCACAAATGTGTGACTGGGCTAGTCAACACTATAAAAGATGACTATCAAACAATGGCTCCAGTGGTGTAGGTGGTAAAGTGCGTATCATGGTCTTTTTGACGCGATTGACCCTAGTTCTAATCCGCCTTTTGACTAACTTTTTTTTACTCCCTTTTCAAATCTCACATCACTTCAGAAAGGCATTTATTTTCAATAAAAATTAAGGAAATAATAACATTGATAATTAATATCAGGTAGGGTTAGGGTAGGTGTAGGGAGGCATTTATTGTCCCAATAAGATGGCATTCATTTAATAATTTGAAATAAAATTATAATTTACACTCAATACGTTATTATTGCATACTGTTTTATAGCGTACTACAATACTGAGGTGCATTTAATTAGCACTATTTGCAATAAGTAGTATAAATAGTAGAAAATCCTGTTATTACAACATCATGTAAATAGAATCTACAGGTGCATCTCAATAAATTAGAATGCCGTGGAAAAGTTCATTTATTTCAGTAATTCAACTCAAATTGTGAAACTCGTGTATTAAATAAATTCAATGCACACAGACTGAAGTAGTTTAAGTCTTTGGTTCTTTTAATTGTGATGATTTTGGCTCACATTTAACAAAAACCCACCAATTCACTATCTCAACAAATTAGAATATGGTGACATGCCAATCAGCTAATCAACTCAAAACACCTGCAAAGGTTTCCTGAGCCTTCAAAATGGTCTCTCAGTTTGGTTCACTAGGCTACACAATCATGGGGAAGACTGCTGATCTGACAGTTGTCCAGAAGACAATCATTGACACCCTACACAAGGAGGGTAAGCCACAAACATTCATTGCCAAAGAAGCTGGTTGTTCACAGAGTGCTGTATCCAAGCATGTTAACAGAAAGTTGAGTGGAAGGAAAAAGTGTGGAAGAAAAAGATGCACAACCAACCGAGAGAACCGCAGCCTTATGAGGATTGTCAAGCAAAATCGATTCAAGAATTTGGGTGAACTTCACAAGGAATGGACTGAGGCTGGGGTCAAGGGATCAAGAGCCACCACTCCAGAAGGCCAACAATTCACTAAAATGTTTTTTTTTTTATTGGTCTTATGAAGTATTCTAATTTGTTGAGATAGTGAATTGGTGGGTTTTTATTAAATGTGAGCCAAAATCATCACAATTAAAAGAACCAAAGACTTAAACTACTTCAGTCTGTGTGCATTGAATTTATTTAATACACGAGTTTCACAATTTGAGTTGAATTACTGAAATAAATGAACTTTTCCACGACATTCTAATTTATTGAGATGCACCTGTATAGCTATATGCACTTACTGTGCATATGGGTAAGAAAATACTGCTATTTTCACTTAGTGTAAATAGAATCCATTGCTATTTGCACTTAGAGTAAATAGCATCTATTGCTAAGAAATTATATTATTTGCACTTAGAGAAAATAGCCTCTATCTCCATTTACACTTAGTGCAAATAGCCGCTGCCAAAATTTTAAAACGGTCTGCAAAAACGGTCATTCCAAAGAGGGGGTTCATTTCTGCACAAGTACAAATTGTATTAAAAAAAAGCACATAACTATACAAGCAAAATAATGGGAAATCAAATTGACTTTTGCAATTAAGATCAGTACCTGCAAGCCCCTCCTTAATCTAAAAAGCAAAATCTAGTGCAAAACAAAGCACTATTATGATTATAATAATCAATATGACTTTTAAAATAGTGTACACGTACTCTTCATGAGAAAAAGTTAGACATGTTCTGACCAACAAAATTTACTCTTAACCTCTTTTACAGCAACTATGCGGATTCATCCGGAATATAACACTGTTGATTAAAGACTAAACATTCCTTTACATACACTTAAGAAATTACAAACAGCATCAGCCATGCAGTAATTAGAAATTCAGCTACATCAGTTTCCACAAATGAACACACCCAAACAAATCGTAGCTTGGTGGGAGAGGAACTACGCACAAGCAATTCCCAGTGGCACATGCTGAGAAATTACAAGACCACCAATAACAGTTGCACAGTGAAGATTGTGCATGCCATCAATTTTCATAAAGTTCACATGAAGACACCTGTTGAACCACAATGTACAGTTTTACATCACATCCTCTCTGGCACCCTCTAGTTTAACACTGAAGTGTAAAGAATGACCATTTATTTTAATCTGGCTGATCAATTTTACCATTTCTAAATAATAATAATAAAAAAATAAATAAAAACTTGTTTTTGTGTTTATGCAGAAGCAGTTGTATCAGTATAGCTGTTCATATTGAACATTGTCCAAAAGGTGGATCTCTCATAATAATTTACCTCCTCATCTCCAATACATCAATCTGGTTTTAATTAAGCACAGTGGGCGAGTGTGTTTTAACTGAACCGGGCTACTGTAAAGAGTTTGTTGGCTGAGGAGAGATGTGACCTTATAAAAAACAAGGTACATCTCTATATAAATGTCAGAGGCACTATCATGATTTATTAGTGGCAAGAAAACTCTGCACTTCAGTATCTAAGCATATTAATGTTAGAATATGTCTCTGCAAATATGCAAATGTTTCAACCTGTAGTAACCTGTCACAGTTTAGGAATATCAAAAATAGCTTTAGCATATTCACAATAATGAGCACTTCATGTGAAGTTGACAGTCAGCCGCTTATCTCACATTTAGATAGATGGAGATTGAGTAGGTGCTGCTTTAAAAAGCACATGACTCATAATGTCAGGCTCTGGCGCATTTCTGTCCTTTAATTTGGAAAGGGCGTTTCAGAAATGTCACGGAACTTAGAGAGATAATGGAGGGTAAATGTATAGATTATAGTGGATTTCCAAGCTCCAACGATATAATTTGGCTAATTTCAATGGAACAAACCCACAGGCGGAAACCTGTAAATGTAGTTTAACAGTGATAAAAATCTTCAATTGACTTTAAATGTTCAACTTTGTGTGAAAAAAAAACAAAAGGCACTTAACTCTAGGTCTTTAAAGTGATGCTTTTTTTCTCAGTCAAACAAGTGGACCATTTCTGAATTTTACTAAAAGTATCGCAAAATTCATATTTATATAACATGCATCATTCATAAGTAGTTTATGCAAGGATGCCATGTTTACAAAGTAAGTAAAGGCTAGTTTATTTCTGAGCAAAATTGCCTCTTAAGTGGTGATGAAGGATAAAGAAAACCTGTCCAGATGAAAATGTTTGGATCTTGGCTGTCTGCTTTGGTTTGTGGATGAATGAGCAGATATTTTAATGGAGTGGCATGGGCAAATCTTTTAGGAAAAGCAAATCAAACAAAGTAAGAAAATCTTCTGAAGGTAATTTGTCTGCAATTGTCAGTTCTAAGTTGGAACGTCTATAGAAGAGGAAATTTGAAGTTTTATTTCTACCACTAATAGCTGAATTTCAACCAAACACAACTTACCAAAGGCTCTAAACCCACGTTTCTGGCAAGTTTAGCCCTGTGGTTTCAGCTGTTCTATTTGTACACCATAAAACCACAAACTGCCCTCTCTGAATTTATTCATATATCACTACAAATAGCTTAGGTGTCCTCTTAAATCAACATAAACATCTTAAAAGTGCCTTTTTTTTAAATGCAACACTTCTTGCAAAGTATATTGCATTTCAAAGCTACCAAAAAATTAACTTAATTTATATAGCCTAATTCTCAAGAATGTCTTATCACACAACCCAGGGCTATAGCATATGGGAAAAACTGAACGAAAAGGAACTTTGCTTGTTCTGGAACACTAAACTTCATAGTGTTCACTTCTGTTCTGAGGCTGGAAAGTTGCTATTGAGGAAAAAACCTCAGAAGAGATCATTATGTGGGGCAGAGAGACCATCTTGTGGTTCTTAAAAGTCAACAGGTCATCAGTTGTGGTTCCTGAAGAGCAACTTTGGCACATGTTGAAATTACAGAGATCACTGCAGCACTCACAGTCAAATGCTCTTGAGGTTGTCTCATAGTTTGGTGCCAAGCTCCTATATTAGCCCAGACTTTCCGCTGAGGACCCGTCTACTCATCCGGGCTCCAACTGTTTATGACTGGCGTAGTTTATAAATGCATTAGCCCACAAATATATGTTACTAAAACTGTCTGGCAATGTAGGTCTTGCTTCAGCACGATAATTTAAACAGCATCTACTGTTTATTCAAAGAGGAAATGCAAGGTGTAACACATAGGCTACACATCATTTGAGCATTTATGGACCATTTAAAAAAAAAAAAAAAAAAAAGAATATTGTAACTTTTCTAACTTTTTACAAAAAAATACAGCCTCCATTTTCCAGTGAATAATGGTCAATAATTTCAAAGTGTGTGCCTGTCTTTAAGGCCTGCAGTGGAAAGGTAAATTCAGCGCCCAGTTTCATCTAAACAATGACAGTACCAAATTCCTGCATTTCTCCCTCTCATCCAACCAGAAAAATGGAAGCATATAGTTTTAGTCTGGAATACTTTTACTGCGTCAATATTTTCTACAATGTGTTGTTTTTTGCAGCGGTGACGATATGCAACCAATCACAGACGTTGCAGTTTTTAGGCCTATCTGCAATGGCCGTACTACTTAAATAAGGTATGCAGATGCCAACATAAAATAAATGGGCACACCATTTTGCAATATCCAGCAGCAAAACGAGCTGTTTTGTACACCTATTAATAGCTGGAAGCGGATGACACTGGAAGCCAGACACATTAAATTTAAAAATGGCCCGCTCTTATCGGAAAAATAAGGTGGATGCCATGTTATATTGAATAATACCTCCAATTTATTTTTATTGACATAGCAATGTTTAATTAAACTCCATCTTCCAGTGAAAATGTCAGACTTCTCTTTAGGCTGGCCACACATTAGAAGATTTTAAGGCCAATTTTAAGCCTGATTTGCACCCCTGAATGATCAGGGGGTATGGCCCGATACGAGGCTTGTCGCAAACGATTTTTTGTCTAAAATATCCTCTATTGTGTGGTGTCATTACGATTATTTCACTACTCCCGATTGAGATGGAGCGTCCCCGAACTGTAACAAATTGTAAATATCAAACATGTTTCAGCCAGCTGACAACGTCAATTGTTCTCCTTTTTTTTTTTTTATCTCTAGTCACGTTTGATCTCGCAAGTCTCCGTGAGATGGTTGAATCATCTAGTGTCCGCGTTCAGAAGATTATAAGGCTAAAAATCGATTGAAACTGTCTTCACTTCTGTGGTCTCCCATGGTTTTAAAATTGGTTAAGATTTCAAAATCATCTAGTGTGTGGCCAGCCTTAGTGACGTATGCCAGACTTCTCCAATCATTTGGTCCAATCATTTAAACTCCGCCCCTGCCCAATTGACTGCAAGCTTGCAATAATTTTCTAGTGTGATGCCCACAATAAAAATCAAATCAGCAAACGATGAAAGTCCCCTGTCCCCACCCTACATTTCTTTTATTAGATAATTTGTTACACTCAGATAAGTCACAATACAGAAGATCTGAATCTACTTCCATTTTATTGCAACTTTACTGTAAATTGTATCATTTTTTGAGATCAAGAAAAGTCTATAATTTAGTTTTTTGTCACATGAATGGCAGCTGTGAAATATATTGTTTTTTTTAAACAATATCATCAAACTAGTCATTCAAACTAACATCAGTTTTGCTTCAAGTGCTTTTCAGATACACGTTTATAAATTGTGCATGTTTTGTGATCCATGTCACTGAGCTCTTGCAGTGTTAGCAATTGACAGTTGACATGAAGCCATGTCTTTTTTGCGTGTGTATTATAACATCTCACAATGCCTTGACTATTGCATTTCAGAACACTTTCCTAAACTCCAAAGCGTTCTTCAAGCTTTCAGATGTTTGTCGTGTTTTATTCTAAAACCGCTTAAATTGTTTCTTGCAGACAGAAAACCTGCAATTATCTTTGGAAGACACTCTTGGATCAGTTATTATCTTTAAATACAGGACTTAACCACCAAAATTTATGTTCTGAAAAACTCATTAGGTAGCTTTATTTAACCAGTTCCTTTAAGTGATTCTGATTCCCTGAAGCAAAGGATTTTTTTTTCTCCCATGCTGTCATAAAAGAGTGAAAGGCGAGACATGTCTGAAAGGTAGAGGATCAGACATACCAACTCCAAAGAAAGAGTTTCTTTGTTGCCGATGCTTTTAGAAGACGCACCTATAGGTTGAGATGAAAAGTGAGTGAAGCCAGTAATGCGTTTAACTCAGAGTTGCACATTTGACACCATCAACACACCTTTCACTTTCAAGTTTTTCAAGTGTTTGTGATCTTTATATTGCCACTTGGGACAAACAACAATGGTGGTATCAGCGTTCGCTTGACGTTTCATGCTTGATGAATAACGTCCCAGAGACCGGTTTCAGAGTGTCTATTTCCAAGACCCTGTAATTTCACCAACAATCTCGTTGAGTAGTTCCCATCCACCCTTCCATTCATAAAACTCAAAGTAGCTTTTAGTGGTACAGTTAGTTTATTGAAATCTTAAATTTGTGTCCCAATCCAGATGGGGTATCTTTAGCTCTCACTTATAGGCAGCTCCCTGTTGCATCAACCAATAATTATTATATAGCATGTACTTCTCCTGGGTGAGGAAGTACTCTGGTCACTGGGAAGTGAGCCAGAAACATCTTCTCAGCACACTGCTAAAGCTAATGAAGCTTGGAGGTTCAAACCTGCGCTACTACCATTGCAGCGCTCAGTAAAACGCTTGACCCCAGGTTGATCCAGGGCGATTGTCATAAGTGTACCATTTAATTTAACAAAATATTTGCCTATTTGCAAATTTTTTTCAGTCAGAATGCACAGATACGTTTGAATGGCAAAACATCTGCAATGTGATTAAGTATTTGTAGGTCCCTTTTTCAAAATGAAACTCCATTTTTTTTTTTTTTTTTGTCAGAATATACAGGTGCTTTTAAATGGCAAAATATCTATATTTTGTATTTTGTAAAATGTATTACGTTATAGATACTTTGTAAAAAAAATTTTTGTCCATAATCAAAGTCAATGGATTCTTGTGTTCTGCAGAAGAAAGTCAGTAATACTTGTTAGAAATAACATGAGGGGGGTAAAATGATGACTGAATTTAAATTTTTGGGTCAACTCTCCCATTTAGGAATCATTATAGTTGATTGTTAGTGTCTGTAGTGGCACTGAATACACATAATAACCAGTAGCTTTCTGTAGGTAGACAATTAATTTAGATGTACAGTATCTTGTTAATTTTATTAATGCCTACAATTCAGGCCTTAATGGTTATTATAAAGTAAGATGGTAACCACAACAAGAGAGCCAGAGTGTGTAATGAGTTTAACAGAGCCCTGCATGGCTGAAAGACAGTGTATTTCTTTAGTTCTCCATCTTTTCCTCTGTTACTGAAAAGTGAAGTCACTGTAACTTAAGTGCTGTGTCATTTTATGGCCCTATCACACAGCTCATAAAAAGAAAACTAAATCACTCACATGACAATATAGACTTTTAATGACCTCTACAGCAAACACAAGCATGATTTCATCAGGTAGTTACATCTTGAGCTCTCAGGTTTTGAGATGAGGGATGAAAAACTCTCCATGCTGCTCGTTTTGACAGTTTTTAAAGGACATAAACTAACTGATCCTGAAAATGTTACAAAAAGACAGACTCCACCCATACTTGCTCTGTCATTAAACTAAATGTTAGTAGCATTTTGAGTCACTCGCCTCCTTAGTGGGTTGTAAACACAAACATAGTTTGCAAAAATGAATGTTTGCTGAAGACTTCACTGCAGGACGTGCAATGACACATTTAGAAAGAACTGTTGTCAGCAGCAGAGAGGAAAGTGTTCACGCCATTAAAACACACTTAAAGGGATAGTTCACACAAAAATTTTAATTCTCTTGCTATTTACTCATCCTCATGTCATTCCAAACCCATGTGCTGCTATTTTATCTGTGGAACACAGAAGGAGAAATTTCAGATGTTTTTCCTCTGATACTCTTGCCTTTCGGTGAGCCGTTAACTCAAGAATCAGATCATTGAGTCAGTGAGTTGAACTCGAGAACCAGATCAGTTCATTTACAAATAATTATTTTACATTTGCATTTATTCATTTAGCTTTTATCCAAATTGACTTACAAATGAGGAAGATCACAAGCAATTTGTCATAGAGCCAACAATATTCATGGTAATGCCAAGTTTATTATAAACTAAGTTGTTTTGGGATGATTCTTTTAAATGATTCAGTCCTTCAATTTAACTCAGTGACTTAGTTCAGCTAACACAACTAATTCAACTCAATTAGCTAATACACTTTAATTCATAACTCAAAGCTATCGAGCTATTGAATTTGACATATACTAGTTTGTGGTCAGATTTTTTTTTGAAAGAAATTAATACTTTTATTCAGCAAGGATGCATTGAATTGATCAAAAGTGACAGTAAAGACTTCTACATGGTCACAAATGTGTATTTCAATTAATTACGTTCTATTCATCAAAGAATCCTGAAAAAAATATTAAGCTCTGATAATAATAAGAAATTAGTATATTAGAATGATTTCTGAAGGATCGTGTGACACTGAAGACTGGAGTAATGGCTGCTGAAAATTAAGGAATAATCACAGGAATAAATTACATTTTAAAATAAATTATATATATATATATATATATATATATATATATATATATACACACACACACACACACATATATATATATATATATATATTATATGTATATATATTTTTTTACAATGTATAGTTATAATAGTTATTTTGTAAAATTTTACATTGTAAGTCACAATTACTCTATTTACTGCATTTTTGATCATAGAAATGCAGCCTTGGTGAGCATAAGACTTCTTTCAAAAATATAAAAAAATCTTACCGACCCCAGACTTTTGAACATTAGTGTACCTGGTCACTGTAAATTATCATTATAAGAAACCTTTCACCTTTTTCACACTTTTTCACAAAATAACATACATGTTTGAAGCAACACAAGAGTGAATAAATTATCAGAATTAAAGGAAGAGGAAAAATCTTGTCTTGGAAGACATTAAATGTCTGAGTGTAGACTGTAATCAAACACATGCTGCCGACAGCTGATATTGAGACCTTTCTTTTAGATGTCATGCCACATCTATAAAACAGCATGTCTTCATTTTCTCAGCAATGCCGTATTTTACCAGGTCAAAGAAGTTGGTTTTTCAGGAGCAGAACATGTTAAAACAATGCTTGTCAAATGCAATTACTGTTCAAAACTATTTAGTATGTTAAGGCACCACTTTGGAAAATTATACATGATTGAGACTAATTCTGAAAATTGGAGATGTTGAAACAAACTTCATGTTCAAGGAACATTTAATGATACGCTATGTGGCATAACTGTTCCATCATGTGTGCAAAGGTATCTTCCATTCAACCTGGTCTTTCTGCTTCAGTAAAAAGGAGGCCTACATCGTATATAAAATCATATATGGGCTGAACCATACAGTATATGTTATTATGTAAAGATTTAGGAGTTGACTGCCGCACATAGCTGATCATGATCATACCTCAAGACCACTCTTGTGTTGTAGAGGGTATGATTAATTGGGTGTGCACGTTTCCCATGCGCCCAAAAATAAATTTGGAAAAAATCCAGCAGCAGCAGCCTCAGAAAGTGAGGGAGATCTGTGTGAGAAGACCTAACTTAAGGAAATAAAACATGATGAAAGGACCATAATGGCAAAAAATGCTTAGTGATGAAGATGCTGACAAATCCAAAAACATTCACAGACATGCTCTTAAAGACTACTGTACAAAATGTGCGCCCCCTTCTGGACGCTTCGTGAAATTCTCATCGTAAGCCCCACACAAGAGGGTAAAAAAGTCAAAGTTAAAGAATTTTCCAGTACGTCTTTTTATATATTCTTTATTAGCTGTTTCTGGGTGAAGCACTTACAAAAATACACACATAAAGAACCATAAACTTGTTTGGCCCGAAATAGTAAATTTTATGAAAGCCTCACACACTCTCCGACAGACATGCTGAACAAACAGAGTCAAAGTGGCCCCTGTATGTGCATTTCTCAAGGAAAAGAGTTAAATATGTTCTCTAATGGTCAGGCACATTTGGATCCATCATGTTTGTTGTAATGGACAGCAGGAGGTTTTCCGTTACCACACCAACCTGCTGGATCTGTCTTCCCCCTAATGTTTTTGTATATGTTTTTCTGGGAGAAATTCAAATGCACCAGACAGTCCCAAAAAGTGAGGAATTTGTAAAGACAACCAGACAAGTCTGAAATTGGAAATGTGGTTTTCAATAGCAGTTCTATGATGGCTTCAAACCATTTTGAAATCATTCATAGAATCATAGAAATTTGCAGTTGTAGACACTTTCTATCTGTCTGAAAACAGAAACATGATGTACACAATAATTCACATTACTGATTTTCCAAAAGTCTGTTTTTGGTGTCAGTATTGTTTTGAGTATTTTTTGTTTTGTTTTGTTTTTTTACATTCTTTTTTTTTCTTTTTTTAGATTCTATCTATCTATCTATCTATCTATCTATCTATCTATCTATCTATCTATCTATCTATCTATCTTCAGATATATAGACAAAAATACACAAAACACATTTGCAATGCTAACAGCAAAAAAGTCAGAAACTGTCAATTATTATTTAATTACTGATGTTGATTTTTTATAGATAGATAGATAGATAGATAGATAGATAGATAGATAGATAGATAGATAGATACATGCTAACAGGAAAAATCCACACTGTTAGAAAACTAACTTCTGTGTGAATTATTGTTTACATCATGTTTCTAAAGATAACAATATTACATAGGGAAGTCCACATCATACAGGCTATCCATACCCTAAAAATTACATTGTTTGACCCAAATTTAGGACTAAAATGCATCTTTTGCAGCTTTGAGGGGAGCTTAACAAGATCTAATCATGGGTCTAAACACTCAAAGAAAAAGCCATCCTGAAGTGACATGCCAACAGTGGGCAAATCTGCTTGGTAATTACAGCCTTGCGATGAGAGGGGAGGTACTAGTGTGGTAGGTGCTTTTTTAATGATGCAAGGGCCAGATATGGTATAAAAACCCTCATCATTGTGCTAGGCAGCAGCAGATCCTGTCTGGCTCCTACCATAAGGATATTCAGAAGTGGGAGCCTCGGCTGTGTTAAACTTCTTATTTATTTGGAACCCAAGTATGCCGGTAGGTGTGCATTTTTTCTTTTCCTTTGGCTTTGGGAAACTAGGCCCTGATATTGAATGACATCTATCAGCAGGTGCAGATGGGAGGGCGCTCTTATTACTACTTTGAGTTATGGTACAAACAAAGTTATTATTAATGGAATGGAAGCTGAAATCATAGTTTATGGTTGTCAGCTGTTGTTTACTTTGAAAATGGTTGAACCAATTATTCCATTAGAATATTTCAGCCTTCACCACCAGCAGTTTTCTTTCCGTCATCACATCTAACTCTTTCGATTCCATTGCAGATTTGACCTCAGAGAATGGACCTACGAGTAGCAAGCATTCTTCTTCTCCTGGTTGCCTTGACGGCTGCCCATGGTGAGAGATATGTTGTCAAGAAGGTGAAGGCCCCTCAGTACCAGCCTTACTCAGTGAAAAGCCATGGTATGTTTAATACTGAAAAATGCTTCTCTTTGCTTTCTGCAGTGTGCTGAAGATCTGCTTCTGTCTGTGGTACTTGATCTAAAGACGTAATCGATTACATTTAGTTTATATTCAGGCAAAATATATCTTAGGTAAAAATTAGGTGTACACATAGCAAAGCTGCATGAGCAGAATCCAGCACACTGATTGGTTACTGATACACTGTGCTTCCTCCAATAGCATGATGCAACCTGTCTAAGGTTTTGAATATTCAAATTGTAGATTGTTGTAGGCTAAAATATGTCATGCCTTTATAGATGCATCATACTATGAAGTCTGTTCTGCTGTCTCTGATTATACACCGGAAACCATTTTTAAAATCATTTTAGTTTAGGTAGCAAAAATATATTTTACATAAAAATGATCGTTTAGTTCAATGTAAAATTCATACATCTTTGTCCTATAATATATTTCACTAAATTCCAGTCTGTAGTGTTGAACAAAAAGTTGAAGGATATACTATACGAAAAATTTTGTATGTTGAATCCATTTTCTTATATTGTGTTTAACTGCATGGCTTCATGAAATCTGCAAAGTTCAAATATGAAAGTATATGCACATCAAAACCAACCAACCTTTGAAGGTTATGAACAGCTATTTAAAATTAGCTTCTTCGAGACATGTTGAAAAGTGATTTGTCTGGGTGTGTCACAGCAAAATCTAGACACATCTGTTTTGTTTCATAAAAGCTGTGCCTAGAAGAATGACCTTTGGTATGATGCAGTTTATAAACCAATAGATTTGACCACATGAAAGCAATCATAAAACTGAAGCCCTAGCCGCATAAATATATATTTTTAAAACAGATTATTTTCTACAGTGGAATTACAAAATGCACAAAAAAATAGATATTGTAATGTAATACAGACAACTGATTGTTATGAATGTATGTAGTATGAATGCAAAATATATAAAATACATGTAATGCTAAAGTACCTCGGATTTTAAGTTAAAATCACAATGCTGTATTTTAGAAAGAGTTACATCCCCTAAGTCTTTGGATAAATATTCTGGATTGCCTTTGTCATGTCAAGTTTATTTATCAACATACAGCAAAACAATGCAGCATGCAGTTGCAGGAAGTGAAATGTTTCTGAAGATAAATAAAATAGAATCACAGATATAAGATTTAAAGTTAAAATATAACATTTGAAACAAGCACTTTATTCACAAAAATTACAAAAAGATAAGTATAATATATAATATAATATAAAATAATTTAGCATACAAATGTATGTATAAATGTCAATGTATAGATTTGTTATACATCAACGATACACAATATTTGAAATTTTAAAATGTATTATTTGAAGTTTTAAAATGTATTATTTCTGATGTATGAACACTGTTTTTATTAAAAGGAGCTTGAATAAAAAAAGGACTTCATAGATGAAGAATTCTGTAGAGCATACCTACATACTCATACTCAACTAGATACTGACTTCCTGCTTCTTAGAAAAACAGCTCTATTTCAAAAAGCCTGTAGTTATATCTGTGAACCATTCTATAGTCAAACAATTGCTAATAAAGGCACTATATGGTTATAGGACCACTTTTAGTCAAACATTTCTAAAATATGTCCAGATCTCTAGCAACTCTGTATATTATCAATTTTATACTGGTATATTGTACTCGTAGTATATTATCAACATCAAATTACATGAAATCAATTCCAAAGTGGTAATTCCACCTATAACTGATTATTGCCACTGATGTACATAATGACTATGAATATTGCCACTGATATGCTTCTTGTTTTATTCCAGTGGTATCTGTAGCAGGAGAACCAGGCAGCCCTGGTGAGCCAGGCCCACCCGGACCTCCTGGCCCCCCTGGAGAACGAGGAGAAGATGGTGAAGGACTGCCAGGACCACAGGGACCCCCTGGACCACCTGGTCCTGCTGGTTACTCAGCACCTGGAAAGCCTGGTACTCCAGGTGGACCCGGCAAACCTGGAGCCACAGGTGCACCTGGACATAAAGGAGATACTGGTGCACCTGGTCCACAAGGCCCCAGAGGAATGCCTGGTCCTGTTGGTAGCCCTGGACCAGCAGGCTTTTCTGCAACAGGCAAACCTGGACCAGCAGGTCTGCCAGGAGCAGTGGGACCACAGGGTGCGCCAGGTCTTAAAGGACATCCAGGTATTCCTGGTGCGCCAGGACAAAAAGGAGAAAGGGGTTTTGGGGTTCAGGGGCCACCAGGTGAGAGAGGTCCAGCAGGACCAGTGGGTGCTACCGGAAAGCCTGGTGAGCCTGGTGTTGGAAGACCTGGCAAATCTGGACATCCTGGTGAACCAGGTAAATCAGGCTCACCTGGCCGTGATGGGGAACCTGGACCCATGGGTGCACCAGGTCCAAAAGGTCAAACGGGTGCTCCTGGAATTGGAATCCCAGGCAAGCCAGGTGACAATGGTGCTCCAGGTTTTCCTGGACCTATTGGCCCCAAAGGTCAACAAGGCGCAGCTGGTGCTCCTGGTGCTCCTGGTGTTCCAGGTTATGGCAAACCAGGTGAACCTGGTGCAAAAGGAGAGAGGGGAGTAGCTGGTAGCCCAGGTACAACAGGTCAGAAAGGTGAGCCAGGTGCTAAAGGGCACACTGGTTATTCAGGTGCCACTGGTCCTATGGGTCCAGCTGGTCCTCAAGGGGCAAGAGGTTTCCCAGGTGAGAGGGGGGCAACAGGTGATAAGGGTGATCAAGGTCCAATGGGACCTCCAGGGCTGAAGGGGCACAAGGGAGAACAGGGACCCCAAGGCATTGAGGGCAAGCAGGGTTATCCAGGCGCCACAGGCCAACCTGGTCCAAGGGGAGCTACAGGTGCTCCTGGTAACAAAGGAGATGCTGGCCAAACAGGTGCTCCTGGTGCCCCAGGAACACCTGGGCCTGTTGGACCAAAGGGTCATACAGGATATCCTGGTGCAGCAGGTGAAAAAGGAGAGGCAGGAGCTCCTGGAGCAAGAGGCCCCGTTGGCCCAGCAGGTCCTTCAGGCCCATCTGGCCTTAAAGGTCACCCAGGTCTTCCTGGACCACCTGGCCCAGCTGGATTGGCTGCCAAGGGAATTCCTGGACCTCAGGGTCCACCTGGACTTCCTGGATCTGATGGACCTGCTGGACTTCCAGGTCCTACTGGACCTCCCGGCCCTCCTGGTCCTCCTGGTGAGGTCATATTTGAGAAGGCCCAAAGTGAAACTGCATACCCAGTTCTTGTCAAAAGTCCTGTGTCTGCATTCACTGTTGCAACTGTGACACCTTATCCCCCATCTGGTACCCCAATTAAGTTCGATCAGATTGTGTATAATGCAGAGCAGCATTATGATCCTGAGACAGGTCTGTTCACCTGCCAGATTCCAGGAATTTATTACTTCTCCTATAGCATGCATGTGAACGGTGCTAATGCTTTAGTGGCACTTTATAAAAATGGTGATCCAATCATGTTCACCTATGATGAGTACAACAAGGGATTTGTGGACCAGATGTCTGGTAGTTCTGTCCTTCAGCTCAATGAGCAGGACACTGTTTATATCCAGATCCCTGATGATGAGGCTAATGGTGTTTTTGCCGCTGATAATGTCCATTGCTCTTTCTCTGGGTTCCTGATTGCCTCTACGTGATAAGGTGATCAAACCACATCACTTCTAAAACATCACTATTTCTCAAACAAAATATCCTGTTCTGCAAACCTTGATGCACAACAGAACGTGCTGTTGTTCTGAGAAATACAAGCATCTCAACTTGAAAATTCCAAGCAGTGGTGCCAATAAGAAGGAAGTAATTTATGTAACGTTATCAGGGATAGAAAGACAGTTAAAACCGTAACAATCTCATTTTTGTGTTTGTGGATCGAGCATGTGAAGTTGTGTCCTGATAATTTCATGTCTTTTCCTCTTTTTTTTTTTTTTTTTTTGTAGTTTTTGTCTTTTTTTTTGTATTTTTGTTTTCTTGTTGCTGATTACAGTGGCTAATTCAAATCTTTGTGTCTTATTTTACTGTTATTGTTGTCCTTATATCCTTACTGATTATACAGAGAGAATGCTCTTCCTGACATCCTTATATTTGACTTGAATATTGTGAGATGGTGAAAATGATGAAAAACAAACTCACAAGCAAACAAATATAAAACATCTATAAATGTTATCCCGAATGATTAATTTTGCTCTGTAAACCATAATGGCTAAAATAAAATATTTCCTAAAGAGTTCTTGTCTGTGTTTGTGTTTTAGTATGCTGAATAATTTAATGAGTCATTTGCTGTGATTTTATAAAAGGATAACTACAAAATGGTATACGATGCAACAGAATTACAACAGCACACATATCTAAAAGGATATATTTCTATTTTGTGTGCGTTGCAAAAAAAAAAAAATATATATATATAATGATAATTTCTGTAGTTTCAAGAGTAGCGCCTTTAAAAACAGGAGAGGGAAGTAAAGGAGTATGCTTTGATGACTGTGTTAAGTTCAACCAGTCAACCAAAAGATGTGGGTTACGTGGAGAGACAAGTCAAACAGAAGACGCTGGGTGGAGGCAATCAGAAGCTGGGAGCCACAAGCCACAAGCCACAGGCAGGCACTGCATTTGGAGGGTTTGAGGGATGTGGTTGAATAAAAAAATGAAGACGAGCACCTGGAGGGCAAAGTCGTTACCATCTGTTAGAGCAGAGGTGGGAACCACAAGTTTAACATTGCCATATATAAGATGAACATCCAGCATCTAAACTAAGAACAGGAATATTGGGTGAAAACACACCCATCTTGTGGTTGCTAGATTAGTGGTGGGGTTCTTCTTGGAGCGCAGAAAATGCATGGTTGTAAATTATCTTTAGCTTCTATGGTAGGCTAAAAACATCTGAGTAGTGTCTGTTAACATTCATTTTATGCTTAGAAAGCATTTGGCTTTTCTTGGGCTTTAGAATGGTATTTACCAGTGCTGAGGATAAATACACAAAACTAAATGAAAAGTTTTCATACCTCAAGGTCTTTGTGATTTGAGAAAGTGGAGTAAAGCCTACAAACTCTCATATAATCACATAATTAAAAGTTTTATCATGGTGCTGTTGTTCAATACGTTGGCACAATGGGTTTGATGGTAGAGATAGACCACAGCCAAAATAACATTTCACATTATTCTCTTGTAAAATTCTCAAAATTGCTCAATCACATAAATTTAAGGCAAATGCATTTATATTATAAAGACAATAATATAAAGTCAAAACTCAGACAAAACTCATATTGTCTGTCTAAATCCTTTATTTTTGTTTTTGAGTGCCCCTAAAATGCAGGGGTAAAAGAAGCATTGTGAACGATTTGCACGCAGTTACATTCCATTTAAAAATCAAGTAGAGATGGTGCTGAAGTATTTACAGGAAAGAAAAAAAATATATAAAAATCTACTTGACGATTGCACCGGCAATTTTTCAAACATTTGTGGAACTCTGCTGGAGTAAAAACCACTTGGACTGCATTACACATGACAGGTCAAATGTTTTGATGTTTAACATTTCAGAACATCATTCTCATTGAAACAGGAGTATTTCCAGAAAGAGAGGGAAAAAAAAAAAAACTTCAGTTGATACCATTGATATTAAGAAAGAAAATATGATAAAGCCATTTTCAACATCGTAAAATCCAGCAATGACAAAAGCGAATACCAATACATAATGCTGCGGTCTTGCACAATGCAGCTGCTGAGGTTTTGAGCACCTGTTCTAGTGATTCATGTAATGATGACAGTAAAATCAAATGAGAACTGACCAATAACATCTGTAATTTGTTCAATGCTGTTGTTTCTGATAGCTCCTTTTTCCACACGCTTGATTTACCCAATTGTATGGCACCAGTACCTTCAACTAACATTTCAACTCAATGTCCTTACGACACTAACATAGTTCACCTACAAAAGAAAATGAACAAAAAAAACAATTGAAACAAGCAATGCTCTATTAATCTCACTCATCCGCACACACCCACACAACTGCTACAAAAAATTATGAAAAACATGGGGGAAAATGTGCCTTTCACTTCCAATCATTCCATCCAACTTCCTTCCTTCAAAATGCCATATACAATGTAGTGGATGGAACAAGAATGGATGAAAGTATGGGAGAAAACAGAAGGTTTGAAATGTCATTGGTTTTTGTACAAATTTTCCATGTTTGTGCTCCTTGGACTTCATCTAAAACGGGCTTTCCACCTCCATCTTACTCTGTGGCAGCGGCTGGGGCATCTGAGCTCTCTGCGGCCGCTGGTTCCTGAGGAGCAGCCTCTGGTTGCTTCTCCTCAGCTGGCTTCTCTTCGGCTACCTCACTGGATGGTTTTTCCTCTTTGTTTTCAGCTGGTTCCTCAGCTTTCGGTTCCTCAGCTGGAGCCTCCGTCTTGTTCTCTTCGCTGGAGGCCTCAGGCTTGGCCTCCTCAGATTCAGGTTCAGCATCCTTCTTCTGCTCACCGTTCTCCACAGCTGCTGCCGCCGCCGCCTCTCCACCTTCAGCATCCTTTTTGGCACTCTTCTTAAAGGAGAAGCCGCTAAGTTTGAACGGTTTCTTAAAGGAGAAACGCTTTTTGGTTTTGGCAGGCTCACTGCTCGCCGAAGCAGAACCGTTTTCTTCTGTTTTGGCCGTGTCTTCACCATTCGCAACGGCAGAACTCTCCGCTTCGCCCTCAGGAGCGGCCTTCTCTGCGCCTCCTTCCTCGGCCTTTCCTTCCTCTTCTTTTACCTCCCCATCGGCAGAGTGCTTTCCATTGGCTTGCACGTCCTCCGTGGCTGCTTCTGCATTTGGAGAGGCATTCCCATTGGTTTTAGCATGGCCATTCTCCTGTGAGAATAAGAAAATGCTTCATATGAGCTGTGTTTTTGCACTGTGTAAAAATTAAAAACACATTGTTTGCATTCCTTTCGCATATTTACAACCTACTATATACAAAAGGCTGTATGAAAACACTATGAGGAGTCTATAGGTTCGCCACGTGGGTGAAGTCTCATGCACTTTATCTGGCTGATGCTGTTGCCATTTAAGTGAAAGCGTTGCAAGATGGACGAGTAGATCCACCAGCGCTGATCAAACCGTGGAGATCATCGTTTTGAGTGCACAGACAGTCTTGCAAGGCCACTTCTCATATTAAAGCAATTTCTCATATTAAACCCATGGATTGCGTCTCAAAGCTTATTTGTACTTCCATTTTATCAACAAGATGCGATAAAGGCGTGGTGATTTTACCGAAATGGCTTTGCACGACGGAAAATCTTGATAAAGCTACGAAGGTGTTCCCATTTAACATGTTTTTTAAAAATAGGAACGAAATCGCCGAATTTTAACGTAATCGAAATTATATGATTTTAAAAGAAAAAATAACGCCGTTCAAACGCACTGGTTACATCGGGGGTCCATTCCAATCAACGTGCAAATGAGAAAAAATGTAATTTACACTGAATCTAACAAATTTATGCCCATCATTCAATTTTATATAACAATAAAGTCGATATTTAATACAAAGTGCTGATTTTCAGTGGAAAGTGGAGAGTCCCTTTGTTGATCGGCTCATTGTTCATTTGAACCGACTTGGTTTTTGGTACTGCACACCCCTTCAAAACATCACACGCCTGTACAAAGATAATAATTAAAGTTATTACCTGCCCGTTTGATTTATTCGCAGCCTCGGCTGGTTTTTCGGCAGCAGTCTCGTCTTTTGCTCCGTTTTTGGAGATTTGCGCTCCCATGCTTTCACACGCAACAAAGAATCGCAGATCAAATGAATGAACAAAGAGCGCGAGCTTCTCCCTCAGACGCGACGCGTGCTCGCGCTCAAGAGCGTCTGTTTTCAAATAAAACCGCGGAAAAAAGATAACGAGAGGTAAAGCTGCGATCAGCTGGTCGGGAAAAAACACTAATTATAGCACTCTCTCAAATAAAATATATTATTTTGGGATACGAGATGGAGATAATGAAATTGTTCTCTTTTGATAATGAGATGCTGGATACAACGCCCAAATACCCCTGACGTCACAGAAGAGCTGCGCGAGCCAATCAGAGGCCTGCGTGAAGCCGGGGGGAGGGGCTACACTCACGCACTGGAGGGGGAGAAAGGGCGCGCAACCAGCAACTGGTGATTCAGAACCAATGAATCCAGTCACAAAGGTTTTACTTTTCTTTTTATTGCTGTTTTTATTTCTCTCTATCCTTTGGTCTTTGCTGTTGTAGCCTTTTTCACAAACTTGTCTCTTAAAAACCTTTCTTCTGGTTTATTCAAAATATGAAGTGAGAAAGCAAACACCATAGACTAAATGGCTGAGTATGCATTATACCACTTTGTCTAAACAGACACTACATAGGCCAACACATAGATTTGTGAGCATTTCATATCCAACACTCCAACCGTGGATTACAATTTTCCAATATAAACATCCAGTCACACATTGCATGCATGATGAACTCATTCTGAGGAATCCTGGTGACCTAGATTCAGTCACAGTTTATTGTCAACCCAGAAGGAGCTGTTTTGAATGCACTGAAATAGTCTAAAGTGCGCTTTCACATCACCATACTAACTCACATCACCATGGCAACTGCTCAACATCACAGCAGATTGCTCATAAACAATAATAATATTGTAAATCTGCACTGGTGAAATATTTGTTTACGTCTGAATGAGTGAATGATCTGCCTGAGTAATCCAGGAAATTTATATTGCATACTAAGCTGATGGATGTTTTGTTAAACAGAGAAGCCCTAAAATGTTAAGTCTCATTCAGTATACCGAACCGGTTTGTGGAATCTGGACATTTATCTTTAAAAACAAATGTATTATAAAATTAAAATAACAGGACTTAAATGAATAGAACAAAATAAAACAGATTTAGATTCATTTAGGGACATTGGTTACAAAAGGTTACAAAAAACACATGATCGTATCTTTAATAGTTTAGAATTTAAGAGTGAAGCCTCACCAAAACATTTTGAAAAGTCAGCTATACATAGCATGAAGTGACTCATCAAAATCTTGATAAGTATAAATATTAAAATATTGCAAAATCTCACTACTGTTGGCCGACGCTGCAGTAACAGATGTTGATTTAGGGCGAGAGTCCACTGGCAGAGTTTCATTTTCTAAGATTAAAACTAATAATATTGAAAATGCTTGAAAGTCAGCCCAAACCTTGATCTGTTTTTGCTGATTACTGATTTTGAATATATATGTAACATTGCATGTCATATACATGCATTGTCATTTTTTGGCAATGTAACATTTACATGAAACATGGCAGTACTATTGGTTTTCGCCATGTACCATGGACCCTTTTCATATTTCTAAGGTTTTCAGAAGTGAAAGTCATCATAGTTGGGTAAACTTCTGGTGAACGGAAACTACAATAAGTCTATATTTTGCATTTGTATTTGCCCCAATAGCAAAACAAAAAAGTTTCTATGACTTTCTAAAAAAAAAAAAAGGGTGGAAAAAATCTAGAGATTTATAACATTGGTCGAATGAGAGAAAAATGTCAAATTTGCCATCACTCCCTTAGGCCATTCTAGTAGGGTGAATTAGTTTTAAAGACAACACAAAGTATAGTGTTAGAAATGTACATTAAATATAAAAATATATAAATATAAATTATACAAAAATGAAAATAAAACAAATTTAGAAATCTTGATGATGAACTGTGGAGATGCATCATCACAGTATATGAAAAGGGCCCATAGTGGTATATATGATCGTTCAGAAGAGGAGACTGGGCCTAGTTGTCAGTTTTAGTAGGCACAATTGCATGCCCAAAAAATCCATGTTCTTCTAAACCCATATGACTTTCTTTGTTCACACCATAGACTGTATAAAAAAAAAAAAAAAAAAAAAAAAAAAAAAAAAAAAAGGAGATGCTAGGGAGAATTTTAGGAGAATTTACAGCCAGCCGAGGCTGTCATTCTGTCAAACATCTTCTTTTGTTTTCCACAGAAGAAAGAATGTCATACAGGTTTCAAACAACATGAGGCTGAGTAAATGTTCACAGAATTTAAATTTATGGCCCAACAATCCTTTTAAGTGATTTGGATATTTCCAACATTACTGATAGAGAGAGAGAGAAAAAAATACAGTTTAATGAACGCACATTGTCTTAATATTTATCAGGGTATGTTATCATAATGGAACCTGATTTTTTTTTTAGGCTTTTCAGCTAAAAAAAATAATGAAACAGCAAAAAAGGTAAAATGTCAAACATCAAACCATTGCAAATATTACAATTAATAAGCAAAAATGTGATGCCTTGCCCCAACCTGACATTTATGAAAAGTTCCCTCCTCCTGAGAACACCATGCAACCTTTCAGTTAAAAGATTTGCATGAGGGTGCATTTACTTTGATGATAACTAGATTTACTTTTGGCAGGCTAACAAACTGAAAATTTCACACCCAAACAGTTTCTAATTTAACGAAATTCTCAGGCGCGTCTAGAAAAACAGGTGTGCCTCACAACATGCATGGATTATGAAAAAAAAAAAAAAAAGATTATTTTTTAACTCAAGACTACAATTGATTGGTGTCACAGGTTGTCGACGACTACAGAGAGATTTGTGGAGCATGACCAGACAGTCCTTGTTTTCCTATAGTAACCACAGCTGAGCCCACGCTGCATAGTAGAGGCAAGAAAGGACCATCGAGGAGACAATATATGCGCACGCACGCAGGCGTCTTCTGCGCCACCTGATTGGCTGAGCGTCCTGTCAATCACACCCTCGGTCCCCAGAGAATCCGCCTCAGCAACGCCATCATCTGTTACGCTCGGCGACAGGAGCAGCCGGAGCCGTCAGGGCCAATGTTGTTATTTTCATAATTCACCGAGATTTTATTAATAGAAAAAGCTGTCTGCAAATGACCTATTTTCGATTCTCTCTTTGCTGTCAAATACAAAACACCTCAGGCGACCCCTCTCTTGGTAAGCATTTTTTTGATGGTCTGTCGTTTTTGATACACTTGGTGCAGCCGACTCGTATCCAGTGGATATTGTGGTTAATGGAAATGATGGGAGATGGAGGCTTTATAATGCTGGAGCGGGCGGACTAATCATAACGCTTTCGCTTTATCAGCCGCATGATATTTAGGGAGGTTTAACATCGAGAACGAATGTATTTTGTGAAGGGATGGTGTGATGCTTTCGGTCCTAAGCGCTCGTCTCTGGCAGCAGGAGAGATGCGCAGCAGAAAAAGCCTTATGTACACTATTGAATGGAAGAATAAGGCCTCTGTCACTGGACAGTAGTCATCTTACAACAGAATGAACTCATACAATACCCTTTATCAGGGTTTACGGTCTCAGCACACAAGTATTTGTGTGACTTTACGGATTTTATTTATTTATTTATTTTTTAGTACAATCTACTATTGATTTTTCTGGTTGTTTAATGTCTGTTCGGATGTATATGCAGTGGACCTAAGGCATAAAAATACCTTTTCTCCTCTTATTGCTTTCTTTATGCATGCAGAATGATAAATACAGGGTTACCACGGTCATGGAAAACCTGGAAAAAAATCTGGGAATTTTTAAATAGTCTGGGAAAGTAATAAAACGTCCAAAGTCATGGAAATGTTTCTATGTTTTGAATCTCAGAATGTCAAATCCTCCATTTAGCAGCATTCAAATCTTTTTGAGACTCATAAAATTATATAAATCTCTTAATTTAAGGGACAGGTTCCTGAAATTCCCCCAGCAATCTCTGTAAATATATTTATGCAGTAATCATGAACAAAAAGTCTGAGTGATGAAAAGGATCAGTGTATTACTGACTTAACTAACATGTCTCCTATATATTTTTGTTTTGGTGAGTATAAAATTATATAGCTTTTAAGTTTTCAACAATATAGATAAAACAATATTTATTGTAATATATTTGAGACACATTTTCTTGTACAACAAAAGCATGATTGGCTCTTTCTTCTGAATTCTTGGATGTTTAATGTATGTTTAACTTCTATAGACATCAGACTTTAAGTATTCTTCAGCACAGTGTGTCATAGTTCCCCAGAAGTTGTTTGCCGATAAAACAATGTCTTTGGCTTTTGTTTTGCCCACTCAGGCAAAGGAGCAAATCGTAGATGTTTTCACATCATCTTTAATTGAATGGAATGCGAATACTCCACTGTGGTAGCCCAGTGCTTGCCTTGGTATGTTTATTGAATATATGTTTTTATTTACTGTCTGCATGTGTTACATTTCCAGTCTTGTATAAACAGGCCACTTATATTAACATTTCTTGATATTAATATATGCTCTGCAGAATAGAAAACTGTCTTTGGTTGGATAATAGTCACATTAAAGGAATAGTTCAAATAAAATTTAAATTTTCTGAAAGTTTATTCATTACATCACTTGCAGACCAATGGATCCTCTGCAGTGAATGGGTGCCATTAGAATGAGAGTCCAAACAGCTGATAAAAACATCACAATAACCCACAAGTAATCCACATTAATTAATGTCTCATGAATGAATAAAGATGATGATTTTAACTTAAAATACTATCCATAATATTGCTTTCTCCAGTGAAAAAAATCATCTTGCCTGAATCAGGAGAGAAATATGCACAGATCAAGCAATGTTTATAAGTGCCAACAGTCCAGAACAGAGGATGGACTTTTACTGGAGGTAAATGTTATTATGGATTATGGACTGGTATTTTCAGCAGAAAACAATGGTTTAAAGTTGATGGTTTTATTTCTTAGTAACACAGCTTTTCACTTCACAAGATGTTAATTGATGGACTGGAGTAGTTTGGATTACTTGTGGATTATTGTAATGTTTTTAATCAGCTGTTTAGACTCTTATTCTGACGGCACCCATTTACTGCAGAGGATCCATTGATATGATGTAATGCAAATTTCTCCAAATGTGTTCCAATGAAGAAACAAACTCATCTACATCTTGGATGGCGTGAGGGTGAATATATTTTCAGCAAATTTTCATTTTTGGGTGAACTATTCCTTTAACTAACTCAATTATCCAAATCATGCTATTTGCAAATAAGATGAAATGAATCGCATATTCAGTGACACATCCATTTGTTTTCACTGTAATTACAGACTGTTTGCTTAAAACCAAATGTCTTTCTGAATCACTTGTTGAATTAATTATTGATTTATGTCCGTTTCAAGTAATTATTGTACAGTATTTACTTCCAATCAGTTGTTCTGAATATGAATCTGAATCTCCTTTTTAATATCTCTAATTTGATTAGATTCAAAATTAGAAATAAATAAATATCAAGTCATTTTGTATGAATGTTCATTTATGCCTTTCTTCACCACAAAGAATATAGATAATGGGCTGTGTGCAATGCAAGGACAAAGAGGCAACTAAACTCACAGACGACAGAGAAACTAGCGTCTCACAGCATGCAGGATATCGATATGGGGCTGATCCGACACCTCAGCACTACCCCAGCTTTGGAGTCACCACTATACCCAACTACAACAACTTCCATGCGCCTGTCAGTCAAGGAGTGACTGTGTTTGGTGGAGTGAACTCTTCTTCACACTCTGGAACGCTACGATCCCGGGGTGGAACAGGTAGAACAAACAAGGGACTTTGCTGTTCTAGCACTCGAACAGAAAGTGAAATATCTTTGAACTGTCCTGAATGTTGAAGTCAATGTGACATAAAAATCACCTTTATTAACTTCCATAGAACTCATTCCTAGTTTTATTGAGCCCGCTGGATCTGTCCACATAATTCCAAATAAAATAATGTTTGTTTTCCTTGTTAAGTCTCTGAAAAAACTTTCCTTTTTGGCTGACATCACCAAGGCCTCATTTTTCAGCCCCTTTCCTCCTAGCTTCATTCTGGTATTGTGATTTAATCAAATATGATGGATAAAATCAAGTCCTGGCCTACATTTCTCTCATTGAATATCCTATTTTATTTGAAAATATTTAACGAAAGTCAAATGAATTGTGAATACAGTTTAATGTTGACCGTTTAAAATAACCTTTTTAAAAATATCCAAACAATTTTTATTTTGGATCACATTGTACTGCACTGAGACATTGTAATATTTCTATAAAACTGCATTGTTTTAGTAAGCTGATGTTATTTGTCATTTTCTTTTGCAGGAGTAACACTCTTTGTTGCACTTTATGATTATGAAGCAAGGTCAGAGGATGACCTCAGCTTCAGGAAAGGAGAAAAGTTCCAGATTCTAAATAGCACGTAAGTTCACAGAACATATTTTAAGATTCAATCAGAAACAATGTTTGAAAATCCAAATCCAATCCAAAAGTATCAAATTCTTTCTGAACCTTTTTTTAAATGGACTTTTCAGTAAGATACTGTCTAAAATATTAACTCAAAATGCTCTTAATGTAGAATATCATTAAAAAGTTTGGGGTCAGTAAGATTTTTCAGTGCTTTCAAAGGAGGTCTCTTTCAAAGCTGCATTTATTTGATAAATTATACAGTAAAAACTGTAATATTGTGATTTAAAGTAACTTTATTCTACTTTAATATATTTTAAAATGTAATTTATTTCTGTAATCGCAAAGCTGAATATTCAGCAGTCATTAATCCAGTCTTCAGTGTCACATGATCCTTCAGAAATCATTCTAATATGCTAAAATGGGGTTTAAGAAAAATGTATTATTATTATCAATCTTGAAAACGGTTGTTTAATATTTATATTTATACTGTCTAATATTTTTGTGAAAACCATAATACGTTTTTTAGGATTCTTTGATGAATAGAAAGTTCAAAAGAACAACATTTATTTGAAATACAAATCTTTTGTTACATTATGAATCACTTTTTATAATTAAAAAATATATATATTTTTGTATTTTTAAATTTAATTTTTAAAAATATTAATATTAATTTCTTTAAGAAAAAATCTTTCTGACCCCAAGCTTTTGAATGATAGTGTATCTGTACTTTATGTTTTGGGAGATTTTTAAATCCCATTTTTATGTGCATTATTATACAGTCAGTTTCCTTCAATAATTAAATCTTGACCCATTAGAAATATATTCATTGTTTATTTGTTCTCTTGTTCCTGTTGTTGTATATCAGGGAAGGAGACTGGTGGGAGGCGCGCTCTCTCACTACAGGTGGAACAGGATACATACCCAGTAATTATGTGGCTCCTGTAGACTCCATACAGGCAGAAGAGTAAGTTCGGTTTTAGTTCTAAAATAGACAAAAGTTAAATATAAATAGAAAGACTGTCCAGAAGAACAATGTCTGTTATTTGCGTTACTCCTAGTAGTATTTTCAATGGGGCAAGGCAATAACATAACTTTGTCATGTGGTCATACTGTTAACCATACCAAACACTGTGTATCCCTTTGTAGTTGGTATTTTGGAAAACTTGGCCGTAAAGATGCAGAACGGCAACTCTTGTCAAATGGAAATCCCAGAGGCACTTTCCTTATAAGGGAGAGTGAGACCACGAAAGGTAATTTGCAGTTAAGCTACCATTCGCAAGTGTGGGATCAGTAAAAAATTTTATTGTGTTCAAAATAAGTCTCTTATGCTTACCAAGGCTGCATTTATTTGATCTAAACAGTAAAACAGTAATACTGTGAAATATTTCTACAATTTCAAATAACTATTTTCTATGTTAATATATTTTAAAATGTCAGTTATTCCAATGATGGCAAAGCTGAATTTTCATTTGCCTTTCAGTGTCACATGATTCTTTCTAATATACTGATTTGGTGCTCAAGAAACATTTCATATTATCATCAATGTTGAAAACAGTTGCGCCGCTTTTTTTTTTTTGTGGAACACGATACCTTTTTTTCCAGGATTCTCTGATGAATAGAAAGTTTAAAAGAGCAGCATATGAAATTAAAATCTTTAGTAAACATTATAAATGCTGTTACTGTCACTTTTGATGAATTTAATGCATCCATGCTGGACAAAAGTACTAATTTCTTTCCTGACTTTAAACATTTAGGCCTACATGATAATCTTGGAATTTTTAACTGATATTTGAGAGTCCTGTCCTGTATCTAATTTTCTGTTGTCTCATGTTTATTTTAGGAGCATATTCATTGTCCATACAGGACTGGGATGAAACTAAAGGCGACCATGTGAAGCACTACAAGATCCGCAAGTTGGACAGTGGAGGATATTACATCACTACTAGAGCTCAATTTGAAACTCTGCAGCAGCTTGTGCACCATTATTCTGGTAAATCTGCACTGAATGCATAATGCAAAAATGAATCCATCTTATTAACTAACAGTATAATCTGTTAATATATCTGCATTCAGCCCGGGCTGCAGGACTTTGTTGCCGTTTAATAGTCCCGTGCCATAAAGGCATGCCCCGCCTTGCTGACCTGTCTGTCAAAACCAAAGATGTATGGGAGATCCCACGGGAGTCACTTCAGCTCATCAAACGATTGGGGAATGGACAGTTCGGAGAGGTCTGGATGGGTAAGAGATTAGCTTAACCACATGCCCAATAAATGAGTTTGACATCCATACATTACTTATAATTCCAGGAGTATAAATCTAGGCCTGTCAGTGAGGCAGAGAACATTTCCTCTCGTCAAAAGAAAGCCAGCTGTCTTGGAAGGATTTATGTGTGATTCCTTTCAAGGGCTCTGTGACTCACTATGAAATCTCGTCTCTGAATGGCAGGCACCTGGAATGGCAATACTAAAGTGGCAGTGAAGACCTTAAAACCAGGCACAATGTCCCCAGAGTCGTTCCTGGAGGAGGCTCAGATAATGAAGAAACTGAGGCATGACAAGCTAGTGCAGCTTTATGCGGTCGTCTCTGAAGAACCCATCTACATTGTGACAGAATATATGAGCAAAGGTAGGAACAGATTTTGCAAACAGAAGTGCTAAATAAATGCTGCTCTTTTGAACTTTCTTTTCATCAATGAATCCTGAAAAATGTGTCACGGTTTCCAGTAAAATATTAAACAGCACAACTGTTTTCAACACTGATTATAAGAAATGTGTCTTGAGCACCAAATCAGCATATTAGAATGATTTCTGAAGAATAATGTGACACTGAAGACTGGAGTAATGATGCTGGAAATTCCCAATTTTAAATTCTTATTATTACAATATTACTGTTACATCTCCAAAGAAAGCACACAGGTTTGTTCACATGTAACTGATTGTCTTTCAGGAAGCCTGCTGGATTTCTTGAAGGATGGCGAAGGACGTGGGCTTAAATTGCCAAATTTAGTGGACATGGCCGCTCAGGTTAGTAAAAAGTTTTGATACCCTTAATAGATTAAAGTATCTGGTTTCAGAAAGCACTAATTTGACCATGGACATTGCTTGCACACTTCTCTTTTAGGTTGCTGCAGGCATGGCTTACATTGAAAGGATGAACTACATCCACAGAGATCTGCGGTCTGCCAATATACTTGTTGGTGACAGCTTAGTGTGCAAGATTGCAGATTTTGGACTGGCCAGACTAATAGAGGACAATGAATACACAGCACGACAAGGTGAGTGTTACACTACCAAATCAGGCTTAGCTGCTGTCTTCATGAGTTTAATCAACTCTCTACCATATGGTAACATTATTTTTCTTCACTTTACAGTTTACGCTGACAAATCAGAAAAAAGTACATAGCATTGTCTGAGTTAAAAGATCAGAGTTTATAAAAACCAATAATATTTTGCTTTTAAGTCATATGATTTCAGTGTTACTCAAATTTCTGTACATTTCCTTCTTTGTCTGGATATTTTGCTGGATTGTTCATTATTAAAATGTATTATTAAGATCACAGTCTAGTGTAATTTTACAGTAAATTAGAGAAAATATTAATGTTACCATATGGCAAGTGTTGACCACATTTAAACTGCAATAATGGATTTGTTCACTGGGCATTTCCTCGTTTTAATAAATATTGGCATCATGTGTATTACTGTGTTTATATTATGTATTTATTGTAAGTGTTTATAGTTGTTTAGTTGCGTATGAAATCATTTCAACATGGCAGCCTTTCAAATGGGGATGACGTGGCTATACAGGTCATATAACATATGACTGCGCTGTTTCATCTACTAATGTTTGTTTCCTTATGCACATATTCAACAGCGTTAAATCTGTAATTTCCCTGGGAACGTTGCCCAATTCACAAGTAGGCCACATTTTGAGATCAGATCCATAAATCCAGTGTTCCGTTGTAGGTGCCAAGTTCCCAATCAAGTGGACGGCTCCGGAAGCAGCACTCTACGGAAGGTTTACCATCAAGTCAGACGTGTGGTCGTTTGGAATACTCCTCACAGAGCTGGTCACCAAAGGACGCGTGCCCTATCCAGGTGAGATCTGATGGTGGAAAGTACATTTTTAGACCATTAACGCTGACAGCAACTGACAAAATGACTAAAATTTAGTTCCATTTTTTCAAAGACAGTTTGCTATTTGAGGCAAGGTTAATTCTTAAAGGTATAATTTACTCAAAAATCTGAATTCTGTCATTATTTACTCACCCAAATGTCATTCCTAACCTGTATGAACACAAAAATGTCTTTTTATCCTTACCGTGAAAGTCAGTGGGGTTCAGTGTTGTTCTGGACTCCATAGACTTACATTGTATGGACAAAAGCAGAAACATTCAAAATATCATTTGTGTTCAGCAGAAGAAAGAAAATCTTACAGGTTTGGAACCTTTTTTGGGGTAAATTATGACTTTAAAGGGATAGTTCACCACTTACTCTCTTATGTTGTTCCAAACCTGTAAGACTTTGGTTAATCTTCGAATCACAAATTAAGATATTTTTAATTAAACCTGAGAGGTTTCTGTACCCCCATTTAAAGTCCACGCAACCAAAACTTAGCAGATCCAAAAAAAGGTCATAAAGGCATTGTAAAATGAATCCATATAAAATTTAGACATTTAGTTTATATGGTGAACACATTTCATTTAGGCTTTTATTTACATCTAAACAATGATCGACACAGAACACATCACATATGGTAAACATAGAAGTTCAAACATGCGTATTATGCACGAGAACCAATAAGGTTTGTTGCAGCATGTGACGCATGCATTATTAATTGTGGTGCACTCTATGTATGTCTGTTTATATGTGTATAAAAGCACAATTGAAATCTAGTCATCACATTAAGTGGTCGTATCTCTTGACAAGACTGTAATTAAACTGCTCAATTCATGTGGATTCATTTTACGATGCCTTAATGACCATTTTGGATCTTCTATATTTATACTAAATGCATAAATGTAAAAAAGTACTGGTTAGCTGGACTTTAAATGGAGGGAGAGAAATCTCTCATGTTTATTAAAAATATCTTAATTTGTGTTTTGAAGATTATCCAACGCGTTATGGGTTTGGAAAGACATGAAGGTGAGTTCCAAACCCATGACAGAATTAAAGGCATAGTTCACCCAAAATGTTCTAAAGCTGTAAGATTATGTTTCTTCTGATGAACACAAAAGACGATATTTTGAATGTTTCAACTGTTTTTGTCCATGCAATGCCTATGGGGTCCAAAACAACACTGGACCTTAGTGACTTTCAGTTTTTGTGAGAACTATCCTTTTAAGAACTTAAATAAATGAAGTACAACTCAGCATCATACAGGAATTTAAGGTCCCCATGGCTTTTATTCAGTTAAAAAGAACATGCTTTGCATTTTTCCCTCAGGCATGAACAACCGAGAAGTCTTGGAGCAAGTAGAGCGTGGTTACAGGATGCCCTGCCCCCAGGACTGTCCCAGCTCCCTGCACGAGCTCATGCTCCAATGCTGGAAGAGGGACCCCGAGGAGCGGCCCACCTTTGAGTATCTACAAGCCTTCCTGGAGGATTACTTCACTGCCACTGAACCACAATACCAACCCGGGGACAACCTCTAAACACGGAGCTCCTACAGAGTACAGAGTATGCCACAACAGACTGCCCTTCAAAAGACTGACGGAAAGAGCGTTTGATGAGAAAAGCTTCCAAGTTTTGTGCCATCTCGACCCAATGTCTGACACAATTCATCTTCCATTGAAAAAAGGACATGCAGTCGCATTATATCTGTCAGTAAAGCCAAAAATAGTGTTCTGGGGAGAGACATCAGTCACGATTAATGACAAGAATGGCTTGTTTGTATGTAGTGTAAATAGTGTGTTTAGTTTTCCCTCGTATTCGGCTTGTTTTATTACTTTTTATAATGCTGTTTTGCGTTCTTATCCAGGCCGAGAAAGTCGACGCTGTGAGGAAAGCATGGTCAACAGAGGCGGCATCAGTCGTTTTAAAGATTTACAATGATTCTGGAAATCATTCCTAGACACTTCCAGTAGGATGTTGACCAGCCTCTTTTAAATATTAAAGGAAATCTGTCAATTGTATATGAAATTAGCCGTATGTGTCCAAACACTCCCTTTTAGCCGAGACATACAGCAGTGCATAGGTAGCATTTCTGACACATTATTGTGACTTTAACGGAAGGTAATGATGTCTGCACTGGTTTTAGTGATTTTGCTGGGCCTAATTATTTTGCACCTGCTTTTAGCAAGCGCTCAGTGTCTCTCTTGTTTTCTGCTTCTTAGAATGAGTGCATTTTCTATTTAGTCACTTTGGATTAAAAATAGAGCAATGTATGTATCAGAATAGTACGAGACCAAGTGGGCATTATGCTTGACCATACTTGCATCTTTCCTGCAAATAAGATAAAATGACTGCTAACATCCTTACTGTTGTGAGAGAAAATAAAAGTGTATCTCACAATATCATGCATTATAAAATAACACGACTAAATGCGTAGAGAAATATTATGAAATGGTAGAATTTCACTCAAGATAACTCATTGCTGGTCTGCCTTGTTTTTGCCCCTAATTTTGTCCTTCATGATAAAATGACATGTCTGAATATTCATTATTGGCTCATTCTTTACTTTTTTTGTCACATTTAAGAAGTGACAGACCTCTCTGTGAACATGCTTACTGTAGGTCAACGATAGTTTTACATATTCTCATTGCGACAATATCGGCATGAGCCATATTTCAGGAGCAGTTACTCACCTACTCTTCACAACTATAGTGTTGATTGCAGTCAATATTGTGGGGCTGCTTTTATCTGGGCCTATAATTTAAATGATGTGCTGCATTTGTGTTAAAATCCAACCTCATGGTTTTCACATTTATTTTTGTACCATCTATATTTGGATTAATTCATAAATATTGTTTATTTAATTGCTTTGTTTCATTTATGCACAAACATTTTTAGAATAAAGTGTCATTCAAATCCATTTCTTACAAACTTTAGTTTTTTCACCTGTCATGCAGTTATAATTGAGTATCTTTTGTGGTAAGATCATTTTACAGGTTCTTCAAGATTTAACATTTCTGTCAAAATTTTAAGCTTCTAGATTTAACATTTGCAAAGGTGATCTTAAAACAAATTCATATTTACGCATTAATACATTAATTTATGCATTCATTAGATTTTCAGCAATCAAACAGAAAATATAATGTTGAAAAAAATATGCTTTCTGGCTATAAAACATTAATGGCCATTTTTATGTAATTATTTAATTCAATGTCCATTCAATGAAAGTTTAGGGTTAGTAAGATTATTTAATGTTTTTGAAATAAGTCTTTTAAGCTCAAAAAGGCTGCATTTATTTTGGAAAAAACACAGTATAACAGAAATTGTGAAAATATTATATTATTTAAAGTAAATGTTTCATATTTTAAAATTTTTAAATGTAATTGAGTCCTGTGATGGCAAAGCTGAATTTTCAACAGTCATTACTCCAGTCTTCAGTGTCACATGATCATTCAGAATTCATTCTAATATGCTGAATTGGTGCTCAAGAAAGATTTCTTATTATTATCAATGTTGAAAACAGTTCTGCAGCTTAATATTTTCGTGGAAATGATGTTTTTCTTTTTCAAGATTCTTTGATGAATAGAAATTTCAAAAGGACAGCATTTATTATTAATTACTTATATTTGCATTATATTTAAATAAATATTTAAATAAATATTTTTTACATTATTTTTTAATCTTTTTAATATTTAATATATTAATTTCTTTAAATTGTAAAAGCATTGTGAAATGCATCCTTGAATGAAAATATTAAAATCTTACTAATCTCAGCATTTTTGAATGGTACTAGGCCTATACATGTTAAAATGTTTGCATCATTTTAATCAATTAAACAATTTGCAAGCAGGCAACAAGGTCTGTTCTCACCTTCCATATTGCTGCCACTTTCAGCAGTGCAGTTCTGTAATTCCCTGCATGTCCAACGGAGGGCCACTGCATTCCAGCCAAAATATGTTGATCCGTGCCACATAAATGTCCACATCTCACGTCTCTTCTCAGCTAGTTTGTTCCCTAGTTAAAAATAGGAGCCGTGCTTCTGTATTTCAGATCTGTTCTACGAAATCACCAGTGAAACCATATGCAGTGAGATAATTTGATAAAGAGTGCTAATTAGAAGCATGATTAACTTTAAATAGAGTGTAACAGATCCTAATGCCATTGATTCATTTAATCTCAATCATAATTTATTTTGAAAACATGATTACTGTGGCGATGAAATATTACATAATATGATGCAATATCACCGATGGTACATTCATTGAATTAACGACATTATCTGAAACACCAAAAATCAAATCATTAGAGTCTGTGAACATGCAACTGTCTCCTTTTCGTTTGCTTCCAATAGATCACACCCCCTACTGCCTAAAAAGGCAAGAGAGAGTGCTGCTGGTAAACGCCATACTGTCTAAGAATAACCAGGCTTGCAGTGGATAAGGTTACCTTGAAGCACTCCAGCACTTTTCCCGTCCCACGCCCATGTGAGGCACCAGTAACATGGGCTAAATTACCAGCACATATTTGCTGTGTCCCCTGTTTATGGCCCTGACCTGACATCCCATTCTCCCCCAGCCATGATCCCAATTCTAGCACTTTGAAAACCCTCATTCCGCTTTTCTCACGAGATTGTGAAGTTTCACCCATGGATTGGATGGGGACGACAAAGAGGAATATCTTTTCCTGAGTGGGATTTAACATCAACTGGGTGAAACCGTCCAAATAAGATTACACAAGCAAAATCAAAGGACATTCGGCTGAAGTACCACCATGGCTCAGGCAACTAAAGGTACTGCAGGTTTTGTACTCATGATCACCTGCATTTGATTGATAGACAGAGATTAATAAATGAAAAAAAAAAAAAAAAAAAATTAAAAGTAGATGTTATGATATTTCATAATAATACAATATTTTAAAAATAAAAGACTGAATCACAATAAATACTGTTGTTGTATCATATAAGACAGTTGATCTACATATGTTTTTGTCACAAACAGATTTTAATCTGCTAAAACTAATTATATGCTGTACTAATAACATTTATGTAGCTTAGAACATTTTACATGTTTAAGATTAATACAGAGAAGTCCATGATTAACTTAAAATAATTCATAACATCTGAAGTGTATAATTTATTTAGATTTATCAATGCAATGAACTTTCTCTTCATCAAAGAATTCTAAAAAAAAAAAAATGTATCAAGATTTCAACAAAAAATAAACAAACAGCACAACTGTTTTCAATATTGGTAATAAAAATAAATGTTATCTGAGCACCAAACCAGCATATTGATATATGATGGCGATAGGATGATATATGATTTCTGAAGGATCATGTGACATTGAGGACTGGAGTAATGGCTGCTGAAAATTTAGCTTTGCCCTCACAGGAATAAATGACAATTTAAAATATATTATTTATATAAAATTATAAAACAATTTTTAAAAAAAATAATTGTAATAATATTTCACAATATTACTATTTTTATTGTACTTTTGATCAAATAAATGCAGCCTGTGGTGAGCATAAGAAACTTTGTTTCTTTTATGAATATCATAAATTTCTTTAAGAATTATGAATATCAACCCCAAATTTTGAACTTGTGTACATTTTTGGTGAATCTAGCAAATGTGATCAATATTTGCAAAGACAAGTACAATATTAAGACTTTTTGTTAGCTTCTTTGTTTAGTTCATGTTGTCATTAAACTCAAGCAGCAGGGAGAAAATAACACAAGATGGAGAAGCAGTTTATTCTTGCAAGCGTGAAGTCAGTCATCTTGCACTTAACAGAAGAGAACAGCTGCAGCAAATATCAGTACGTGTTGTTATGGTGCTGTATTTATATAGAAATAAAAAACAATGTAGAAATATGGAAAATATTTAAAACACAAGTACTAAAAAAGAGCATAGTACTTTAACAAACAACCTTTGGGTAACATTCTGTGACATTTAGGATCAAGGTTTGCTATAGACCTTGGTATATGTGTAAATTCATCCATACTGTATGTCTCCAGGTCCCATCCCACCCACCGCTGTAGATGCCCCGGCTAGGGCAGCGCACCCAGACTCACTTACAGCCCGGAGCCATGGAATTTTACGAATCATGACTCGCCCGGCACAATGGGTGGTCATCATCATACTTCTGATCTCTTGGTCGATAGCAGGTGTTGTCATGTTTGACTTTGTCAGTGATGACCAGATTGCAAGTAAGTTTTAAATAGGCCTAATTTTCACAGTTCCTATTTTATTTACTCATGTGCTGTTGTTGGATTTGTTGACTTCACTCTAAACTGTTTTCATACAGGTATTCAGGATTTTGGCTCTGATCCAATGCTAGCAGTGAACAAAGCCATTGAAGGCATTGAAAACAGGATAAACCATATGAATGATCGGTTTAATGATGCTCAAGGTATGCTTTCATAACACACAAACAGTTTCTTTTAGTAGTTGAAAGTAGTAGCTTTAAAAAAAATCTTTTTTCCACGCAATTACAATTACTGAAATTTTCAGTCTTCAGAAAAAGTTGCAAAATGTATCATACAAGTAGTCTAAAAGACTGACGTGCTATATTTCAAGTCTTCTGAAGTTAGGCTATACAGTAGTTTTGTGTGAAAAAAGACCATCATTAATCACACAAATCTTAATATCCAGTGAGTTGGACTCGGTTGGACTCGAGAACTGGATCAATTCGATTCGCGAACAATTCAGACCGTATCAACCGATTTGCTTAAAAGATTCAACTCATAATGATTCATTCGAGAATCGGCCATCGTTCATTCTCACAGGAACGTGCCAGCGTGAGATACTGGCATAAAGCTGACTTGACGTTGGACGTTCGATATTCGCATATTTAGGGACCGCATATTTAAAGTTACATTGGTATACATTTTTCTAACTTCAATAGCATATGAGCAGAATGACTTACAGTCATAAAAACAACTGTAAACTGTACATCTAGGTGTCAACTATAATGCACACCTTTTACATTTTTGATATTTATTAAAATAAACTGTAAATCATTTGTTAAAAATTCTATTTTTTCAGTACTGAATGGGCTCAAACACAAATTTAAAGCTCAATAGCATATGAGGAGAATGACTTACAGTCATAACACAAACTGTAAACTGTTCATCTAGGTGTCAACCATAATGCACACCTTTTACATTTTTTTATATTTATTAAAATCTACTGTAAATCATTTGTAAAAAATGCTATTTTTCAGTACCGAATGGGCTCAAATGCAAAATATGCCATAATTTAAAGCTCAGTGGCAGAAGTCAGTGAATAATGACTTTGATTTTGATTTCTTCTTCATACAAAACTATCAAGTGGCTTGGAATATAGCGCAGGAGTATTATTGACCACTTTTTTGATACTTTTATGATGCTTTTGCGTCTTTTTTGAAAGCCAAGTTCATTATAATTGAGTATACTTGTGTTTTTTGGCGGAAGAATAAAGTCAGGGTTTTAACATGAAGTGAGTAAATAAAGACAGAATTTTCTTTTTTGACTAACCCAATCCTTTGAGAAGTGTTACATTTTGTTGTTTCTTGAAGTATTACATTCTTAACTTACATGCAATTTTCTGCTTTTATTTGGAATACAGAGTACGTCACTGAAATCATATTTAATCCGGTGGAAGCTATTAGTTCAGCTGCTGACTCATCTGTGTCTCATCTGTCAGGAATATTTAGTGCTGATGGTATGTATTAATGGCATTTAAAAATCATTAATAAGCAGTTTAAAACACTGTTTAGTTTTGACTTGCATTATACATATTGTTGTTTTTTCCATGCAGGAGATTTAGGAATCACTGAAACAGTGAAATATGGGGGCACTGCATTGGATGAGGCTACAGAATGGATCAGATCCCCAGTGAGCTATGTATTCCACTTATTTGAAGGTACCTGCTTCACTAATCATGCTGAAATAATTGGCCAGTGTTGTTCTGGGAGCTGACATGCAATTATAGACTCATTACGTACAATAACTCATGAACATGGTAAAAAGAAATCATTAGTCTTATTACCATCTAATACCTGTTTAATGTCTTTCTGTGCTTCAGACATTCTGGATATAGTGATTACTCCAGTGGATATGGTCAGTGAAGTTCTTGTGCAAATTTTATGTGGGATCAAGACTGTTATACAATATATTTCAACGATGTTTGGCGACATTAAAGGTACTGCAAAGCACCAACACCAAAGTTTTTTTTTCTCATGATTTTATATATGCATTCATAGAATCTATATCATCTGTTAGATGCATGCATCTTGTCAATGATTCCCAAAAAAGCACTGATCCTTTGTAATTGTCTGTTTTTTAACATTTAACAGGGGATACAGGCGTCACTAAAACAGTGAAACCTGGTGGCACTGTATTGGATGAGGTTACTGACTGGATTAGATTCCCAGTGGCCTACTTATTTCACTTATTTGAAGGTACCTACATTGCTGAAATATTTGGCCATTGTTGTTTTGCAGGCTGACAGGCAGTCAAAGACTCATAATGTGCTCTAACTCAAGAAAATATTTCAATCAACATTTGAAATTCCCATGCATAAAAATAATAAGTCATATTTGAGTATTTCAGTAAAACATGATTTCACCTGCTCATGCCAAACTCACTGACTTCTGTTTAATGCTTTCCATGGTGCATAGATATCTTGGATGTAGCAATCATTTATCCAGCAGACATTGCCAGTGAAGCAGCTCTGCAAATTTTAAGTGGGATCAAGACCATTTCTTCAACCATATTCGGGAACCTTGAAGGTATTTATTTCTTGCATCATTTTAGACATTCAGTGATATAATCTACACAGAGTTACTGCATTTTTACTCAAATAAATGCAGCATTAGTGAGCATAAGAAACATTAAAAAATTGTACTGACCCCAAACATTTGAACACTAGTGTATATAAAAAAGGTCAAATAAATGCACCTTGTCGATATTTCAGCTTGGTTTCCCAAAATGAGCACTGATTCCGCGGAGCTGGCTGAAATAGTTGCAGAGGAGGCCACAGAAGTAAAGACCACCGTTTCTACTTATCTATCCAGTCTGTTTGCAACAGATGAAGGTGTTGTTCATTTATCAACTCAAAACACTGTGTTCATTTGTATTTAATATTTGATTTGTAAAAGAGTATTAAGTTGCATTATATTATTTCATTTTTCGCAGGTGGTATTCCTGACATTAGCTTTGATCCCATGAAAGTTCTCACAGACACTGTTGAGGAGTTTGCTGAGAGGAGGGATATGTTCTTGGCCTATTTCTCAAACATGCTCATGGAAGACAAAGGTATTCATCATATCAAATATATCACAAATGTATGCTTGTGTATTAAAATACAGTTGTTTTTTAACTATCTGTGTCATTCTCTATTTCAGATGACACACCGCAAGTGATAAGACGAAAAGGTTTGTGTCAATATTCATTCACTCAGTATTCAATATCTCTGTTAATATATAATATAATATGTTAATCTATCAATATTCTTAAATCTTCTCCAGGAGAGTTTCTGCCCCCTATGGAAAAAGGTTAGTAAATGCACATTCTTTAATTTACATAAATGCTACATTAACACAAAACTAACACTAGTACTCAAACCTCAATCATATATAATGCAAGATCTTGAATAGTTAGTCTATATTATAGTTTTCTGCTTCGCCGTCATCCTCATATTTATGCATAGTTCTGTTGCATCTTACCCTGTTTCAGTCCATTTGGTAATTAGAACATTTAAAAAAAAACAAAAAAACAATGATACAGGTTATGTAATATGGTGCATGAAAGGCCCTGCATGACTACATAAGGGAAGATTGCCATTTATATTTTCTGTCTGTACTATAGTGTTAATGTTAATGTCCTGCACTCTCCATCTCACACAGTACTGCCCATGTTTCTTCACATTATGTAAAAATGCTTGTGTTTAATTTCTGGTTTAGAATGGTTTAAAAGGAGGTGCATGACATATTTACCAAATGCAAAAATAAAAAGTTTATATCAAATGCATTTCTTGCTGTTTGTTTTGCTGTCCCCTTGCGGTGTAGTGCGACGTCTAACCTTCTCTGATACATTCGTCAGTTGACAAATTCTTCACAAACATACAGCATGTAGGAGTTCTTACCACAGTTATGGCACATGTTGCAAGAATATTGTGAATGTCACAATATTAATGCCCTGAGATTTTAAGCTGAGGTTGTGGAAAGAAATAGAGGGTTTGATTTCAAGTCGCTGCACTCTTGATGCATAAAGTGTTTATTTAAAAATCTTCAAACAGCTCAAACAGTAGAGAATTGTGCTAGCAAGCTCATTCCTGAACTGATAAAATGTATATCTTGAATGCAGTGCGAGTCACTTTGGATAAAAGTGCATAAATGTACAGAAAAGGTCTCAACGTCTCAGAGCCACAAAATATAAGCTTGGGGTTTTGATGAAATGGGTAAAAATGGATCAACTGAAGTTTTTTTTATCAGGGCGCGACATATGCATACTGTTAAGGTCATCAATGTGATGTAATGATGTGTTTCCAATCTGAACAAACTGTTATGTCTTGCACATAAACTGGTAAATGTGTTTTTATCTGTAAAATGATCTCAGTTCTGTCATAAACATGAAATGAAAAATGACCTCATGAAACAGTTGCAGAAATACTAGGCAAAACACAGGACCCTGCCTATGCTGCCTACATAGCTGTGAGATCTACAGACAGCACTAAACAGGAAATAAAAGAGGTTGAGGAGGAACATGGTGAGGTGGAAGCTGCTGAAGATGCAAATGAAAAAGCTCATGTTGTGGACGTTACAAAGGAGGAAGGAATGGCAGAGGACAGTTCTGATGTCACAGTTGAAGATGATGAGGTTGCTTCCGATGTCATGGAGGAGGATAAAACAGCTGGAACAGCTGAAGATATTTTGGATGTTACAGAGGAGGAACTTTCCGATATGCCAGAAGTCATAAGTGAGGAACCAGCAACTGAAAAGTTTGAAGATTTTGCAGAGGACGCATTAACTGAAACTACCTCTGTGGAAGAAGACATTGATGATAGCTCAGATGATGATACCTTTGCAGTTTCAGAGGAGGAAACAACAACTGAAATGACCTCTGATGCTACAGATGAGGAAGACATTGATAATAGCTCAGGTGTTGTTACAGAGAAGGAAGAAGTTACTGAAACAGTTGCAGATGTTACAGAGGTAGAAGCTTCTGATATGCCTGATGTCACAGATGAGGGAAAGACAATTGAAAAGTTTGAAGAGATCTCTGATTTTGCAGAAGACGAATCAACTGAAATTACTTCTGATGTGACAGAAGACATTGATGATACCTCAGATGAAGGTGCCTCTCCAGTTATAGAGGAGAAAGAAACTGAAACGATTGAAGAAGCAATTGAAACAGCAGAAGATACTTCAAATATTACAACCAAAACTGAATTAGATAATACAGATGAAAATGAATTTCAGAAAATTCCCAGTGTTACAGAGGAGGATGAAGAACCTGAAACTGTTAAAGATACTTCTGATCTTATAGGTGAGGATGAGGAACCTGAGATAGATGAAGATGCCAGCACTGAAGAAACAGCTCAAGAGTCACTAGAAAATGAACAGCTACATGAATTAGCTGAAGCTACTTCAGATACTATCTGTGTGAAGGAAAAGATTGAAGCAACAGAACTTGATGATCTTGAAGTCCTGGGTAAGGATGACATGAAAGTGGAAGACAAGGAGGAGAAGGAAGATGTGGCAATTGCTGATGCTGAAAAGGGCACAAAGAACCTGGAGAATGATGTAGATGAAGATGAGGTTGAGGTTTTAAAAGAGGAGACTAAAGATCAAACTGTCTTGGGAACCACTGCTGGTGAAGATGACCATGATAAAGAAGAAGAGCTTGTTTTTCCACCTGTCCATCATGACCTCACAGACAGAGATGATGAAAATAACAATAACAATGACAGGAAGAGAGATGCCATAAAAAGAGGCCTGAGCGGGAGAAAAACATCAAAGAGCCATTCCATTGAAACAGATGACCAGGATCTTCATGAAGGTATACAAACATTTTGTATCCTTAACAAATAGGGAAAAGTGATAGTTCAGTTGACAGATGGCAACCAATATGCCAACAGATGACCTAACAAACTATAATTCACTTACCATGGGAAAATTGATCACTAAATTAAGACTGTTCATTTTTATTATTTTGTTCGTTTAATAATTTAATAAAAGTAACTATGCAAGATCTTAACATAGCTAACTTCCTAAAAATATGCTTTCATATTCCTCTCATAACTGCACATTAAACAATAAATATTTAGTAATTGTTGTTGCATAAATAACATTATAATAACATAATATTTAATATAACTGACAGTGTATTAATAGTGCCAGCTATACAATAGTTCTGGACCAATAATTTGATTAGCCAAGCAGTGTTCAAATTCTTGTTTGAATTCTGTTGGCCTGAAATGCCAGTTACTCTATTTTAATGTTTATAGAACATAACATAGTTTTAGGCTATATATATCTATATCTATACATCACAGTGATATTTCATCAGTTCTGAAGAACACTGTGTTATCACTCGTCTCTTACAATTTGGACTTGGAAGAAGAACATATTGATGGATGAAGATGAAGTTTAATTCACTGTTGCTTCTACTTCACCTCTGCTTCTGGAAAGATGCTTAAAAGAGGAGCAAAAACACAGCTGGAGGATTCTCTAAAGGACTCTGTTGCTGTACAAGTTTATATATATATAAAATTAGAGAGAGCTATTTGATGTTATTGATAAATTAGACATTGCTCACTGTAAGAATTTTAGCATTTTTGTCCAGTATTTTTTCTTTAAATAGACAAAATCTGATGTGTTTGATGGTGATGGTGTTTGGGTTTGTGTAATATTTTATTTTTAATGAAAATGTTTAGTGTAACTTAGAATTACTTTTCTCATTCAAAATACTTCTTTGCACTGATTTGTAAACAATGTCAGTGTTTGATTATTTGCAAAGCTGTTTATGTTGCTTAATTGAATGATTCTATTAAGAGAATGACTGATTTAATTTATCCATTATCCATAATTAATTTTAGTTTGCCGTCTAACACAATGACATGGCAGACAACCACTTTGCTGCTTTACAAGTACTATTAATGTTAAATGAACACACTTATAGTGCACTAATTCATGCACTAACTAATTCATGCACTAAGTCTCATTATTCATTAATCATGTGGATGTTAGCTTTCATTTAACATTTACTCATGATTTCAGTTCTTGAACAAGTGAAAGAAGCCAAAGAGAAAAAAGCTAGAGAGGAGATATACAAAATCATTCAAGGTGAATGGTTTGTTGTTTTCTTCAGTGCTTGCACACCGTAAAATACAGTGCTAATGCAGAATGAAAACTGCAATTTAAGAGAAAAATGATAGAACTGTGACACATTATCTCTTCTGTTCTTCCAGATATGAGGGAAAAGAAGGCTGACGATGAAGAGGAAGAGATAACGCTACAACAAATAAACATAACAGTAGAAAAAGTCAAGAAAAAAAAAGAACATGAGAAAAAGGAGATAGAAAAGGCTAAAAGAAAAGAAAAATCCAAAGAAGACAAGACTCGAGAACCTACAAGTAAGACTGATACAACATACTGAACTAATCTACTTAATGTATCTCTCATATGTGAAAAGCTCAACACCACATATACATAAGTCTGGTCTGTTCTTCAAGAAGAACACTGAAGGCTATGCTCAGCCACTGCTACGGTCAAGACCTACAGTACTTCAGTTGCTTATAGTTAAACCCCACATCTCTGTTTTAATAGATAATATACTTGTACTATGTATATGAAATGTGTTCTAGAAAAGGACACCAAGAAAAAAACTGACAAAAAGGTCAAGGTGACTAAAGTGGACGAGGAACCCCTTCTAAAAAAGAAGAAATCTGGTACATACATGATGTACTAACACCAACAGAACAGATACATAAAGCTTTGTTTCCTCATTGCACTGTCTGAGGATTAATGTACAGTTTTTAATTGAAACACTATATATTTCAGCTTTAGTCCATTACAGTATTTATTTCAATATTTTATAATTTTTTGTAACAATAGGATATATTGCTACATTAGTTTTTATATGGACTCTCACATGATCATTATGCATTTTTAGCTGTCTAAAAAACTCTAAATTCTAATGTTTACAATTTTATCTGCACAGGACCTGAGAAAAAGGTTAAACCAGCAAAGAAAGGTATCCAACGCATCCTGTTCATGAACAACATATTTCAATGTTGTTGTTTGTTTGTTTTTTTGTCCACAAACATTCTTTAATATACAGCACAGAAGCCAAAATTATGAAACAAAATTATGTATTTTTAATGCATGTCTATAACAGCCAGTTCACTGTCAACTATTGTATCTATTGTATCGTAGATGTTGAGAAGACCAAGGACAAAACCAAAGCAGTTCCTGTAAAGAAAGGTATGTATCTTGTGTGATAAGTTTCTTTCTGTTTGGTAAATTCTGAATTAGCAGGAAATGTAAATGAAAAAATGTAAATGCTTTTTTTTTCAGAAGCTGAAGTGGTCAAAAAAGAGACCAAACCAGCACCATCTAAGAAGGGTATTGTGTTGTGTGTTCTTGCTTTACTGAGCACACATAATAAAGTTTAAACAAAAAAACATAATTGAAGCACATTATGTGTACACTACCTTTTTACCTACCTGTTAGACTTTTTATTTAATAAATTAGTACTTTTAAATTGATCAAATATGACTGTAAAGACTTTTATATTGTCTTAATTTTTCTCCACTCATTTGCAGAGCCTAAAGTTACAAAAGAAGAGGCCAAACAGAAAAGTTCAAAGAAAGGTATCACAATGCATACTGCTACTCCCGTTTTAGATGCTTTCTTTTGTTTAGAAATAAATCACATCCTGCAAAGAAAGTTATTTTCCTGTCTGAAGTATTCACATGTTTGTAGAATATAGTAATGAACTCTGTAGTAATGAAATATTTTTGGGGGAACTACTGCTTTAAGCAATCACTATTATAATTCTGTGCATTGATGGGGTGTGTTGATTATAGTTTGCTCTGACATCAGTATAATGTTTGAATTTTTCTTTGAAAAAAAACTGAAGCTATCAAAGAAAAGACAAAACCAGCTGCAAAAGAAAAAGGTATGCTTGTCCTGTAAAAATAAAGATTATCATAAAGTTTATCATACAGAGTTATATGATTTGTTTGTATCAGAGGTAACATATTTTGTCTTTTTAGTTGCTGAAGTTGTCAAGGAAAAAGCCAAGCCAGTAAAGAAAGGTGCTTTGTTCTGAATCTATTATTATTTTACCTTATGAAGCTTTGTGTAAGTTAACAGATTATATGAACAGTTTGTTTCAAATGATTCCCAGAAACTGAGGTTACTAAAGAAAAAGTCCAGCCTGCATCTTCAAAGAAAGATAACAAGCTTGCATGTTCATCTGTAAACATATTTTAGCTGAAATATGTGTCCTTTAATATATGTGCTACAAGGATGATACAAACCAAACAACACGTTTAACTAGTAAATTTTTATTCATTTTGATTCATTGAAATATTTGACCTTCTTATTTCATATTACAGCTGAAGTTCCTAAGGAAAAAGCTAAACCTGTGAAGAAAGGTGTGTTTTTTTTCCTGTTTCTTTTCTTGAGATCAGTTTTATGTCATGCATTGCTGCAACCTGACATTGCAAAAACAAAACTGTTAAAGCAAAAAGAGTTACTATATTTAATGAAGATTTTTGAGCTTTGAAAAATGTTTACAAATATGCATGGAAATTATTTCAGAAGCTGAAGTCAAGGATAAACCACCAGCACCTGTTAAAAAAGGTATTTATGTGCTTTGTTTACTTTGTTTTTAATTAAAACAATTGCTTGATGTATCATTGCTTATATATAATAATTTTATTCACTTCTAGAAGCTGAAGTTGCTGTCGAAAAAGTAAAAGTTGCAAAGAAGGGTATGATATTCCACAGACAATAAATGCCATTCTAAACAGAATGCAGTGTTCTTTCTGTCATAAACTGCTGATGTTGATGAAATTACAGAGCCTGAGGTTCCCAAAGGGAAGACCAAACCAGAGCCCTCAAAGAAAGGTGAAAAGAAAAGGCAAAACCAGCTCTTTTGAGATTCCAAAACCTGAACTATAAAATCGCAGCAATTTTAATTTTAATTACATTTAATTCTTATTCTTATGTCATGGTATGGTATCATCTACTATTTATAGCTAACATTTAATTTTGAAGAAAACAAGTACTATTAATATACTGATGCCTTTCAGCAGCTGAAGAGAAAGAAAAACCTGTCCTAGTGAAGAAAGGTATGACTCCTGCTATTCAACTTACAGTATATTAATAATCATTTTTTCATGGTATAATGTGTTGTTTGAAATTGTTTTTACAGCCTTGCTCTTACATACAGTATATAAATTTAAATAGAAATATCATGTCTTTCGTGATGACCTGTCACTGTTTATGTAAAAAAAAAAAAAAAAAAAAAAAAAAAAAATCTTGAAGACAACGCAAAAGCAGCACAACAAAAGAAAGGTGCTTGATTTTTAGATAGACAACCTGTTGTCTACCAAATTCAAATCTTAAGAAATAACGTCATTCCATACTTTTAGCCGAAGCCCCCAAAGAGAAAGAGAAAGCTGCTCCAGTAAAGAAAGGTATCACATTTTGAACTTTAAATTATGTATTTAATGTAAGGATATTTTCTTTTTATTAGAAAATATTTTCACAATTTTAGCTGCCCATATCCACATAGTCAGTTAAAGAGCCTCAGATGAAAAGTTGAAATCAGCAAGTTGAAATGTTTTTCTCTTTTCTTATTTATTCAGAGGCTAAAGCTCTCAAAGACAAAATTAAACCAGCCCTTTTGAAGAAAGGTAGGATGCACTTAAAGCAACAGCAATTCATTTAAAAGTACATTTTTATGCATGACATTAGCTGAGCCTGCTGACTCATTTTCAGAGCCTGATGTTTCTAAGAAGAAAGAAAAAACACCAACTGCAAAGAAAGGTAATATGGAAATAAGTGTCCTTGAATTTATTTATTTTTTTGTCTGTCTCATATGTAATTTATTAAATATATACCTCCATCTTTTTCAGATGAGAAGCCAACAACCGCTCCTGTTAAAAAAGGTAATTAGTAATTTTCCTTTCTTAAATTAATAGATGAGTGCATTGGTCCACTTTTACACCTATTTTCCTTGAATTAAAGAGCCTGCAGTTACAGAAGAGAAAGTCAAACCAGTACCTTCAAAGAAAGGTTAAAAAAACTCTTTTGAAGTATTAACATTTTAACTAGTCGTTTTTTCATTACTTCACTTTGTAGTGCATTCAGTTATTATCATTTCAGATACTGAAGCTACGAAGGAGAAAGTGAAACCAGCTCCAGTTAAGAAAGGTATAGTTTGATTTTATTGGACATATTTTTGCAATGTTAATGATGCTAACTGCTTACATCCACTGATGTACAGAGCCTGAGGTTTCCAAAGAAAAAGCCAAGCCAGAACCTTCAAAGAAAGGTAAAATGATTGCAATTGTTCTTAATGTTCCACATGCATATCTTGAAATGGTTATCACATACAGAAAAATGTTTGAATCTTGCACAGAGGCTGAAGCTGTTAAAGAGAAGCCAAAACCAGCACCAGCTAAAAAAGGTACAGTGCTCATGCTTTGAATTTGAGAGAGTAATAAAAGTTCCTGATAGTGTTATTAATTTCATAAGATTGATTTTCTGAAAAATTATCCTGCAAATCATTATCCATTAAGATCCAAGTTTGTTTGAGAAGAAAACTTTCTGAATATTTTACATGACATAAGCATGTACATTAGCTCTACATAAATATTTTACCAAGCAGTTTGACTTGATTTTTAGAGCCTGAAATTATTAAAGAGAAGGAGAAACCTCCAAAGAAAGGTAATAATTTTCAAATGTGAAAATTGCACAAGGTTCTACTCTTGTGTTCATGTAATTTAGAAATAATGTTGATGTTACACTTTTTATTTTATTTAGAAGCTGTAAAAGAAAAGCCAAAACCTTTTTCTGTAAAGAAAGGTATTTATACTACTTGTGTTTATTTCTTGCCAGTCACAAGTTGAAGTTTACTTGTTGATATCAAGACAAAGAAGTGATCTTTAATTATTTGTTTTATCTGAATATGAGCACATATTGGACATGAAACACCACACTGAATATGCTGTTGATTTTCCATTTTTTCACAGAAGCTGAAGTTCCAAAAGAAAAAGCAAAACCTGAACCTACCAAAAAAGGTTAATTATCTACATAATCATGTTTTTGAAGTGGTTTGGTGTTTTGTGCATTGTGTTTTCTTTTTTGTGTAAAAATATACTCTGTATAATATTATATATTTCAGAGGCAGAAGTTGCCAAGGACAAACTTAAACCTGTCGCTGTGAAGAAAGGTATAAATAAGACTGTGATAACTGTATAATTGCTGTACAACATTAAAAGAGAACAGGAAATGTTAAACCAAACCTGGAAATCTGGGAGAATGAGTTTAATAATAATTTGTACCATGTTAAAAGGGTGGTTGACTGTTTTTTTTCTAAGCTTGATTGTGTTTAAGTGGTGCAGTCTAACATGTTAATGCTTGGTTTTTTTTAAAAAAACACATTATTTTTCACATAATTTACCTTTATTCCACAACACTGTCCCTTCTCTGACAAAGTATTGATCATTTCCTGCTTTTATGAAGCCCCTCCCTCAGAAATACACAATGGGCTCTGATTGGTTAGCTGGCCCAGTGTGTTGTGATTGGCTAAACCGCCTCTAGTGCGCGTCTGAATGTCCCGCCCCTCAGGTCAGCGGCATGTGCTCCGGTTGTATTGTAAACAATGACGTCGTCTATATTGCTTATCAATTTGAGCCCGATTGAGACGCAGAGGATATTAGTGAAGAGGATCGCAAGCACGGCTCTTAATGCTAGGCCTAAGTTTTTTTTGTTTGTTGTTGTCTCATACTTTTAGATACGCTGTTATTTGTAAATACTACTATGTTAGCTTTTAATATAGGGTTTTATTCTGATTAAAGCTTTAATACAGTACGGCAACTGCACGCGCGTCCATGTACGCTTCTTATAGCTATGTGAAAAGTGTATTCACTGAGCTGATGATCTGAATGAGGGAGAGAGAGATGCAGAGGAGAGCGTGTGTAGAGCAGGGTGACACGAGGAACAGAATTGAGAACCCTGTTTTAGAACATTGATTTTGAAACTTGTGAATCCATTAGAATCGTTAGAAGGCAGAATCGTGATTCATATATGAATAGATTTTTTCGTGCACCCCTAGTTTTCTCTTCCTCAACTCTAAAGCAGCGCAGCATGGCCTCGCCCCCTTTGTTGCGTGTTCCCGGGGGCGAGGTTTATCTGTGTTCATGATGTAACGAACCCGGGAAGTAACTCGTTGTAGTTCCTATGAGCCGTTTTTGTAGGCATTACACTGCCAGAATTTTAAAAGACGATATCGCCGTTTGCATTGAACTTTCAGCGTCGTAACTTTGCAGATATTGTTTATGCTCAAACAGCAACATTACACACTAACTTTAAAAAAGTGAAATCGCAATCAACCACCCTAAAAACAACTAAAACCCATTAGATTTTAATGTATAATTGCTGTACAAAACAACTAAAACCCATTAAACCCTAACCTAACACTAACACTCAACTAAAAACAATTAGATATTCAGGCAATACATAATCTTATGAAATATATCTGAATGTTTTGCAGAACCTGCTGTTGCAGTTAAAAAGGCAAAACCAAAACCTGCACCAAAGAAAGGTACAAATATTTAACAGATTTTTTAAGGCAAAAAGTGCAAAATCAGTTTTTCTAAGCATAGTTTCAGAGCCTGAAGCTGCTATAAAGACCTGTCTTTGCTGAACTGTTTTAAAACTTAAATATCGTTCTGTTTGTAGAACCTGAAGTTACCAAAGAGAAAGCTAAACCAGAACCAGCAAAGAAAGGTATCACATGAGGATAGAGTATATGCAATGTTTGTTTTAAATGTGACCCTGGACCACAAAACCAGTCATAAGGGTCAATTTTTTTAAATTGAGATTTGTAAATCATTTGAAAGCTGAATAAATAAGCTTTCTATTAATGTGTGGTTTGTTAGGATAGGACAATATTTGGCCGAGATACAACTTTGAAAATCTGGAATCTGAGGGTGCAAAAAAATCAAAATACTGAGACCATCGCCTTTAAAGTTGTCCAAATGAAGTTCTTAGCAATGTATATTACTAATCAAAAATTAAGTTTTGATATATTTACGGTAGGAAATTTACAAAATATCTTCATGGAACATGATCTTTACTTAATATCCTAAGGATTTTTGACTAAAAAAAAAAAAAATCGATAAATGTATTTTTGGCTTTTGCTACAAATATACCCGTGCTACTTAAGACTGGTTTTGTGGTCCAGGGTCACAAATGTTTGCAAAATTTACTACCGGGCAAGACTAATGTGTGTCATATTCCAAGCTTTTTTATGTTTCATAAATTCCATGTTTTACAAAACCTGAGACAACCAAAGAAAAAAAATTACAATATCAAAATATTTGCTCATCATTGACATTTCAGAGGCTAAAGTCATCAAGGAGAAAGCTAAACCAGCTCCTGTAAAGAAAGGTATTGTTGTTAAGCATAATTAGGGGTCAAATTAACATTTCCTCCAAAAAAACTGACAAACATATATGCTAAAAAGCCATTTTGTTTCCTCTTTTTATCACTACAGAGGCTGAAGTCATCAAAGATGTTAAACCACCCCCTGAGAAGAAAGGTTTGAGTTACCATTATTGTAGCTTGATGTGGACTTTCATTCTGTGTTAAATATCAATTTAAAAATTATCCAAGAACATTTAAACATAATTCTAAAGAAAACCTTTACAATCTCTAAATATTTTACATCATTGCCATTTCAGAGGTCATCAAGGAGAAATTTAAACCAGCTCCTGTAAAGAAAGGTATGGATGTCAATGAAATCATCCTGCATATGCTGTTGTTTTCCACTGTATAATGATCATATATTACATTAAAACTAATTTACAGAGCCTGAAGTTGCTAAAGAAAAGGCACCTGAACCAAAACCCAAAAAAGGTTAGTTCTTGAACCTTTAAAAACATTTACTGAATATTTTTCGTATTTCATCAGCAGTCAGTTTAATTATTCTATATAGAGAGACTTTATCCTACCATTTCAGAAGCTGTTGAAGTTGCTTGACATTATTAAAGTGAATTATCCATCTGTTTTATAGAGCCTGAGGTTGTCAAAGAGAAACCAGCACCTCAAAAGAAAGGTAATAAGATACAGTATATGCTTTATCAACATTTACAGCAATGAATACTAGATGAGACTGAATCTCATAGAGATATTTTTTTCACATTACCACTTTTCCTTTTAAAACTATCCTTAATTTCCTTGTAACCCCTTATAGCTGAGGTTCCAAAAGAAAAGGCAAAACCAGTCCCAGACAAGAAAGGTATATATATTCAGTTAGCCATAAATAGAAAATCACTTTAATTTATTATGTGACACTGTATCATTGATTAAATAACACATCTGCTAATGTAAAAAGCCCACTTTAACTATTCTTTACTGCTGTGCTTTGCAGCACCTGAAATAATCAAAGAAAAACCAAAGCCACCTCCAAAGAAAGGTATCCGAGTTCATTTGTAAGAATAATGTCAAAACCTCTTGTCTGGCCAGTTTTAAGACAATGCTAATGCTTTAAATATTTATATAAACTTCATTTTAGAAGCTGAAGTCATCAAAGAGAAAGTAATATTTTATATTTTATCGATTTCATGTATGTTTCATTCAGTTTCTTCAGATTGACATTTTACCCAAGCTAACTGCATTCACCTATTTACAATTTACACACTCTAAATGTTATTTTATAGAGGCTGAAGTCATTAAGGAGAAAGTAACTCCTGTAAAGAAAGGTATGAATGTGAATGAGATAATCATATACTTCAGATTTCAGCTGTAGGATGATCATTCATCACATGATGTTATTGTCTCATAGAGCCTGAAGTTGCAAAAGACAAACCTGAACCAAAACCAGAACCCACCAAGAAAGGTGTTAATATACCATATTTACTGTTTATATTTTAAAATGTGCAATTTTGAAAACACATACACATATTTTCATATAAGCTTTTTGTAGAAACAATATTAATTTACCTTGTGATGTCTTTTCAGTTGAGGTTCCAAAGGAAAAGGAAAAACCAGTCTCTGAAAAGAAAGGTACATATCTAGTTTACCTGTCAATTAATCACTTTTAATAATTATGTAATGCCTGTTGATTTACCTGTACATCTGCAAACTCTAAAGTTAAATGCTCATGTTTTGCAGCAGCACCGGAAATAACCAAAGAAAAACCCGAGCCTGTACCAAAGAAGGGTAAATTGCTTACTTTTATTATTGGTAATAATGCCTAAACAGTTTTTCCACTGCCCTTTTGTAAGATAATGCTAATGCATTTGCATTTTTCTATATTATTATTTTTTTATATTTTAGAGGCTGAAGTCATCAAAGAGAAAGTTAAAGCAGCTCCTGAGAAGAAAGGTTTGATTTACTGTATTACGAATTAAATTACCATTTTCTCTAACAACATGTATGATTACAATTTATGATAATTTTAGAGCCTGAAGTCATTAAGGAAAAAGTTAAACCAGCTCTTGAGAAAAAAAGTGAGTTCATTTTGATATTTTATCTCAGCTTTAAAGATAATATTAAAAACAAAAACTTCAACAATCACCACATTGCCATTTCAGAGGCTGAAGTCAAGGAGAAAGCAAAACCAGCTCCTGTAAAGAAAAGTATGGATGTGAATATTTGATGGTTGTTCATCACATTAAAATTATTTTCTCATGGAACTTGAAGTTTCATGTCAGTTGTTTTAATTAATGTTTTATATTTTCACAATTTCTGAAACTAAAGTTATCAAAGAAAAAGCCAAACCAGCCCCTGAGAAGAAAGGTTTAATTTACTGTTAAGAAACAATTTACACAAGCTCTTACTATATTAAAACTTCTAAATATTGTATATCATTGCTATTTCAGAGGCTGAAGTCATCAAGGAGAAAGCTAAACCAGCCCCTGAGAAGAAAGGTATGAATATCAATGAAAGTAAATAGATTTTAACACTGATGTTTTGATTTCTCTTAAACCAGTTCCTCTAAAGAAACGTGTTTCTGCTTTAAGTTTGTTGTGCTTCTACTGTGTGTTACAAAATCACACATTATTAAACACACTATTTATTTATAAGAAATAAACCATAAACAGCTTTAGTTTTTTAACGCAAAATAGATTAGAATTGTTTTTTCTTAATATTTTAACAGCTGACATCATCAAAGAGAAAGCTAAACCAGGTTTGATTTACTTTGTTAATATTTAAAACATTTCCTCCGAGCAAAATTTAAGATTACACAAAAGGATATCTTTGGCTTCTTCTAAATATTTTTGCATTATCATTTCAGAGGCTGTAGTTTTTAAGGAGAAATCTAAACCAGCCCCTGAGAAGAAAGGTAAGAATTAGTATCTTAGCTTCAGGAGTGATTTCACTTTGTGGTAAAGATAAAGCTAATAACACATTTTACGATGCAAAAAAGACATTTAATATCTCTAAATATTTTTAAATCATTGCCCTTCAAGGAGAAAGTTCAGCCAGCTCCTGTAAAGAAAGGTGCATGAATTTAAATGAAATCTTCGTGCATATGCTGATACTTTCTGCTGTATGATGAATTGCATGAATTAAATCAGATCAATTTTAAACACTTAATAGAGCCAGAAATTGTAATAGAAAAGGCTCCCGAACCAAGACCCCAAAAAGCTGAGCTGTCTCCCCACAATCCTTTTTTTCAGACATTGGTCAATCAAATTATATTAAAAATTAAATAAAGTGATTTATTGTGCTTGTTAACATTAGATTAAATATGTGCATCTAACTGCATTATTTGACATGATTAAAATTGCCCTGTTTTGATTTGTAGAGCCTGAAATTACTAAAGAGAAAGCTAAACCGGCCCCTGAGAAGAAAGGTTTGATTTACTGTGTTATGTATTTAGTTTTTATTGTCATCAGAATGTTATTCTTTCTCTAAACATATTTGTAATATTATTTTTATAGAGACTGAATTCATCAAGGAGAAAATTAAACCAGCTTCTGTAAAGAAAGGTACGCATATGAAATCCTTTAGTGTTTACTGTTGTTTTCTACTGTATGATGATTATTCATAGCACAAAACAATAATGTTTTATAGAGCCTGCAATTTCTAAAGAAAAGGCACCTGAACCCACAAAGAAAGGTATTCATATACTTTATATGCTATATTTCTTGTTTACATAAAAAAAAAAAAATTTGTAGAAAATTTTTTTTTATTTTATTGTTGCCCCTTATAGTGGAGGTTGCAAAGGAAAAGGCAAAACCATGTTTGCATCTTAAATGACCTGCTGATTTGTGAATGCATAGCAAGTACTGTCAATCGATTGTCTCTAGTCACTTGGCTTTTATTAATATTGGAAGGAACATTATGATCATTTATGCCATGAGAACTCTCAACTCAAGTTCTGCTTTTATTTTAACATCAAACTCTTTTGTGTTTTGTAGAGCCTGAGATAATTAAAGAAAAACCCAAGCCAGCAGCAAAGAAAGGTATGCATACTTACATTTATTTGTGTTTACACTATCCCTCAGCTAAACATAATATGTAAAAAAAAAAAAAAATTATAAATCTTTTGCAACATTTTAGAGGCTGAAGTAATCAAAGAGAAAGCTAAACCAGCCCCTGAAAAGAAAGGTAGATGTTATCATTTCATGTGTGCTTTCATCCAAACTTAAAAATCATGTAAATAATTTGCCTTAAAAATAAAAATATTAAAGTAATATAAAATAGAATCTTCTCTAAATATTTTCTCATCATTTGCTTTTTCAGAGGCTGAAGTTATCAAGGAGAAAGCTCCTGTAAAGAAAGGTATGGATGTCAGTGACATTATCTTGCATTGCTGATTTTGACATTATAATGATCAAATATCACAAAAAAATACTGTTTTATAGAGCCTGAAGTTACTAAAGAAAAGGCTCCTGAAGCAAAACCTCTAAACCTGGTGTAATCTTAAAAAAGAAAGAAAAATAGTAAAAAAGCTTTATTGTTTGACATGATGAAACTTAAATATCCTTCTGTTTTTTGTTTTATAGAACCTGAAGTTGTCAAAGAGAAAGCTAAACCAGTCCCTAAGTTGAAAGGTTTGGTTAACAACTAAATGAACAATGTCTCTGAGCAAAATATAATATTTTGCTAATAATATGTTAAAATTATTTATATTATCAACATTTTAGAAGCTGTTGTCATCAATGAAAAAGTCTCTGAGAAAAAAGGTAGAAATTATCATGTGTGCTTTTACCCCCGAGTTAAATTTAAAATTTTACCAAAAAAATATAACATTATATATATATATATATTTTTTTTTGTTTGTTTTGTTTTTTTTAATGTTCACAAAATTTCCTTTCAGAGGCTGAAGTCATAAAAGAGAAAGCTAAACCAGCTCCTGTAAAGAAAGGTAGGGATATCAATAACATTTTCTTGCATTGCTGATTTTGACATTATAATGATAATTTATCACACGTGCAAATACTGTCTTAAAGAGCCTGAAGCTGCTAAAGAAAAGGCTCCGGAACCAAAACCCAAAAAAGGTGAGTTTTTTTTTTCTCTCAGGTCTTTTTACATTTTAAATTTCTACCAAAAATAAAGTCAATCTATTTATAGCAAAAAAGCTTTACTTTTTAACATTATGAAACTGAAATATTATTCTGTTTTCTGTTTTGTAGAAGCTGAAGTCATCAAAGTGAAATCTAAACCTGTCCCTGAGAAGAAAGGTTTGATTTACTGTCAACAATCAGTTTCACTGTTTTATAAGCAAAATGTGATACAAATAGTGTATAAACATTTGTATGTTATTATCATTGTAGAGGCTGAAATCATCAAGAAAAAGGTTAAACCAGCTCCTATTAAGAAAGGTATGGATTCAATTAAATAATCTGTACATTGTCACAAATCCTGTCCATGCACTTCTGTTCCCGCTCACCACATGGACTCTTGCACTACGCTAACTGTTGCACTTCACCACAGACTACAATTCCCATCACCCATTGCACTGACGACACACACACACAGCTGATTGCACTAATCACACGCTCACCTGATCCTATGCACACACTGAATGCACTGATTACACACCTTATTTGCTCAGTAAGATTGCCGAGTATTGTATTATGTTAGCTACTCTACGGAGCCCACTTAGTTGCCATAGTCTTGCCTTGCCGGTTTTCTCGTGTTTTGTTTCTTGCTCTTGTTTCCTGGATTTACCCTTTACCTTGCCATTCAGACTCTGTTTGCACCATTGCTCGTGTACCTGGATTATCTCTCTGCCTTGCCCTGTTGGATATTGTTCGCCGATCGAAGACCCACGCTTGCCCTAGGATTACTCTTTGTCTTGCCTGTGTTATACCTGTTTGGCATTGTTCGACCCTGCCTGGATTTATGACCATGTCTTTGAATAAAACCCTGCAGATGGATCCGCACGTCTCATGTCTCGTTTGCCCCGTAACACACATATTGTTGCTTTGATAATGTATGATGATTATTTATCACAACAAACCATTCGGTTTTTCAGAACCAGAGGTTCCTAAAGAAAAGGCACTTGAACCAACACCAGAACCTGCAAAAAGAGGTATTATATGTATGTTTTTCTGGTAACTTATGCAATTTTTAATACCTGAATGTTATACAGTGGGGCAAAAAAGTATTTAGTCAGCCACCAATTGTGCAAGTTCTCCCACTTAAAAAGATGAGAGAGGCCTGTAATTTTCATCATAGGTATACCTCAACTATGAGAGACAAAATGAGAAAAAAAATCCAGAAAATCACATTGTAGGATTTTTAAAGAATTTATTGGTAAATTCCTCGGTAAAATAAGTATTTGGTCACCTACAAACAAGCAAGATTTCTGGCTTTCACAGACCTGTAACAACTTCTTTAAGAGGCTTCTCTGTCCTCCACTCGTTACCTGTATTAATGGCATCTGTTTGAACTGTTTGATCAGTATAAAAGACACCTGTCCACAACCTCAAACAGTCCAACTCCAAACTCCACCATGGCCAAGACCAAAGAGCTGTCAAAGGACACCAGAAACAAAATTGTAGACCTGCACCAGGCTGGGAAGACTGAATCTGCAATAGGTAAGCAGCTTGGTGTGAAGAAATCAACTGTGGGTGCAATTATTAGAAAATGGAAGACATACAAGACCACTGATAATCTCCCTCGATCTGGGGCTCTACGCAAGATCTCACCCCGTGGGGTCAAAATGATCACAAGAACTGTGAGCAAAAATCCCAGAACCACACGGGGGGACCTAGTGAATGACCTGCAGAGAGCTGGGACCAAAGTAACAAAGGCTACCATCAATAACACACTGCGTCGCCAGGGACTCAAATCCTGCAGTGCCAGACGTGTCCCCCTGCTTAAGCCAGTACATGTCCGGGCCCGACTGAAGTTTGCTAGAGAGCATTTGGATGATCCAGAAGAGGATTGGGAGAATGATGAAACCAAAATAGAACTTTTTGGTAAAAACTCAACTTGTCGTGTTGCATCCAAAGAACACCATACCTACTGTGAAGCATGGGGGTGGAAACATCATGCTTTGGGGCTGTTTTTCTGCAAAGGGACCAGGACGACTGATCCGTGTAAACAAAAGAATGAATCGGGCCATGTATCGTGAAATTTTGAGTGAAAACCTCCTTCCATCAGCAAGGGCATTGAAGATGAAACGTGGCTGGGTCTTTCAGCATGACAATGATCCCAAACACACCGCCCGGGCAACGAAGGAGTGGCTTCGTAAGAAGCATTTCAAGGTCCTGGAGTGGCCTAGCCAGTCTCCAGATCTCAACCCCATCGAAAATCTTTGGAGGGAGTTGAAAGTCTGTGTTGCCCAGCGACAGCCCCAAAACATTACTGCTCTAGAGGAGATCTGCATGGAGGAATGGGCCAAAATACCAGCAACAGTGTGTGAAAACCTTGTGAAGACTTACAGAAAACGTTTGACCTCTGTCATTGCCAACAAAGGGTATATAACAAAGTATTGAGATGAAATTTTGTTATTGACCAAATACTTATTTTACACCATAATTAGCAAATAAATTCTTTAAAAATCCTACAATGTGATTTTCTGGATTTTTTTTTTTTTTTTTTTTTTTTTTCCTCTCATTTTGTCTCTCATAGTTGAGGTATACCTATGATGAAAATTACAGGCCTCTCTCATCTTTTTAAGTGGGAGAACTTGCACAATTGGTGGCTGACTAAATACTTTTTTGCTCCACTGTATGTATATTTCCCTTTTTAAGGTTTTGCTCTGAAACATCCTTTTTATTTATTTTCTAATTCCTTTCAGTTGAAGTTCCAAAGGAAAAGGCAAAACTAGTCCCTAAAGAAAAAGGTACATATATGACCTAATACTGCTGATTTATCAACACATCAGCAGGTGCTGGCAAAAAGTCAATTATGGTTCATTTCTATACTTGCTTTGCTAATATTACAGAAATGTGTATTACAGGATATTTGACAACTTATGTGTTAAAATATCATCATTTTAACAATATGATATGAAGTTAAACCCTCATGTTTTGCAGCACCCGAGATAACTAAAGAAAAACTAAAATCATCACCAAAGAAAGGTACTGCAATTTTTCATAAGAATAATGGCAAAAAAGTTTTAATTTTCTCATAAATATATTTGACGATCTCTTATATTATCTCATACTTCTCATTATCATTGCTATTTCAGAGGCTGAAGTCATCAAGGAGAAAGTTAAACCAGCTCCTGTAAAGAAAGGTATGAACGTCAATGAAATCTGTTACTGTCGACTTCTCGCTGTATAATGACTCAATTATCACATGAAAAAATGCTGTTTTATAGAGCCTGAAGTTCCTAAAGAAAAAGCTTCTGAACCAAAACCCAAAAGAGGTGATTTTTTTAAAATAAATAAATAATTAAATTTAATGTAAACTTTTCCCCTTACTCTAACATACTTTTGTTTTCTCTTAAATGTTTATATTTTTACAATTTTAGTACCTGAAGTCATCAAAGAGAAAGTAAAACCAACCCCTGATAAGAAAGGTTTGATTTTGTATGTTAACAGTTACATTAACACTATCAATGAGAAAAAGGTTTATGCTAAAAACAGTTTATCTTTTCAGAGGCTGAAGTCAAGGAGAAAGCTAAACCAGCCCCTGAGAAGAAAGGTAAGAGTTAAGAGGGTTTTTTTACATGGTGTAATTTTATCCTGTGTTAAGGATGCATTTAATATGAGATTGTACGATCTCTAAATATTATCATTGCCATTTCAGAGGCTGAAATCATCAAGGAAAAAGTTAAACCAGCTCCTGTAAAGAAAGGTATAGATGTGAATGAAATCATCCTGCATATGTTTTTACTTTCCACTGTATAAATATTCAATTATCACATGAAAACATAATTTTATAGAGCCTGAAGTTCCTAAAGAAAAGGCTCCTGAATCAAAACCCAAAAAAGATGAGCTTATTTCCCAAACCAAGAAGATAATGTCAAAAAAAAAAAAAAATTAATGTTAACTTTTTATCCTGGCAGTTTAGAGAAATACTCTAATACATGTATTTTGTTTTCTCTAAATGTTTGTATTTTTGTTTTTAAATTTTAGAAGCTGAAGTTATCAAAGAGAAAGTAATACCAGCTCCTGAGAAGAAAGGTTTGATTTACTGTTAGCAATTAAATTAACATTATCAATGAGGAAAAAACATACTCGGTTACTAACGTAACCTCGGTTCCCTGAGATACTTTACTCATACTGCGTCTGATAAGATGCTATGGGGAACCAGTACAATCCCGCTGTGCTATGCTAGAGGAATGACTAATACTTGAACTCGCCTTAAGCACCCAAGGGGCCCAGAGGGACCAAGTATTTTGCAGGGAAGCCCCGCAGGAGGCAGTAGGGCCAAACCCACAGAGGATGGCCCAGCCTTGAATAATCGTCCCAAGATAATTCAGAACAGCCTCGGAACTCAGAGAGGGCCAAGAGCGTACATGAAAAAGGGGCAAAATGCCAAGCACTGGTTTTCGTCTTAAGACAGAGTGCCCTGTTATGCAGAAAGGACCCGAGCCTGTAAGGCCGGGATGTCCAGATTATAAAACCTAGCAAACGTGGACGGCGAGGCCCAGCCGGCTGCCGCACAGATCTCTGCAATGGACACACCGCTAGACCAGGCCCAGGAAGAGGCAACACCTCTAGTTGAGTGGGCTCTTACCCCCATGGGGCATTGAAGGCCCAAATAAGAGTACGCTAGCGCAATAGCGTCAATTATCCATTTGGAAAATCTCTGCTTCGTGACAGGAGAACCCTTGTTGCGGCCACCGAAGCATACAAATAGCTGATCCGACTGCCTGAACAGAGAGGAGCGGTCAACATAGATTTTAAATGCCCTGACGGGGCAGAGTAAATTCAACTCTTGGTCTTGCTCCGAAGGATCCGATAGAGTTATTACTTGTGCTCTGAATGGAGTAGAGAGCACCTTAGGTATGTAACCATGCCTCGGCTTCAGGACAACTTTAGAGTCATTGGGCCCGAATTCGAGGCAGGTGGGGCTCACAGATAGCGCCTGCAGATCTCCCATACGCTTTACCGAAGCCAATGCTAGTAGCAGAGCGGTTTTAAGCGTCAGGGGGCGAAGGTCATTGGACTGTAGCGGCTCAAATGGAGGGCTCTTAAGAGACCTCAACACTGTGGGCAGATCCCATGTAGGGACTTTGATGGGGTGAGCCGGGTTGAGCCTCCTAGACCCCTTCAGAAAACGAACAACTAAGTTGTTCCTGGCCACCGTTTGGCCAGCTATAGGAGCGTTAGAGGCTGCTATGGCTGCTACATAGACCTTGAGCGTGGAAGGGGAACAACCTTTATCCAACAGCTCTTGCAGGAAGGACAATATCAGGGATATGTCACATGAAAGTGGGTCTGCGCCGCGGGCTGCACACCAGGCGGAGAAGACAGACCATTTAAGGGCATAGAAGTGTCTTGTAGATGGTGCTCTAGCCTGAGATTGTGTTTAGCACGTTCTCAGGGAGGTTCGTAAGCTCCCATCGAGGGGCTAAAGGTGCAGAGCCCACAGCTCGGGCTGGGGATGCCATATCGTTCTGTTCGCCTGAGAGAGTAGGTCGTGTCTCAGGGGAATGGGCCACAGGGCTGCCGAGAGCAGCCGGTACAGCCCCGCAAACCAGTGCTGGTTCCTCCAGAGCGGGGCCACCAACAGGACCTTGTGTCCCTGTTCCCTGACTCGTCTGATTACCTGTGGGATCAGAGCAATTGGGGGAAAAGCGTAGAGGAGGAGGTTGGGCCAGTCGTGCGCCAATGTGTCCCTGACCTTCGAAAAGTAAGTTGAGCAATGAGAGTTGTCTTCTGAGGTGAAGAGGTCGACCTCTGCCCTGCCGAAGACTTCCCAAATTTCTTGAATCCTCTGAGGGTGGAGCATCCACTCTTCTGAGGGGACGTTGCTCCGAGATAGCATGTCTGCTCCTTGGTTCAACCTGCCCGGTACATGCACTGCTCTTAGCGAGCGCAAGTTGTGCTGAGCCCATTCCAAGAGGCGCTCCACCAGAGTGAAGAGGCGCTTCGAGGAGAGACTGCCCTGGCGATTTATATAGGATACCACCATCATGCTGTCCGAACGGACTAAGACATGGTGTCCTCTTAGGTCTGGCAGAAAGGTACGAAGGCCCAGACACACTGCCAGCATTTCCAGGCAGTTGATGTGAAGCCAACCTTCCTCTTTTGACCAGTGGCTGAAAGCTGGTTTGCCATCGCACAGCGTTCCCCAACCTGTGTTGGAAGCGTCTGTCGAGACCACCTTCCTCCTGCAGACCATTCCCAGGGGCACGCCCCGTTCCATCCACTGGGTATCTTTCCTAGGGGCTAGGGCTGTCACACAGGCCTGGTTGACCTTGACACGAAGGCGTCCGAGACGCCAGGCGTGGGACGGAACTCGTGGTTTCAGCCAGTACTGAAGGGGCCGCATGCATAGCAGGCACAACTGGAGTACTGGAGACACAGAGGCCATGAGGCCCAGCATCCTCTGAAACACCTTGAGAGGGCGAGAGGCTCCGACTTTGAATGAGGCCGCGAGCTGCTGAATGGCCAGCGCACGTTCCGGCGCGGGTATCACCCTCATTTGGGCTGAGTCTAAAACTGTTCCCAGGAACGATATCCGTTGACTGGGGGACAGCGCGCTCTTGGGGGGGACCCGATGCTCGTAATGAGTGGAAGAGGAATTTTGCTCTCTTTTTGAAAATCTTTGTGTTTTATTTTTCTCGCTAGAACAGCGACTGGTTGTGTGGGAGCGATTAGAACGGGCCCTGCATTCACAACAGTATTTTTGGTCACAAACACACTGCTGTCGGCACCTGGAACTGAACGGGGTGCTCGAAGGCACAACAGAGGCTGCTTGGGGGGTGGTCCGGCTGCAGCGAGACATGGCCCCTTCCTCTTCCTGTTCCGCAGATCAGGATGACGCCTGGGGTGCAGGGTCCAACGCTATCTTGGGTCGGGGGCCCTGCCGTTTAAGAAACGGATGGCGTCTGGCTGAGCGGGAGCGTTGACGAGGCTCGGGCTTAGAAGCCGCGTGAGCAGCTGGCAGTGCGGGCTTCACGGGCTGCCGAGTCGGCTCAGTCTTGGGGCGACTGGAAGCAGCTGTCAAACTGGAGCGCTTTGGCAGGAAGTGTCGCATTGCCTGGGTCGACTTCTGCGCAGCGGTGAAGCGTTCGGCGAAACCCTCAACTGCAGGTCCAAACAGGCCAGTAGGGGAAACCGGGGAGTCGAGGTAGGGGACCTTATCCGCATCCTTGATCTCCGTGAGGTTTAACCACAGGTGGCACTCAAGCACCACTAGGCTGGCCATGAATCTGCCAATCGCCTGTGCTGTCGTCTTGGTGGCGCGCAGAGCCAGATCGGTCGCACTGCGCAGCTCCGTAAAGGCTGCGAGGTCTGGGCCGGACTTGTCCATGCAACGAAGGAGCTTGGCCTGGAAGACCTGTAAGACCGCCATGAAGTGTAGCGCCGAGGCTGCTTGTCCAGCAGACGAGTAGGCTCGTCCAGCGAGAGCCGAAGTTGTCCTACACGGCTTGGATGGGTGGGCGGCCTTTGCCTTCCAGCCGATGGCCGTGGGCGGGCAGAGATGCGTGTCCACTGACTCATCCAAGGGGGCAGACTATCGTACCCTTTTTCTCCGGCACCGTCAACAGATGTGAGGGCGGATGAAGATGAGGCACGAAGGCGGGCCGAGTAGGGCACGCGCCACGACCTGGTGATCTCGTCGTGGACCTCCGGGAAGAATGGTGAAGCTCGTTGTCGAGAGGCCTGATGGCACCCCGGCAAGAACCACTCATCCAGGCGGCTACGGGTGGGCTCCTCCGGTGGAGACCACTCCAAACCCAGCTCCTCCACAGCTTTAGACAGGACGCGGAAAAGCTCGGCGTCCATGCCCGTGCTGGCCACGCTGGGTTGTGCAGATGGCAGGGGGGCGGGGTCACAAGACGAGCCCGACATCTCCTCCGGATCTGAAGCCACCAACGACATGCTGTCGTCCAAGGCATCACACTCGCTCCCACCAAACGAGACCAGGTCGCTCGCAGCCGCAGACGGACGCTGGTCTGGAAGGAAGAAGTGGACAAGTGAAACCTCTCTAGGTGGAGAGAGTGAGGCACAGGGGGGCTCAGCCGGCGTGGGCTCACTCATCACCGAACTCCGAGTTCCTCTGCCCCGCTGCTTTTTCCTCACAGGCTCCTGGGAGGAAGAAAGCGGGAGGGCACGAGGGGCAGAGTCGCTCTCTGAAAAGAAAGCTTTCCATGAGTGCAGAGAGGCGAGACTTATATCCTCGCAATGAGGACATTCCGTCTCAATGAGTGCTGCTTCAGCATGGGCGGCGCCCAAGCATGAAACACACTCGCCATGACTGTCAGCGGCGTGTAGGGGAGCCCTGCACGAGCGACAGAAACGGCGTGGCATTTGAAACAATGCTGGTAATTTGCTCTGAAATTTGCTCTTTTGATGTCGCCGGATAGCAGCAGGGAACCGGAGACCGTCCCTGCTGCAGACGCGAAGGCAGCGGGAAGCGGCGAAGATGGCCGAGCAGGAAGAGGTCTCACAATCTGCTGCGAGGCTTGATCATGGCAAAGGCTTCGAAGTCTCGTAGAGGGAAGATCTTGTAGTCGTTGCTGAAGGAGAAGAATCTGAGGATCCTACGGCGGAATGCCCGATTATATAGCCAGATGGCTCCGCCCGTTCTGGCGGGCTCTGACGGGCTTCTTCGCCATTGGTTCGTTTTTTATTCACTGCACGAACCAATGGCCGTGCAGTTACACTGCATTATTGAAAGGCTTCAGTCATCGGAGAAAAAGGAGTTTTCCCCATAGTGTCTTATCAGACGCAGTACGAGTAAAGTATCAATAGGGAATTAATATAGTTTAAAAAAAAGTCCCTATTAAATATTTCTACATTATTCCTTTTTTAGAGGCTGAAATCATCAAAGAAAAAGTTAAATCAGCTCCTGTAAAGAAAGGTATGGATGTGAATGAAATCATTCTGCATATGTTTTCACTTTCTACTGTATAAATATTCAATTATCACATGAAAACAATGTTTTATAGAGCCTAAAGAAAAAGCTCCTGAACCAAAACCCAAAAAAGGTGAGCTTATTTCCCAAACCAAGAAGATAATGTCCAAAAAAAAAAGTAATGTTAACTTTTTATCCTGGCAATTTAGAGAAATACTCTAATACATGTATTTTGTTTTCTCTAAATGTTTGTATTATTATTATTATTATTATTATTATTATTATTATTATTATTATTTATTTATTTATTTTTTTATTTATTTTTTTTATTTTTTATTTTAGAAGCTGAAGTTATCAAAGAGAAAGTAAAACCAGCTCCTGAGAAGAAAGGTTTGATTTACTTTTAACAATTAAATTAACATTATCAATGAGGGAAAAACTAAGATTGTTTAAAAAAAGTCCCCACTAAATATTTCTACATTATTCCTTTTTTAGAGGCTGAAATCATCAAAGAAAAAGTTAAACCGGCTCCTATAAAGAAAGGTATGGATGTGAATGAAATCATCCTGCATATGTTTTCACTTTTTTTCCACTGCATAAATTTTCAATTATCACATGAAAACATAATGTTTTATAGAGCCTAAAGTTCCTAAAGAAAAGGCTCCTGAATCAAAACCCAAAAAAGGTGAGCTTATTTCCCAAACCAAGAAGATAATGTCAAAAAAAAAAAAAAAAAGTAACGTTAACTTTTCATCCTGGCAGTTTAGAGAAATACTCTAATACATGTATTTTGTTTTCTCTAAATGTTTGTATTTTTGTTTTTAAATTTTAGAAGCAGAAGTTATCAAAGAGAAAGTAAAACCAGCTCCTGAGAAGAAAGGTTTGATTTACTGTTAACAATTAAATTAACATTATCAATGAGGAAAAAACTAAGATTGTGTAAAAAAAAAAAAGTCCCCACTAAATATTTCTACATTATTCCTTTTTTAGAGGCTGAAATCATCAAAGAAAAAGTTAAACCAGCTCCTGTAAAGAAAGGTATGGATGTGAATGAAATCATCCTGCATATGTTTTCACTTTCTACTGTATAAATATTCAGTTATCACATGAAAACATAATGTTTTATAGAGCCTAAAGTTCCTAAAGAAAAGGCTCCTGAACCAAAACCCAAAAAAGGTGAGCTTATTTCCCAAACCAAGAAGATAATGTCCAAAAAAAAAAGTAATGTTAACTTTTTATCCTGGCAATTTAGAGAAATACTCTAATACATGTATTTTGTTTTCTCTAAATGTTTGTATTATTATTATTATTATTATTATTATTATTATTATTATTATTATTATTATTTTTGTTTTAGAAGCTGAAGTTATCAAAGAGAAAGTAAAACCAGCTCCTGAGAAGAAAGGTTTGATTTACTTTTAACAATTAAATTAATATTATCAATGAGGGAAAAACTAAGATTGTTTAAAAAAAGTCCCCACTAAATATTTCTACATTATTCCTGTTTTAGAGGCTGAAATCATCAAAGAAAAAGTTAAACCGGCTCCTATAAAGAAAGGTATGGGTGTGAATGAAATCATCCTGCATATGTTTTCACTTTTTTTTCCACTGCATAAATTTTCAATTATCACATGAAAACATGTTTTATAGAGCCTAAAGTTCCTAAAGAAAAGGCACCTGAACCAAAACCCAAAAGAGGTGATTTTTTTTCTCAACACAGGCCAATAATGCGTGCTTTCATGTAAACTTTTTGCCCAGTTTAGAGTAGTACTCTATTATGTGTATTTTGTCATCTCTGAATATGTTTATAATTTGAAAATTTCAGAAGTCATCAAAGAGAAATCTAAACCAGTCCCTGAAAAGAAAGGTACCGTTATTGTAGATTGATATGTGCTCAAATTAAAGACGAATCTCAGATTTACTCAAATTCAGTGATGAAACTAAAGTTTTCTCATTCTATAAATATTTTCATCATTTCAGAGGCTGAAGTCATCAAGGAGAAAGTTAAACCGGCTCCTGTAAAGAAAGGTATGAATATCAGTGAAATCATCCTGCATATGTTGTCACTTTTCACTGTATAATGATTCAACTGTCACATGAAAAAATACTGTTTTATAGAGCCTGAAGTTGCTAAAGAAAAGGCACCTGAACCGGTACCAAAAATAGGTGAGACTTCCACATTATAAAAAATTTTAAAAAATAATTTATGTAATTCAACATTTCAAAAGCTAAAGATGTTGAGAAAGTATTAAATGTCATTGTTAGGCATTCTTAAAACTTAAATATCTACCTGATATTTTAAAACATTTTAAATGTTTTGCAGCACCTGAGATAACCAAAGAAAAGCCAAAGCCAACACCAAAGAAAGGTAATGCAATTTATTTGTGAAAAACAAACTATTTTTTAACTTTCTATTTTTTGCCGGGTTTAAGATAATGCTAATGCTTTAAATACATTTCATATTATCATGATTTTAGAGGCTGAAGTCATCAAAAAGAAAGCTAAACCAGCTCCAGAGAAGACAGGTTTGATTTACTGTAAAATGTAATCAAAAATTTCCCAAAGAAAATTAAAGATCATACTAAAAATGTAATACTTTTTTATTTAATATTATCAACACTTTAGAGGCTGAAGTCATCAAGGAGAAACCCAAACCAGCTCCTGAGAAGAAAGGTATTAGTTACTTATTGTAGTTTGATGTGTGCTGTCAAGTTAACGATCAAGCTCAAATTTACTCAAACCAAGTTTTTCTCATTAAACTAAATATTTTCATTTCAGAAGCTGAAGTCATCAAAAAGATAGTTAAACCAGCTCCTGTAAAGAAAGGTATGGATAACAATGAAATCATCCTGCATATGATATTGTTTATTTATGTATGAATATTGTTTATTTATGTATGAATAAAACCATTTTCTAGAGCCAGAAGTTGCTAAAGAAAAGGCTCCTGAACCGGGACCAAAAATAGGTGAGACTTTCCCATGGCAAAAATGAGAGAAAATACTTTACCTCAGCATTTCAAAAGCTAAATATATTAAGAATGTATTGAAGTCCCTTGTTAGGTGTTTGAAACTAAAATATCTGCCTGATTTTCCAAAATGGTTTGACGTTAAACCCCCATATTTTGTAGCACCTGAGATAATCAAAGAAAAGCCAAAGCCAGCACCAAAGAAAGGTACTGTGATTTATTTTTGCCCAGTTTTAAGATAATGATAAAGCTGTAAATATATTATATTATCATGACTTTAGAGGCTGAAGTCATCAAAGAGAAACCTAAACCAGCTCCTGAGAAGAAAGGTTTGATTTACTGTTTTCAAATTTACATCATCCTTCAAGCCAAATTAAGACTGTGCAAAGAAAATCTGTGCTTTCTCTAAACATTCGTATATTGTCATAATCGCAGAGGCTGAAGTCATTAAGGAGAAAGTTAAACCAGCTCATGTAAAGAAAGGTACTGATGTGAATAAAATCATCCTCTAATAATGCTGCTTCCCACTGTATGATCATTCATCACTTGAAACTGCTTTTTATAGAGCCTGAAATTCATAAAGAAAGGGCACCTGAACCAGTGCCAGAACCTACAAAGAAAGGTATTAATATATAGTGTAATTGATGTGTATCTTTTAAAATTTGCACATTTGAATACGTATCTGAATATACTATATGCATGTTTGCATATTTCAAGAATTTCTCAGAAACAAATGCTTATGTTTCACTCCTTTTCAGTTGAGGTTCCAAAGGAAAAGGCAAAACCAGTCCTTGAAGTAAAGGGTACTTATCTAGTTGACAATTTAATTCAAAAGTCATGTAATAAAATTGTCCATTTATTTGCCATTGTAAAGTTTTACTCCCATATTTTTACAGAACCCAAAATAACTAAAGAAAAGCCAAAGCCAGCACCAAAGAAAGGTACTTTCTTGTGAGATTAATGCCATTTAACATCTGATAGAATGAAGTGTAAGGTATATTAAACTATTTAATAATGTTAAATTAACAATTTTCCTTATCTGTGTGTTTTACATTTTATAAATGTTTTTCATCATCTCTAATTCAGAAACTGTAGTCATCAAAGAAGAAGCTAAAGCAGCCCCCATGAAGGAAGGTATGAGTTTATATACTTCTATTTTTAGTGTGATATCCTCTGTAGCAAATTAGGTTTCACCCTCTTAAAATAATCAGGTTATTTTAGTTGAGTCATCAATTTTTAGCCAAGTCATAAAGCCATAATGGTTTTTATTACTATTACTGTTTTAGAGGCTGAAATTGTCAAAGAGAAAGCTAAACCAGCCCCTGTGAAGAAAGGTTTGATTTACTGTGCTCACAATCACATTAACACTATTCCCAAGCAGAATATTATATCATGCTGTATTAAGTCTTTTATTTGCTCAATGTTATTTTCTAAACCTTTTAGAGGCTGAAGTCATCAAGGAGAAAGCTAAACCAGCTCCTGAGAAGAAAGGTAAGAGTTACTCATATTTTTACCTCCAATTTAAAGAAAATCATGTTTAAATTTAAAGTAATTTAAAGAAAAAAATCTTCACATTATTTCCTTTTCAGAGGCTGAAGTCATCAAGGAGAGAGTTAAGCGAGCTCCTGTAAAGAAAGGTAAGGATGTCAAGGAAATCAGCCTGTGTGTAGTGTTGCTTTCTATTGTATGTATATAAAATGATTATAACTTGAAACAATACTGTTTTATAGAGCCTGAAGTTCCTAAAGAAAAGTTATTAGAACCAGCACCTAAAAAAGGTGAGACTTTCACACATCTTTTAGATTTTTTTTTTTTTTTTTTTTTTTTTTTTTTTTTTTTTTTGATAGTGCTAATGAATAATTAAAGCTTAAGTTTCATCAAATTTCAAAACACTTCTGAATACACAGATGATGTTGGTCTTATGGGTTTGGACTTGGAGCTCCTGAACTCTATCAACCAAAAACTGTCTCTTCTGGACTTAATGAGGAAGGACATTGGTGAAATGAAGAGTGATCTGGAGTCCACTCAAACTCAGATCACACTTTTACGGATGGACAACAGAACAATCAAAGGTATTTTGTCCATGTTAGAAATATTGTGGATTTTGACATTATCAGGCTGAAAAAAGACTCATGTTGGCTCATGTTAAACCACATGCTCCTTGTGTCTTCTACAGAGCCGGAGACTGTCGGTGTAAAGGTAAAACCAGCGGTCTCCAAGGAAAAAGTTAAAACAGCAAAAAAAGGTATTAAAACTACTCAATTACACAAGCTGGTCATGAATTATAGACATAACGAGCTACAACTAAATAGGAACTGATTACCACTGTAATGTTCACATGCGAGTGAGTTAAAGATTTTTCTTTTCTAGACCGTGATGCTCTGATGAACATTACTAAGACAGCACATATTAAAGCAGGTAATTCTCTTATACAACCTATTATTTTACTTGTTTAATCTCAGAATTTCTTCTGTTTTTTTCTTTTGAAAGTTGCCAGAGACAATTTATTAATAAAATCAAAACTTCATAAGAGCAATATTACAATATTCTACATGATGCACTTTCAATCACATTGGCTCTTCTGCTTATGTTTATTTTTATGTCTTACCCATATTGTCTTTTTACCAGCTCTGTATTTGCATATACACAGTACAAGATGAATGTAAATTATATCTAGCTCTCTTTATCCTAGTATGAAATTAAAGCTTGCATGCAGCTTAACCAGTTTGCGTTCTCCACAACACAGAACGTGATGCACTGAAGAACATCACTAAAGCAGCACCTGCAAAGAAAGGTATGTCAGAAAGCTATCTATCAGCAGCTATATTATACAAATATGTTAATTGACTGAATTTAATGAAGTGATTTTATGAAATGTTTTTTTTTTTTTTTGTTTTTTTTTTTTGTGGGCAATTAAGACCATAAACACCTAAATCAGAAGAGTATTTTTATGAAAATATTAGTTTTATTCTTATTTCTTTGTGAATCACTTTGAACTGTTATTTAGATTTAAAGGTTATTACAATAAATTATTTACATCCATTATATACAAAAAAAATTACATTTTCTATTCTAGATAAAGAGGCTCCAAAAGCTAAGATCAGACCAGAGCCCAAAAAGAAAGGTGAAACGTATATTAAGTGTCAACAATTGAAATCACCTACCACAATCACTTTCTTCTAGTTTTGTAAGGGGGTGCTGAGTAAAAAGACAAGTTTTTCTTATTGTTGTATCAGTGACTAAAAATATCTCTCCTGATGCTAGAAATCACCCGTGAGAAGGTCAAAGAAGTAAAGAAACCTTTACAGAAAGGTACTATGGCTGATTGCATAGAGTGATTTACCAACACAGACTTTTCATATCATTCATTTCAGCAATAGTTCTGTATTTTACAGCCCAAGAATATTCATTATTTTATATATTCATCAACAGGCTTGACATTAATAGCTGATCATATGATGTCTGGCTAGTATATAATAGTTGGCTCATGAATATAGAAATGAACTAGACATGAACTGGAATCTGATATTCCTCAAGAAGAAATATTGAAAACATGTCTAAGAAAATCAGAGCAATCCAGCACATAACAAATGCAGGAGTGTTCTTAAGAACATTTTAAAGATACTTTTAATACAGATATATTCTTTTATGTTTTAGAACCTGAGCTGGTCAAAGAAAAAGCTATGCATTTGTGTATTTGATTTTTTTTTTCTTTTAAGTTTAACAGTTATAAAGTGGTAAAAAGAACTATTTGGGTGTAAATTGCAGTCCATGTATTCCTATACTACATACGTGTAAAATGCAACATTTACCTGATGTTTTGTGAATGTTCTATAATCAGTAGTCAAGCCAACTGAGAAGGAAGCTGTTGTGGACAAGGAAGTAAAAGGTAAGACATTTATATGTGTATATATAGTTGAAATACTAAAAATAAAACATCAAAATTACTAAACTTTTTTTAGTTTTTATTAACATTTATTTTAGTTTTAGTTGTCATTTTAGTTTATTATAATAACCATGATGTATTGTAAAATAATTTAAGATCATAAATTAAAGTACATCTGTATTTCCCTTCTGTAGGAGAAAAACCTGAAGTCACTAAAGATATTCCAGAGATAGAGGAGGGTAAGTTTTTGTCACTATATCAAGTTTGGACTTCAGATCATGGTGAACCTTTATTTGCTTTAAGATCACACCACATATAATGTACAAAAGCAATCTTGTAGTAATGTAACAATCTTGAAAATAGAAACAATGGTCAAATGACACTTCTGTTTGCTGTATTTTTTTCTTTGAATGTACTGTGTGGCCATTAATTTTTCCCAAAAATAATCCTAAAACAACCTCTGTCTTTTCCCCTACAGAGGATGTTCCCTACTTCCAGTGTTTCTTTGTGGATGAGGATGATACTCAGTATCCGTTCTTCCCCTTTTCACCACCGCTGTGGTGAGTCCAGACAACCCTCGCAGTCTGACGTTCAGCTACATGGTAAAGCCAGTGAAGACGGACCTCTGAACGCTGAGGAACCTGCTGCTTTGATGCACTGGAGAGGTTCACAGCAGGTCCTACAGCATTACACCAGCAACGACCAAGAAATGTGAAAGAGATTTAAGTTACGTCCTGGATTTTAAAACTTCCTTCTCAAATTCTTAGTCATTTTGAAGAACAGAGGTTGCAAATGTTGCACTATTTATTATATCATCTTAAGGCTATCCATCTTTTTATTAATACCACGGATTTGTCTTTTGTTTCAGAATGATTAATATCTATTTATGTCCAAGAAGGAATGTGAGTATAGTTTGTCCAGACAGCACTGACTTGAAGTAATGAAAGAACTAACTTCCTTTCTGAACACTGCAATGGGGTTCAGGATCATAAAAATTTTATATACTGTATATAAGGTACATAACCTCGTTTTGGTGGGGTGCTAATTTAAAGCATTCCACTGTATTTTCTGTCAGAATGGGGTTTGAAAGTTGTTCACTGTTCGCACAACTGGAAGGGAGGATATAATCAAGAAATCAGTAAACGACTATTTCATGTATCTTTTCTTAGTAAAACTGTTTACTAAACCGTTTACAGAAGTAACAACTGCACTGAGAAATAAGGGCTTTGCACAGTAAGCTCAGTTCCTCTGAATGTATACATCATTATTATTATTATTTTTTTTATCTATTTTTTTATCTTTCTTTTTTTATCTTTCCATACGTTTTATTTAATATAACTTGTCAAACTTTTTATAAATCTATACTTCACAGAGGAAACAAATGTTTTGTTCAGTGCTCTTTATAAATGAACACTGGATTTTGCATAACAAAATGAAACTAAAATGTGGTGCTTAATCCAGGAAAATGCATTAACATCAACGCAATTGCTTTGTTTTAATATATTACATTGCAAACACTACTGTTTTTACATTTCTCCGCATAACAATAGTTTATGTAAGATAATGTCTGTAAAAATGTGCACGTGTTTTGCAATATTACATGGATAGACCTACCTAATATAGAGGAGCCAATTAAAAAGCCAGTTACAAAAATCCTCTATTGCAAATTATACTCGTACTGAAGATATTTTTTTGTTCAGTATGGGATAAAATGTGCCAGATGAAATGTATTGCATGCAACCACAGTGTTTCTCAGCACTGCCCCTGGCGGCTCGCTGGCTTATTACTCCATTACTTGATTTAATGATGTTAGTGAGCATTTAATAGTGTGTACTAGTGAGACGCACCATTAAACTAGTGTACCAGTGGGCCGCCCCGGAGACCTTTCTTTTACTGCCGCTGTCTTTTCTGCAGGAGTTCAGCATGTGGCTCCATTGAGAATAAACTTGTGTCTGTACAAAGAGCTTTTTTTCTTTCTCTCTGATGTACAGTAAATTAGGGTGACTGTAGATTCTGTTTTCCCCAGACATGTCCTGGCCAGGATTTCTAAATGGCCTAAAATGTCTGGGTTTTGGCTTTGTTTTTGTACTTGCTGAAGGTAATGACTGAAAAGTTGTTTGTACAGGCATTGTGATTAATCAACCAATTGTGGCATTCAAGAAGGTGGGATCTACAGAGAATGGTCAAAGCAATGCAAATACATGAACATATAATGTATGAGGACTGTAAATAGCATGTCAATGAGAAAAAGCCAAAATCTGGACATTTAAGGCAATGTAGAAATCCTGGCCAGGACATGTCTGGGGAAAAAGAGGACGTATGGTCACCTGTACAAATGCATGTTATAGTAATGCTCATTTGTAACAGAAATAGGTCTCTTTTTGACTTTTAAAAAAAAAAAAAAGGTTACTTTAACCATGGTAGATTATAAACATGTTGGTGTGTTTTCATGCAAACTGTGCAGCAATGAATAACAGCTTTTTTCAGTAGTTCATATAGTTATTTAAAATTTGCGTAGTGTTATTTTTAAATCTAATTAAAGTGTTTTGCATGATATTAGCATGAATTTTGTTTAAAAATGTATCTAAACCAGACCATATTTAATTTGTGTTTAGTAACACACTAAAATGTATGTATGTAATATTGTATTCATATTTTTTTTCTTTTGCATGGTTTTGTGGTCAGATATTCAAAGTCATTCTCTGTACGATGTATAGCCATAAACTGAAATCATATTTATAAAGCTCTCTACAGAATCAACAATATGGTCTGTATGCAGAAATCAAACCGGCCTATATGCAACTGTAAATGCTATTGGAACTCTAATGTAACTGTAATACAGACTTCAATTCTGCTGAAGGTCTGATTTAAGTTTAAGAAGAAATAAATATTTGCAATAATCACTACAATTGTTTGAGGGCTCTTTTATTACTTATTTTTATGTTTTTTTTTTTTTGTTTTTTTTTTTTGTTGTTTTTTCTCCCAGCATTTTTCTATTTTCTTCTTTGGTCAGGTCTTTTTCAAGAAATACTGTATTTCTATATCACCCAGGCCATTATGTCAACATCCTCTGTGACCAGTAGGTGGCATTACTGCAATATGCTCTCATGTAACCTTTCTGGTCCTTGTGTAATTTTTGTGAAAAGCAAGTTAAAATGTAAAGGTTTTGTTAGATAAATTATTCAAATGAGTAGCATTTCAAAAGTGTATTCATGTAAAACTGTCTTTCACAGTATTACCAGTAAGTCTTGTCAGAACTACATTTAAATAACTTTAATGTATTATAAACAACTAGATTTTAATACCTAATTAAAATAACATTCATTGAGTTGATTCCAAAAGATTAAGGATTCAGAAATATGCCCATATCTAAATTTTTTGTAATCATCATTCTCACAATACTACAAAAAGCTGCCAATAGTGCCAAGTGTTAACTGCATTGGTATGCAGACCCTGCTTTGAGCTATTCAAGGTTTCTGCCAGACTGCTATTCAAGCATCCAAAAAAAAAAACTTAAACATCTCCAAGCCAACAGAGGCTATTCCTAACTGAGCCTACTCTAAAATACCCTTATTGCATGTTAGATCTATTTTTTTTATTTTAGATCTATTTTTAATTTTTTAGTATACATATATTAAATCAGGAAAGTAATTTAAAATAAAATATTAAAATATTTTCATATGGCATTGATTGTGGCAGACATCAGGCATTAATTCTGAAAAAGAAATTATGACTAGTAATACTAAGCATTACTAATTTACATTTTCCTATGCAAGTTTGTGACATTAGACTACTATGTAATTTTGAGTGATGCTCATTGATTCAATAAGGACATGATCAATATAATATAATATAAATCAATATTGGGACATATGTACCACAGATGGCTGTTGATTTTCAGTCATGAAAGGATGTCTAAGCTCAGTTTACACATAGACATCTCTCCATGACTGAAAATGGGAAACTGACACCAAATGAAGACACATTAGTTTGAATCACTCTCTCACACTAAACATAACTAGCCATTATGCAATAAGACTGGCCCAAAATTTAATGCAGTCCCAGAGTGAACCGTGGTCCGGTCCTGGAACGGTGCCTGATTACAATCTGTGCATTGTCAACTGAAATATTTTCTCTTCTGTGCTAACAGTTCCCATGGCAGGCAAGGAGGAGTGTAAGGGTTTCCCAGAGCCTCTTTGCCTCTTTTCTTTTCATTGGGGAACAACGGGGAGAGTTTCTTTCATGACACTTGGCAAGAGCATAATCTGGCAGTGATGTCACTCCTAAACTTATAGGCTATTGGCCCATGGAAGAACGGACTACTCTCGGCCCACAAAGAAGAGAGGCAAAATCAGCTTAAAGCTGAACTGTGGTTGGCCTAAAGAAGAAAAAAAGGGAGAAGATGAAGGCAAGCATTCATGCTTCCTGACAAATGGCCACAGAGACTTGACATAGAATGAGGGGCTGAATAGACCCCCCATATCCTCTCGCTTTTTTTCTCTCGCTCAGTCACTTTGTAGACAAAATTAGTCTACACGGTAGTCTTGGCTCTTTTGAAAACACCTGTGGTGATCTAAAAGAATTGAAAGCTTTACTTTACTATAGGTTTTAGAATTCAGTTTCTGAATTAAGTAACTAACTAATGTCTTTTCACCTACACTGCCACACTATCAACCAAAATATAAATCCACTGACCAATCCCTGACAATTGTGAGCGAATGCAAAGTGAATGTTTTATATATATTTATATATAGCTATATATAAATATATACAAAGCATTCGCTTTGCATTTAGGCTATATAAATTTTATAGGCTATATCTATTTCCATCACAAAAGTTTTGTGAGCAAATGCAAAGTTTCTTGAGGGAATGCAAACGGTTTGCGACAGAATGCAAAAGCATTGAAATCACTGAAATACTGTTTTTCCTTCCACCTCATATTATTTTCAGCATAAAAGCGAATACACATCACAGCTAACAGAGAATGTTCTCAAAACTTTGGCTAACGTTCTGGTAAGAATATTTGTTAAAAGTTATCTGGCCTTTAACAGATAAAATTCTTAAAACGTTAGCACAAAAACATTATTTATACATTGTTCATTCGGCTGACATTTTTTAAATGCTCAGAGAACATTTAAATAACGTTCCAATAATGTTTGCAAAATAGTAAAATTGAATGTTGCCTTAATGTTTGCATAACCAGAAAAAAACTTTTTAAAACATTTTTAAAAACCTGGATCCAATGTTCAAATAACACTCAGAAATAACATTTTCATAGTAAAACGTTTTTAGAACATGTTTTGTTAGCTGGGATCATAGTATTGCGCAAAAGTTGTAAGACAGAGTTTTGGTTCAATAAACAATATGTTAGTATTGAATAACTTACATTTTAGATACAGTATATTACCAGTTATTACTTTAATTGTCTGTTTTTGTTCTGCCAACGAAAATAGTTCCAAACAAAGCCACAGCAGAGCTGCTTCAACACCGAGCATTGCAAGAAACAACATTACGAGACTTGCTCCTGAATGAATTAGCATGATTGAAGTATTGGATGAATGAATGATTCAATGATTCACTCATATCCACCTTATTTTTCCCGTAAGAGCGGACGCGGCCATTTGTAAAATTTATGGGTCTAGCTTCCGGTCTCATTAGTGTCCAGCTGTTTTTAGTTGTACAAAACAGCTTGTTTTGCTGCTTGATTTAGAAAATTGGTGTCTTACCATATTATTGTAATGTATTATCTTAATTATGAACGAACTGGTTTGTAGTGCAAACAGTTTTACCGTTTACTGCACTTCTTCATTATTTCCCTATAGCGGCTAACAAACCGAAAGTCTTGCCTACAACTTGTAAACCAGCTGCATCCAATAATAGTCACAGGTTTGATTTGGGCCACTGCTTTTTACACTGAGTCCTGAAGCAAAACCAAAACTGGTTCTCATCTCAGCAGTATTTCAGTAAAGCTGCTTGTGTCTGTGTTTGTCCTGACAAAACTGTGTTGTGATGTGTGGTTAAACATTTGTTTCATTAATCAGAGCAAGTTGCTCATGAGTCTCATGCTTTTAGGTCAGCCGTGAGTGTAGAGAACAATGCCTGATTACTTTCCACTCCAATTACGACGCTTTTGTGACCAAAACAGTCCATTCACAATCTGCTGTAGAGTGAAGCCATCGTGACAGTCCTGGGTCACACTAAACTGTCACTATGCAATCTGGAACACACTGAATCTTGCGAAATATTATTTTGAGCAATAGCAGTCAGTTTCTTTGCCAGAGACAAACCAGACTATTGCATAGTGTGTTACAGTTCATGATATGTTAGGTGACAGTCCATTTTATGCTATTTTGCACTGTAAACTCCACAATTAAGTTAACTGCCATTTACTTTTTAATTACACTAATGGTCAAAAGTTTGAATATATTTTTTTAAAGATTTTTTTGAAAGCAGTCTCTTATGCTCACCTTGCATTTATTTGATCAAAATACAGTAAAAACAGTAATATTGTGAATTATTATTATTATTATTATTAATAAAAACACTATTTGAATATATTTTAATATATAATTTATTCCTGTGACAAAGCTGAATTTTCAGCAGTCATTACTTCAGTCTTCATTGTCACATGATCCTTCAGATATCATTGTAATATGCTGATTTGGTGCTTAAGAAACTTTTCATATTCTTATCAATCTTGAAAACACTTTTAACATCTTAATATTTTTGTGGAATCTGTGATAAACTAATCTTTTTTATTTTATTTATTTATTTATATATATTTTTTTTTTTTGGTGGCAGACTAAAGACTATTTCAAATAAATGCTGTTCTATTGAACTTTCAGTTAATCAAGGAATCCTGAAAAGATGTTTCATGCTTTTCACAAAATATTAACCAACAAAACACTGATAATAATAAGAACTATTATTAATAATTGAGCACTAATAATAACTGATAATAATTAAGCACCAATTCAGCATATTAGAATGATTTCTGAAGGATCATGTGACACTGAAGACTGGAGTAATGGCTGCTAAAAATTCAGCTTTGCATCACAGGAATAAATTATATTTTAAGAATATTGAAATAGGAAACAGTGCATTTAAATTGTAATAATATTTCACAATATAACTGTTTTTATTGTATTTTTTATTTTAAAAATTGCAGCCTTGATGAGCATAAGATATTTCTTTCAAAGACATTAAAAAAATTAATTATTCCAATCTTTCGACTGCTAAGTGTATATATCATAATTGAACATATAAGTGGGTGTGACAAATTTGGGCCGGTAACATAACACTATAGGCTATAAAGCATCTGAACATGGTTGGTCAAATTGATCGAATGATGCTCCTACGTAAAGACAACACGGATTATAGGATTAACTTTGACCCAGTGACAACGTGTCCCCTCCTGGCAGGTTCAAGTTATGGAGGGGTTACTACAGGTCATTTTCAAAGGGGTTTGTGATCATTCATCCCAGCATTATATTAAACAAACAGGACTGTTCTTCTCCCAGACTGGCATTTTCAATCCAAATGTGGCCCGCACTAAAAAGTCTTTGTGTTCAAATGGCTCCAGAAGTCAAACAAACAGTCATTCAGGACTTCAGACAGCCTTTTTCTCCTGATACACAACTATGCAAGTCATTGAGTTCTCAGTCTGAAGTGGGTGCTTGAAACGCTAGCACGGTGAAATAGTTAATAATGGCGACAGGTTATAAATTCAAGCTTCTCAGATATGACTCGAGTGTGTTGGCCATCCATCCGCTCAGTGGATTAAAGCGGCCCAGCGTCGACTCTCAAAGTCAAAATCTAATTAGCAACTAAAGCACAGAAATGGCTGATCATTAATACCTTATGGTCATCATCCCAGTACTTAAGGATACAGTCCGTAATCAGACTGGATTATGATTAATGAAACTAAATTACATGTAAACACAGGTCTATACAGTACCTTAACAAATCATTTTTAATTAATACATTATTTGTTTGGTTTCTAAAGTTTTATGTGGGTTTATGGCACAAAATCAAGTATAGGTCTTTGAGCAAATAGAATGCTAAACTTACAGCAATGGTGCTTCAGAACAAAGGTCTTAAAGTGGCTGGATTCATTAGATTAACTACAGAGAAAATTTCTCATCTGTGAAAAAACCCAATCTTTTAGCTTCTCTGAAAGATTCCTGAACTGTGAATTATTCATTAGCACTGGATGAAATTATATAATTTACTATAAAAGAGCAATAAGGAACAATGTAAGCAAACTAGGCATTGTTCACTTGAGGAAATAATTTAAATGCATTTTTTATTCTGTATGCATTTTGTTTTAATGTAATTTTAATTTAAATGTAAAATTAATTTATTAATACAAAATTATTTTAAAAAGTTTAAATTATGTTTGTGAAATAAAAAAATGTAAAGTTCTTAGTTCTCAATTCTGTTTTATGAAATTGTGAATGTGTGCATAAATAAATGCTATATACTGTTAGGGTGATACTGCTGTATATTGTTTAGGTGACAAATATTACAACTATACTTCCTTTATTATCAGATTATTGAGAAAACTAAAGTGTTTGCATAAGAAAGTAAGAAACAGAGTCAGTTTTTGATCAATATGTGTGTATTTCATTCAATTTGACACAAAGGCAGGCCTCAATTATACAATCCACTAACATTAAAGACATTCTGCAATGTTCACAAAAACTTCACAATGTGCATTTTATATAAAAGGTCTTACAAAAAATGTCTCACATCTTAAAAAGGGGAAAACGCAGTTGAGAATACAATGTAAAAATTCCCTTGTAATATTGTCAAGTTGCCAGGGTAATACTGAAGCATCCATTCATTTAACATTATGCTTTTTCATATGAGCGGACAGCCTGCACGCCCTCAAAGGTCAAGGTCTGGAAACAGCAAAGATGAGGAGAGGAAATTATGGCACATTAAACATCCATGACACATACTAGAAAGAATGTTTTACTTAAAATTCTAAATTAATATTAATAATGCTGCTTACCATAATCATTTTATCGTCCTTGATTTCTCTAACAAACTTAGTCTCCTTGCCGTCCCACCTCTGAACGTGGACAAGATTGTCTCCTTCCAAGGTTACAGTGGACTGAAATGAGTTAAAAATATGTAAGTTGGTATTTTGGTAGTGCTTTATGATTATTATATCATATATGATCAAATTTATGTAAGGTAAAAACAGATCTAACTTTCCAAAAGTACTGTAAATTGCTTTGAAAAACTGATTTTAGATTTGCTGTGGACATTGCATGCACCAATAAATTAAGAAAAAAGAAAAAATAACACAAACCTTTACATGTCTGTCATCTGCTGTGGTTTCGTCAAACTCCTCTCCTAGTTTGAAAGAAATCTCAGTGTTTTTGAAGGTGCTCAGCGTCTTTATCGCAACTTTGTCACCCTCATGACTGATGACAATTGTAGGTTTGGTAACATTGCCTACTTGCCTGGTGGCAAAACCAACACCTGTGGAATTAAAAAGGAAAAAATAAATAAATAAATAAATCAGAAGACATTACAGACAGAACAAAATAATTATTATTATATAAACTGTACAGAAAATGTCACTCAATTAAACACCAGACTGTACTATTGCACCTTGCACATGCAAAGTGTTAAGAGGAATTCTGTCTTTCTGCAAAATAATATCTTATTTTTACTTACCCAGTGCTTTCATGTATTCATCAAAGTTCTGGCTGTCAACCAGTTTCCAAGTTGCACAAAATGCATCAACCATATTGACAGTTTAAAATGCAGCAATCAAACACACAGTGGTCCTTTTACAGTCTCAGAGTTCACAGTCTCCTCAGTGTCTGAGGACAGCAAAGCCCAAACTAATTAATACTGTCAGGGAGGCGGGGCTTTGGGGGAAGCTTGTGCTGATTGGATGGATTTTTATCTACTGAAGCTGTGATTTGTTCAAATACATGGCGAGAAGTGACACTGTAATTTCAATAGTATAATCCAATAATGGGTCTGGAACTTTGCATTTGTGCAAATATTAAAATGTTAATAATTACTGTTCTTGCTTTTTATTTTAAATATAGTATATATAGATTTTCATGTAATTAATAGGCCTATAGATTCCACATTTCACAGTATAAAAATAACGATAAATAAAATATTTATCCAGTTCATGTCTTTGTAAAACTCTTATCTTTAAATAACAGGATCCATCATTATTTCAAAGATGGGCATGTCTCTCTCTCTCTCTCTCTCTCTCTCTCTCTCTCTCTCTCTCTCTCTCTCGAGCAGGTGCAATCATTTATTTTAGAGAAATGCACTTGCAGCGGTTTTCATTAATGCACAAAGAAAATAACTGGTCAAATATAAATCCATTCAAAGCATCACATCACAGTGCACCAGTCATCTGTAGCACAGACACGAAAGTTTTGCATGACTGTAGAATAAAATGAACCCCTTCACACAATAAATTGCACAGCAATGTAAAAACTGTAATAAACTGCTATCACGTGTAAAATAAATTATATAGAATTAAATTATCACATATTATGCATATGAAGCATTTGAAGCATTCGGCAGGTCTTCATAAAGAAGACGTCTTCCTCCAGGGGGCGCAGGAAGGCTCACAAACTAACATTAAAAATGTCAGGGCGTGATTGTCTTGCTGGGCTATTTATACTGTTTGTGCAATTTAAATATTATATTTTCCTTTTAATATAATAATTCGTAGGATTGCCTGTTAAAAGCGCCCCAGCAGTCTCTATAGAAAATCATTTTATAGCATGTAACATTAACATAACGTCCTTCAGTAATTATAAATGACTGTGATTGGGCCATCCTTATCAGCGCTGACAATAGCAACAAGTATATCACAGCTGCTACTGCACAAGAGATCTGGAAGATAATTTACACTTGAAAAAAAATATGAGAATTACCATTACATTAAAAATACCTTGAAAACTAGAAAAAATAGTCTATATATTATTTAAACTCATCGTGCCAGACCAACCCGAAGTCCCATCCATTTTAAATACTTGTTTCGTGGTAACAGCCATTCTATCCTGTAATGTACAGACCTTGTCCTTTGTGCGGATGACTCGCACTTCTTAAAGTCGGCCGCTAGATCGCAGGCGTGTTCCATTGCGCACACACGAGTGCAGTTTACCGCAGACGTTCCATGGAATTCATTCCGCCGTCATTACTGTTTATTGTACTTTAATAAGTCACACAATCAATACTTTATTCGGTGATTACTCATGCGTAGCTTGACTTTTTCCAGCATTTGGCACGGCGTGAGTCACCGCGTCATATCACTAATGCTCCTTTTGTATGAATTAAAACATGGTTAAAGGGCTAGTTTACACAAATATTAAAAATTCTTATATTCTTTATATAGTTCCTAACTCATATCTTGTCTTTTGTTTCAGTGAAACACACACACACACACACAAATAAAGTTGGAAGAATCTTCACGACAGCATAGTGACAAAGATAACAAAGGACAAAGCACCACAAAACGTAGTCCTTATGGCTTTTACAATGTCTTCTTTAGATATTGAAGTTATGTAGGAACTTAACTTAAGGTTTCTTTTATTCATTTCATCTACACAATTTGAGGCACTGGACTCTCATTTCAGTAAAAACTAGCCAAGACCCCAAAACAGTTATATCATGAGTGTTTGTTACGTACAAAGTGAGAAGACTTTGCCAACTCTTGAATCTCATTGTGTTTTCTTAATTTGTTAGCCATTTGATTGATGATACTCAAGCTTATGAAAACTTTAGCCGTGCCTTTGCCATTGTTTCTCAACAATTGGAGTCTCTTCACAGTTCATTCCTACAGTACAGAAGATAAATTCACCCTCAAAAGTATCTCAAAACTTTTGGAGCGGCTTAAAATGCTGGAGGAAATCACATGATGCAGCTTAATGTCGAGCTGACTTCAGTCTGTACTGCTGAGTAAACCTCAGGGTCACCACAAACGCCACAAACCATAAGGCCTGGCTTATAACCACTCCCTTGTTTGTCCAAATACATTGACAAGGAGGAAACTTGAATGCAACCATGGCGCTTTTGGTTGTAGTGTGAATATTTAATGTAATTAAAATGATTGATGTTAATGCCATGTAAAGTTCACCTAATAGACCAAGACAAGCTGTTTCTACAAAGCCTTTAAGAATTACTTCAAAAACACACCCCATGACACTGAGAACAAAACGTTTATTTATAGACAGTTTGTGGTCCTGCTATGTATGCAAGTAGGATATTAAACATGTGCTATTCCATAAGTCACACACAATTAGACACCGCAAATTTATACTATGGTACACTATAATGTAATCGGTATGGAAGAACGTTCTGAACTAACAGAACTAGACCCTGCTGTTTTCAATTAAACTGGCAGGCTGAAAGGTATGTCTGGCCGCCTCACATCTTACAGTCGGCCAAGCGAGAGTAAAAGATGAGCTTGGCTGCACTTACCTTTTATATGTGTACTTTATAAGTTTCTATTTTGAACCTAAAATGGAATTTAAAACAAAAATACGTTTTTAAGTTTCTCAAAACAATTTCAAAAAATCTTGACATTTGAAGATCATAGGCCTTGCAATGCTTGAAAACATGGGAGATAGATAGATAGTCTGAATAACATAACCAGAATAACATAATCTGAATAATATAAACCAGAATTACTGATGACAAACTGTGCTGCATTTATCAGTTTCTGTTGGTCAATAAACAATGTAGAACAATTATACTAAAATCTTTTGAAACACTTTGCTTTTGGTGGTGTGGGTTCATCCAGGTTATAAAGCTTGAACTAGCTTGAGGCAGAGTTTTGGTTGAAAACGAAGCTGGTGTTATTAAACCTCCTTCAGTCTCATTTCATGACTGAAGAACATTCAGGTTTACAAGGGGCACATTTCATTAGGTCACATTTGATCATCCAAATGAGGAATGTGAGAAATGCCAACATTTTTACCTTGTAAGATATTTTCATGCTTGAAATCGGCCTTTGATAATGTGCAATATTTTTACATACCATAGTAAATAGTAAATATTTAAATTCTTTTTATGCTACGAAACTGCACCATGTCCTTGATGCACATAGCCCAGATTTTACTAAAACCTATTTCAAAGTAAAGTGCACATAACCCTCCACAGGGTTTTTTTATTTATTTTTTTGCCTTTTTGCTCAGCCACATGTGGCTGGCAGACTTGAGTGAAAGCATATGTTTTCATTTAGTTCTTCAAATAAATAGGAAACTCTGAGAACAGAGGAAAAAGTTGAATCTAATTAACTCGTTTTAATTTCAGGCTTGTTTTAAGGCTTTCATTTGTCAATCAGAGGGAGTCAATTTGCCACTTGTGAATTATGTGAATATGTTAACCAACATTTATGTCAACACTTTACACTTAGCTCTGATAAGCAGTCAGGTGGTTAAACATTGGTCTTTACTGGTCCAGAGCAGAAGACTATGTACAGTTACTGTAAAGATTCCAGAAAACAGTGCTCCATTTGTACGCTCTGGCTAACTTCCCGCAATGGAAAAACGCTGTCGGAAAAAGAAGAATGGAAAAAAGAATGTTCATTAAGTTCCTGCTGGAGTAGAATGAATGATCTTAATTTATTCCAGTAGGGTTAAACTAGATAGATTGATGTGTGCTGCAAAACATCACACATCTAACTTGATTTCACTCTTTTTCTGAAAAATATAGAAGATATGCTGTACTTAAAATGCATATGGGTAGTTGACATTAAATACTTTTTGAAAATTGACATCAGTTTTTATTTTTTTTAATATCATTGAGATACTATTATAGTTTTTATTAATATTTTTATTTTTGAATATTTCATATTTTCCATTTTCATTTTAAATTCTTTTGTAATTTAGTTGTTTTTTGGCCATTTTTATAAATGTTTAATGTCTAAATAGTTTTTTTTTTTCAGTTTCAGTTATTTTGACATATGTAATAAAATATAGATATTTTGTTTCAGTTAAAACAATATATTTTAAGTATTTTAAACCTGGTTTTAGTTTTAGTTAACAATAATAACCTGATTAACTCCATCTAAAGCCCTTTTATAAGACAGATAAATAGATAGATAGACAGATAAAAATAAAGAAATTATATATATTTAGAGACAGAGGGAGCAAGAGAGAAAGATATTACTTATAGTAGTATTAATACTACTTAAAATTATTATCCATGCAGTTTTATGATCTCATATAAATTAGAGAGACTATATGGAATATTTGTGGATTTTAAAACTAATTTGTGTAGTGAAGTGAAGGCAAGATAGTGCTGAAAATGGTGAAAAATTCAAAGGAAATTCTGACCTGTTACCGCACTTACTGTAGGAAATACAATTTTCATTATACATTTTAACTTAACTTGATGTTGATGTAAAAAAATGTATATGGACACATATGCATCAACTACCCATATACTGAACAGAACATTTATTTTAGAGCAAACCTGTGAAATTATTTAAATTTTCACAATCACAGCACATAAATACAGTTCACTTCAAAAAAAAAAACTGTTTGGCATGAGTTACAATAGCAAAAACGAAAAAAATAAATATAAATGCTGAAACAGTATTCTTTGGGTGTCGGTGTCAGTGTTCTTTTCACAGTTTTTTTTTTTTTTTTTTTTTTAAAGTTCACCGCTTGTGAAAGGTAGAAATTGTCCATAGGGCCTGTGTTTGAGGCTTCTGCTAGATGTCAAGATCATCCGGCCGGGCCCGACTGCTCGCTCGACTACTGGGTCGAGGTTCAAGCTCTTTGAGCAGCAGAAGATCCTTCCCCAGAGTCACTTTCTCGGGATATGGAAAGCGCTGGGTGTGACCCAGCTGGTTCTGTTCTGTACTGTAATTAGTCCAGTTCTGCTCGTTAGCCTGCTTGTCATAATTGTCAGAGGAGTTGGACTTATCGCCCGTATCTAGGTTGTAGCCCAGATTAGGGACGGGGGCCGAGCAGTCATTGTAATACCCATAACTGGACAGGTTCCGTGGGCAAGGCTTGATATTGCAGGCGCTTTCAAAGTTTTTCTCTGACTCTTTGAATCTGTCCTTCATCCTCTTGAAAATCACGTAAAAAAACTCAAAGACATTGAGGCCCAGAGAGACAAGCGACACAACCAACATAAAGATGATAAAAACCGTCTTCTCAGTGGGACGAGACAAAAAGCAGTCCACTTTATGTGGACAAGGGAACTGTTCACACATATAAACGGCCGACAGCTTGAATCCATAAAGGTGCCACTGAATCAACAGGAAAACAATTTCAAATACGGACTTCAAGACGATGCTCACTATATATGTGTAAAATATCCCTCCTCTCATTTTGATCTTCCCGTGATCTTCCAGGCCGTACTTGAACTTCCTCATTTCAATTTTCCTCAAGAGCACGTCCACGTCTCCTCCTTTCCTCTGGATGTCTCTTAATATCTCCTCCTTTTTATTCAATTTCTCCTCCTTGTGCATGAGGAACACTACATGGCTGAGGTACAGCAGGGTCGGCATTGACACAAATATGATCTGCAGCACCCAGAAGCGCACATGGGAGATGGGGAACGACTTGTCGTAGCACACGTTCTCGCAGCCGGGCTGCAGCGTGTTGCACTTGAACGCTGACTGCTCGTCTCCCCAGGCGGACTCCACCGCCGTCCCCAACACCAGGATCCTGAAGATGAAGAGGATGGAGAGCCAGACTTTGCCTCCTGCAGTGGAGTACGCCTGGACCTTGTCAAGAAGTTTCCCCAGCGCGCTCCAGTCACCCATGATGAAAGATGTTCTGGATTAGACAGGAGATGATCAACCTTCAAGCTGACAAAGACAGTAAATTCAATGAGTATTATAAACACAGATGAAGCCCAGTGTCAAACACATCCGAGTGGTCTCCTCACTCCTCACTATGACTGCCAAAGACAATAACACAAGTCCTTGGCTCATCTTCAGATATGTTCTGGGTCAATCCCTGCTCTAAATGAATGCTCTGTTGTTTTCTGACTTTTCAACAGATATTTAACCTCAAAATATTTAGATTTTTTTTAACTATATGAAATTCAGAACACGTAAAAAGGCTAAAAAGCAAATACTAAAGGATAAAATACTTAAAATATATATTTACATAGTAATTTGTTTTCAATCACAAAAATACACTATTTCTGGAAAACAAACTGCAGAGGCTAAACACTTTTATCACCGATTTAACTTACTAAAATATTTAACTATATGCTTCGAAAAATAAGAATCCAGACTAAAAAACATAACGCTATTTTAAAAAAAATCGCCAACAAAAACATGCATAAATACACACAGGCCTATACCGTTTGTATCATACTAACTCCAATACGTGCTGACTATGTTGTATGTTTGTTTCTTACCTAGAAAGTCGTTAAAAACGCCAAACTTCTTGACAGTTACGAAAACACATTTCAGTGATAATTCCTCAAAAATAAGCAGTTTCGATATAAAAGCGAAAATCGCGTCTTTCCCTACGGCGAACGTTCTCTCATCCCATCCGTTAGAGGTGCTGAGTCAGAAGGGGAAAGTTAAACGTCAGCTAACTCAAATTTATGGACTTCCAAAACTTCTCCATCTCCGTTATATTTTGGGAGGAAATGTCTTGGAAAAATGCAGTGCAGTGAAAGTGAGAAATACCGCCATCTGCAGTAGAAGTAGCAACTTGCCACAAATGCAACCAGGCCTTCAGAATACTGAGGTATGTTACAGTTCATCTGTTACCATGACGACTGAAGATTCGAAAAGTTCTCTTGGAACGAATCAAACATTCAGGTCAGATCAGTTCTTCAGTTACTTTTTTTTTTTTTTTTAATTTAAACAAAAACAAAAGTAAAAGATAAAGTAAAATGCTAGTTTATGTAACAATTTACATATATACATAGAGATTACAGAAAAAAAACATATATATATACGCTTTACATTTGCATTTTAAAAAGCATGTTCTATCGTTTTTTTTCAATAAACAATCAATATTAAGTAAAGAAATTAATTTCAAAAGTTTTCTTTCACTTTTTTATTTTGGAATGAATCACAAGAATCACACACATCACATCTCTTAAACTGCATATATCAATTTATGTATGGATAAATTACTTATTATGATTAAGCATGATTGACTGCATACTCTTGATAGCTAAAAGACATATCTGATGTTCAAACTAAGTTCTCAACATATTATTTAATATACTCTTTATAAGTTGCAGAAAATATCCTTTTTTGTTTAGAGAAGGGCTGAAATGAAGGAACTGATTTTGGTAATTGAAAATGCTCGGTTTGTTTTGGGAACCAACAATTGTTTTTCTTTCGCAACTAAACATTCAAGACCGCAACTTCAGGAGGTTCATTTCCTCGGGGTCATGGAGGACCTCAGGGGAAGCTCTCCTTCAACCCAGCTGTTTGGTTTGGCCAACATTCTTTTCCATATTTGAATTTCCTCATCCATCGAATCCATCCAATCAACTTTCTTGCCATAGCTCTGTCCTGCAAGTGAAGAGAGACACTGATAATGAAATGGCTTCAAGAAACCTGCCATCAGCTTTTAGATCAGGACTTTAAATATAGATTAGGTACAAAATACAGCTGCAATGAAAGAAAAGCTTTTGTTACCTGTTCCGAGACTGAGGCGTAGACCTCCCAGAAACTGATTGGCGAGTGTGTTGTGATCCCAAACAGTCAATTCGCAGCAGGCCTCGCTGACTTCCCCAGTTTTGAACCCATCATACACCATGGCATGGTTATACACAGGGTCCTGGGTCTTTTTTATAATGCGAGTCTTCTGGCGGCTTTTCTTTCTCGTATCTGGTAAAATGTAGCTAAGAAACAAAAAAAAATTATTAGTGAATCTCACCTGTCAAGAATATGTTCAGGTCATATTTCACCTCAAAATCAAAAGAAAGAAATAAAGACTAGAAATAAGAATTTATTAAGAAAATTAAATCTATTTTTACAGTAAAACATTTTTTAAAATAAAAAATACATTACTTTTTGTAATTCAATCTGAAAATAAGTTTAATTAAAATGACTTAATAATTTTACTTATGCACAATATTATTTCTTATTTTTTTCTTTTGACTCTGGGGTGAAATATGACCTGGACATGTTTTCCTCTGACTCACAGTGGCTTATGTAAATCTAAGTGCTAGAACAGACATTTCACACCAATAAAACTGCATCAGGAAAACACTGTATTAAACCTTGTTACGATGAAGTTAGTGCTGTATTTACTTTTATCCTCTAAACTAAACAAAATGAATAAAATGGGTCATCTGGGTTATTTCCTTTCTTCTCATGTCATTTTGATAGCTGACAAAAAAAAACAAAAAAAACATGACACTTCAAGCACGACAAAGAGGAAGTGTGAGAGAGGGAGAGAGAGAGTTAGAGATGGAACAATGGCTTTAGCTGTTTTGAAAGTCGTGTCCGTAACAGATGACAGGCACACCCTCACCACTTAACAAAAGAATCGACTCCCTGAGGCTTCAGGCGACGTAATTCTTTTGCCTCCCGCAGCCACACATGAATCTCCCCGGTGCTGTTCTTCGACCCACCTGAAATCAAATAACATGTTTTAGAGCAAATACAGCTTGTTTGTCAAGAGCTGCATTTCTAAACTTAGGTATACAGAATGATATGAAATACACTGACGCAACATCAGTATTAGAAACAGTACCAGACTCCGGAGGAACATATTTCAGTGAAACTGACAACAATCCATTAGAGTCTTGTGATTCTTGATTTTGGGAGGTCTATAATCAAATGAAAATGTAATATACAATTATATCAGAGAACTAGGTTGAACTGAGATATCACTTTAAATGAAAGAACATACAAAATCATTTGAAAGTATGTTTTTTATCTAATCACACAAACATTTTAGGCAGTGTACCTTTGGCTGTAGGTTGTACCATGTGAGGGCCTCATGTCCCCAGTCCCAGGTCTTAAAACTGATCTCAACCTGCCCCAGGAACACATTTCGACCCCTGGAGTCATTGTGCCACACGGACAGATTCAGAGTCTTATCCGGTAGCTCTTCACGCTTCACTTTGTACTGATTAGAGATTAACAGTACAGATAAGATGCAAGGTTATATTAAATATAAATATGATATTGTATTTTAGTGTCACAGAGAGAAACATACTCTCAGAGATTCAACATAAACTGGATTCACAGTCCGTTTCTTAATGGAAGTTTTCCTTTTGCTGCGACGTGACTTGTCTGGATAGAGGTAAGTCTTCACATAACTGAAGATAGATAGATAGATAGATAGATAGATAGATAGATAGATAGATAGATAGATAGATAGATTACATATAGTTTTAATTTATTTATTTTCTTAGTACAGGTACAGATTTTCTTTTCAGATTGAGAACTCACGGGTCAGTGCGTTGTTTACGTGGATTAGCTATGGCCAGATCCTGGCACTGTTCAATCATGATGGTGAGCTCTCCAACAGGGCTGTACATCACTGCAAACTCCACAGAGCCCTGCACTTCAACATTCCCAAAATCCCCTGCGTCGCTGTACACACTCAGCAAACTACCGGTGCGCTTATGGGGGGGGGAAAGAACAAGATAAATCTCTGGAACACCATCTTTTTTCATTTTGGACTTTTATTGCCTTGTACTTGGATAGGAAAGTGAATGATGACAGGAAAGGGTGGGAGAGAGAGGGGAATATGGGATTGGGAAATGACGCAGTCTGTACTTGAACCTGCGCCCCACTGGAGCACAACGGCCTTTATGTGTCTAAGCACGTGCTAGACAGAAAAACATAACAACATTCAATGACATTATGTAATGCAGATATTTTATACCACTTGAGGGCTATTTAAATACATTTTTAGATGTTTAGATTATTTTCTGGATGTTTAATATCCAGATACATCTGTTGATTTATTTTAACCGCTTCGGCATTATGGTGCCTCCCAAACAGGTCAACTTTGGCTCAACCATAAATTTAGGCCAGAATTACTTATAATAAACTGTTTATCAGCTAACTGACAAGTTTGGACAAGCAATGGCAAACTAGCCTTTAAACATCTTTAAAAATAGAAAGGTCCAGCTCACATCAGTAAGAGACAATGCGCTAGCCGAATAGCCTTTTCTGCTAGAGAGATCCGACCCATAGCTGGACAGTGAAGTATCATCATCATCTGAATCAACATCCTGTAACATCGAAGACAATATAAACAAAAACAGCAAAGCAAACCATAAGGTTACTTTTGACATTCAAGCAACTTACTCTGATCAACACTGCACACTGCAGTGGATGATAAAAGGAATGATGTAATTATATATCAAGTGCTGCAACAGTATAAATTATATTTCCAGAATGAACAGTAGCTCACCTCCCAAGCATCTGCAGTGTAGGAAGGAGTTTTAGATGTGGATTCCTTAAGTAAAGCCCCTAGATCTGACACCCTGTGTTTTTCTCCTAAAGAAATCAAAGAATAAAGCTCAAATAAGATATAAATCCATGTATATCTACCAGGAGAAATCTAACAGGTTAAACCTGAGCTTAAGTGAACAGACACAATACAGGGAGTGTCTTTCTCAAATATCAGGCCTTGAGGGCACTTCAGAAATCAGATACGCCATTTCACACATGGTGAATCAGCCTCTAATATTAGATCTCATAATCATTTGCCTTTCATTTCTGTTGGAGCTGGAGATTCAGATGGCATTATGACTATTGTAGGAACTGTATCGTCTCTAGTCTCCTCCTTTGGCTCCTGAACGGTGATCTTCTGCAGGACGGGTGGTCTTGACTTTTGAGCTCTTGCCAGAACACTCAGTAGAATATCTGACTTTGTCCTCTGCTCGGATTCAGCATTGTCCTCCTCATCTTTCATCTTTGAAGAGCCTTGACCCAGTCCAGCAACATCTTCACTTGTAGGTTTAGCTGGTTGAATTGGTTCAACAGCAGTTTTGTCGATCTGTTTAGTGTTAACATGTACTCCAGCATTTCCAATGTGCACTAATTTCCCATCATCTGTCATTGAAAGATAGTCTTGGCTTAATTCTGCTAAAACTTGACTTTTATTGTTAGTGTCTTTTGGTAAATTCTGATCATTTGATGACTTTATCTTTATTTTTTCTTTCTCTTCATGGTCATCAAGGTATCTCTGCACAGTTTTGTGACTGACGCTTGGTTTTGAAGCTGGTGATGACATTTTGAAATCTTCTACTACACTTATATCAGCCGTTTTATTCTGCAACAGCTCATTTTTATTAGGTGTTTTCTTTTCCATTTCCACTGGTCGGTCATTGCCAGAATCACCAGATGCATCTTTCCCCTGCAGAGTGTCAGAGGGAAATTCATGAGAATCCATTTCAATCCCCCATTTTAATGACTGACTTTGGGATGCTTTTTCAGCAGAGGAAAGCTTATTGATTTGTTCCTCACCAGCTACACACTTTAATACTTGATCTGTATCTGTCTCAGCAAGCAAACCAGCGCTTACATTTTTCCCTTCACCTCCCTTCCTGTCTGAACTTGCCTCATCATTAAGAATATCTATGGAGACCATCGTTCTCTTATCATGCTCATTAACAGAGTCTGAGAGACTGAATTTATCGCTCTCAGACTCTCTAAACATACATTCAACTGAACACTGCTGATCTCTGCTTATACTATCATGGAAAGCATTCGTAGACTCGTTAACCTCCTCTAAATCTTTGTGATCTGAGTGTCTAGTCAATTCTGGCCCATCACTGGTGAAAACTAAGGAAGTCTGTGGTTGATTCTGAAACTCAGTTGATGAACATCTTTCTAAGAAAACATCTTGGTTAAAGTCTTTAGGCTCAGCTTGAGAGACAATTTGTAATGATGTTGGATCCGTGTAATTTAAAGACGGAGGTTCTGTGTTTGGACTTGATGTGTTCTGCTTCTTTAAGGACTCTGTATTCTCAGCATGCGATTTTACCTCTTTATGTTTAGGTCCAATGCTATTGCTTTCATCATGCACAGGTTTCACTGGATTCGGTTCGAGCGAGATCTTCACCCAGTTCTCTTCAAATGATTGGTCTTTCCGTAGTGCTGGAGGGAGTGAAACTTTTTGCCTTGGCTCTGGATTTGGTGCATGTTTTGTGGTGCCTCTTTCAGGTTTAGTGTCTTGAACTGCACTTAAAAAGGGAAAAATAGTTGTTGTTTGGTCACCAGAGAGCTCTTTGGGTTGTGCTTCTGATGAATTGTGTTGTGGGTCAGTGCCATTGTGTTCTGCTCGTAGTTTTTCTTTTCTTCCACCCACTCTTGGAGCAGATGAAGTCTCTGTAAACACAGATCATTTGTACTGAAAAATATGACCAAAACATCACCAAATCGAACTCACAATACCATTTTTTTTCCCAAAAAAACATACGCTACCGTTCAAAAGTTTGGGTGAGCAGGTTTTTTTTTTTTTTTTTTAAAAAAGATGCATTAAAATAGAAAACAATTATTTTACATTATAATAATATTTCACAATATTACTGCTTTTACTGTATTTTTGGTCAAATAAATGCAGGCTCTATGATCGTAAGAGTCATATTTAAAAACACTGAAAAATCTTACCAACCCCAGATTTGAACGATAATGTAATTCCCTAATTAAAACTCACCGCCATCCATAAAGTCCTCATCAGTATATTGATGATAAGTCTGTAAATAAATGAAAATAAAATAAAAATAAATTGGTATTCTGGTCTTACATTCTAAATATTTACAGAAAACAAAATATATAATACGAGACAAACCTCTTTACTAAGGGCTGGATGAATTAATCTAGGGTCAGCTGATGGACTACAGTGGACAGAAAAAAATTCATAAAATATTGCAGACATTTCATGCCTGTCCTGGACTGATCTATATACTAAAAAATCTATATATTGAAAATCAATCTAAAATACATTTGGTTGGCAGTTCAGTGCTGTGAAATAAAGGCCATTACTTTAAAGGTGTGATGTGATCCTCCTTTCCATGCTCTTTGTTCTCATCCACTGTATCATTCAGGAACGGGTTGGGTTTATGAACTGAGTTAAAAAGAAAGGCAAATATAATCAGTTCTGACACACTCAAAACTGCTTGATTCAAACCTAGAAGCAAAGTAATTCATTTTCACTTAACAGTGAAATCGAGTACAGCAGTTGAGGGTAATATGTATATATGACTCAGTCTGAACACAAAAAGTTTGAAATGACCAGACAGGTGTGGTGTGTGTACTCAAAGATAACAGCATCAGCTCAATAAGGAAGGCAGGAACTCCTGCATACCTGCTGTTTTCTTCCATCTCATGGAGGACCTCACCACTGCTGTGACATCCGTCTGCTGCCCGTACCGCTTGACCTTGAGCTCTTCAAACCACTCACCTGTCAAAGTCCTCAGCTGTGTAAGGTCAGGGACTGACTGCCTCAGTTTCCTGATATGTCATAAAAAACACTAAAGTCTTCACCCAGAATGAAAATTCTGTCATGAAATACCTTTAAGTTCAACAGAAAAAAGAAACTCATATAGGTTTGGAACAACCTGAGGGTGAGTAAATGATGACAGAATTTACATTTTTGGATAAACTATCCCTTTAAGTAAGCACACTTAACCCTCAGAGACCGACTGTAGCAAAAGCAGAACAAGTTATTTTCACTAAATATGGGTCAACAGATGCTCACACTTGGTTTATCATAACAAGCTGAAGTATGGCAGCAACATATTTACAATTTTAATGTGCCACCATGCCAAATGCCTACTGACACCACTGCTGTCAAATTTAGCAATTTTAGCAATATTTTTCTCAAATACCAGCAGGTTTAGATATAAAAAAAAGGAAACACTCAAATAAATAAATTGAAATAAATAAATTAATTAATTTAAAACACATTCAAACCTAAAATTCAATTAAAATAAAATTCAATTAAATTAAACTGTATTTTAAATAAATAACTAGTAACTTCCTAAAAACTTTCATGGGGAAAAACAGGAAAATACATCATCAGTGCTTGGGTTTCTGTGGTAAGCATGCGTACTTGTACAATACAGCTCCACATGAACTGTCCTGCAGACTACAGTGAAGGTCAAACAACCATTTCCTACCTGACTCGTCCACTCTCCAGTCGTTTTAAATCTTCATCTCTCAGAAGCACTTGACGGATGGCGGCCTCTTCCTCAGCAGACAGAAAGCTCAAGTCAATCGATTCCAGTGCACTTTTTGATTGTTTCATCCTGGTCAATAAAAACAAACGCTTTCCAGCAGCCGAGAACTTTTCCCCAAGGTAAGCTGCCTACAAACCTCCGCGTTCACCTCAAATCAGAAATTTGTCAACCCACGTTCAATCCTTATGAATCCGCGACTGCACAGGTAACCTCAGCTCCCCCTGAGATGTTCGTGATTGAGGAAAAGGGTTGCTGCAACTTTTAACGCGTGTGTCACAATCATTCACATTCACACAGTGTAAAAAAAAAAAAAAAAAAACACGACGTGACGTCATCTGTCAACATTCAGTTTGAGAATAGAGTTAATGTTTCCCTACCCATGTCCTTCAGGAGTAACCTCGTTTCCTAAAACACAACAAATAGAGGTGAAAAATGTTGTTTTAATAATGATAATTAAACTAAAAAAGACACGTAAAACTTACAAAATAACACTGAGTTATGCATTGAAATGTATTCATAAAATTCTATTATTATGAATCAAAAATAAAAATACTTTTGTTTGTTTTTCCTCATCCAGACATAAAACTATCTACAGCAATGTGCTGGAAGACACACCTAATTCATGTTCCAACGTGCTATTCTGCTGTAAAATTGTGTGAAAATGACCAAATAAGAGGAAGTAGAAGGGTTGAAGACCATCAACGTCAAGAAGGAAGATGACAAGATTATATCATCTTTCTTCTGATGATATGTTTGTGGTTTCCTGTTACTGGGTTATGTGAGTTTTCACACAGGAGATTAGAGAGATATTATTGTATGCTTTGCGATTTTGGAGGCCATTTTGTAAAGATAACCAAGATTTCAGAGCTCAAAATTTATATCTCTAGGATCCTTTATAGGTGTGCATTAGCAGTTGACTTTGGTGTGTTGCTGAAAGCACGATGTTGACGCACACCACACCTTTTAGATAAATCTTTTGCAATGTCTTGTAATCATTTCCTGAATATCACACAGGTAATCAGAACCCAGCAGCTGAAAAAAGACATACTTTTTGCTTATTGAAATGTATTGGTTGTAGTAAACATCAGTAAAAACATATCACTCAAACACCAGTAGATGGCAGTAATTACTCAACAAAAGCAGAAAGGACAATGTGACTAGAGGTTTCATTGATATATCAAATCTATGTATGCTGATCATTCTGAGTGTGTGTGTGTGTGTGTGAAAATAATATATTATTAATTAATGTAATTTCTGTAATATACAGTAGTCAACATTTGAAGTGGATCAAAATCTTTTATCAAATTTGTCCTAAAACCTAAAACCAAAATGTGTTAGGACAACTTATGATCCACTTCAAATGTTGACTACTGTATACATACATCATACACACACAAACATATATAATGAGACTTATACTTGTAGTGCAAATATTTCGAGTATTTTATTAAATAAAATATAGACCATAATAAAGAGAATATATTCCATATGCTCTAATCAGATACAATTATATAAAAATGACAATAAAAAAGAATACACACACATATATAAAATGAGTCGTAGATACTAAATTAATGTAGTGCAGATAAGAATCAAAACAATTACATAGCCTAATGAAAAACAAAAACGTGGTATTTTAATCAAATAAAATTTATTAAAACCATAATAAAGAGAATATTAAGTTCTTCATATACACTATAATATAATATATAATATTTTACGTATACACGACTAAAACTAAAATTGTCAATCAGATAAAATTATATAAAAATGTTAATAAATGAATCTACTCTATACACTATACTTGATTATTATTATTATACTAATATAAAATATATTGTATTATATCATAGTCTGTATACACAACAACGCATCACTCCTGACATGAGCGAACTACACTTGTTGGCGTGTCTTCGGTCGCGTTATTCTTTGTTTTGTGGATAGTTCATAGGCCCGTTGGTTTTTGCAGCAGAAAGGCAGTGTGTGAGGTAACCGTGCTGCTCTGACGTCTTTTACAACTCTCTCTCTCCTCGCGCCGCTGTGAGTGAATGTGAGGATGCTCGGATGTTACATTGTAGCGCTCAGTTAGTTCATTGTCACTCGGTTCCCGCCATTGATGACTGACCGATGTAGACCGATAACAACCGCATCTGTCACGTAGCGCTAATATCAGACGCTAAGAATATTGATTGTGTGGAGAGTCAGGTGAACAGTCGCAGCTCGACCCGTATAGAGAAACAGCATGATGGGTTTAGATGAATTCATATGGATGACAGGTATACTGATGGCGCAGGATCATCCTTAACCTGCTTGCGAGGGATTTGGGATCGTGACAGTACGTGAAGATGGCGACGGGGACGGGCTGGCAGCCGCCGTACAGCGCCGCTCCGGGCATCAATCCTCCCGCTGCTGCTGCTGCTGCTGCTGCTGCTTCTGGATCAGGCACCAGTCCATCCTCCACATCCAGCCATTTACTCTACGAATCTGCGCTGACCATGGAATACACTCAAGATCTGCACCTGAAGATGAGCAAAAAAATAGCGCAACTCACTAAGGTAGGTAATATCACATTGCATGTGTTTTGATAACAGTATCTCAACTTTAATATGAAAACACTGTAAGCAGGATTCTGCATGATGTTTAATCCTTATCCCCCATAGAGATGATGCCCTACATATTGCAATTTTTGCACCGCAGTGTTTTTTGCAAGATGCATTTAATCTGTGATTAATTTCTTCAAAAACAATTCAGCAAGGCATCTTACATAACGAGTCTTTAATGCAGAAATAATCAATCTAGTTTATTAGCATCCATATTCATCAAAAGTGCATATGCCTTATTAGTTTTTACCTCTGATTTCATTTGGTTGTGTAATTTATGCCCAACATGAGAGCAGTCTTTGCTTTGGATTCAAGACTGCGTGTTTTGCCTTCACTGGTTTTATGTTTAGGGTCCCAGACCTAGATGCGTGAAAACAATAACAATATTTAACCTCTTAATTTCCCTTTCAGATGCTTTTAATATGTTCTTTCGATATAAACAAATCCAACAGGCAGATACTTTTTAAGATTTTACCAAAAAGTAGGCATGTATTTCACAGAAATGTGACCGGTATTCATTCTAGTAATGTTTCTGTTTGGGGTTTGTTTGAACACAACAAAAGCACATTGTAAAAATATATATAAAAATATAATTGAAAAAATCTAAATGAAATGAACTATACTGTGTACACCAGGTTTATTATAGTTATTATGCTACAGTATTATAGTAAACCATAAAATAAATTTTAACTGAAATAAATTAAAAAACATTGATATTTAAAAAAAAGAAAAATGTCAAAAACACAATAAAATTACTAAAACTTTAACTAAAATTAAAATCTATTCAAAATATTAATAAAAATTATAATAATATCTCAATTGTACTTTTGTGTACTAATCAGAAGATGTGAAAATTGCATTTATTTATGAAACCCCAAACAGAAGTAATGTATTATAAAGTATTTTGCAGCATGTTATGAAGTTGAAATTGTATTTGTATGTTCTTATAAGATTATCTTACATTGTATAAACATGATAATTAAATGTTAGGTATGTTTTCGAGCTATTAAAGTACCCTTGAGGTTTCTCAGACTCCAGCCAAACAGTTTATTTAAATTCACATCTAATCCATCTCTTCAATATGTTAAGTTATGGTTAGAAAACCAGGAGCTTTGTTCAGGAAAATCCGGTTTTTGTGGGTTTTAAACTGACAAGGACCGTATTAATACACTAATTAGAATAGGCAGAGCTACTTTGCATACTACAGTTGTGCGGAATAGGGCGTCCTTACAGTATGTTAATAACATGGATGCGACAGAAAGGAATCAATTAAAAATGAAAAGGAGAACAGCAGCGCGAGAGCAGCAAGTGAAGGCGGCTTGCTTTGATGTGCAACTCTTAAGCACAACGAAAGAGAATTATGATTATGAAATGCTTGGCTGGAAAAACTCTTGGCTCCAAAAGGAAATTTTTAATAATGACTCTTGTTTATTAAATTAAGAGTTTGGTCCAGATCAGAAGGAGTTTTATAGAAATACAAGGAATTTGATTTGGTTTACAGGAGCTTTGAGCACTCTAAATATATATTATGTATGCAAGAAAATACATAAAAACTTCTAGTCTAAAAATACACATTTAAACATTTGTACAGAGATGTGGAAAATGGATATAGTATATTGAAACAGCATAAATATGAATATATGTTTACATAATGTACATTTTTATTGCCTAATAATGCTTAAGAGAATATTGCACTATATTGAAAGGGCCAGTGGAAAGAAATAGTTTTGGTTGCCAGTGCTCTGTGGTGCCTGCCAGAGGTCAAAAGAGATTGTGTCCTTGGTCTGTTGGATCCATAATGATTTTTCCTCCCTTTTGTGTCGCTTTTTTTCCATTTGTTGCAATTTTTGGTAACACTTTATTTTAGGGTCTCTTAACTAGTTGCTAATTAGCATGCATATTAATAGAATATTAGCCATCTATTAGTAGTAATTAAGCACATATTAATGCCTTATTTTACATGACCTTATTCTACATCCCTAATCCTACCCAATACCTAAACTTAACAACTACCTTACTAACTATTAATAAGCAGCAAATTAGGAGTTTATTGAGTGAAAAGTCGTAGTTAATAGTTAATAAGTGTTCCCTATTCTAAAGTGTTACCCAATTTTCTTATGTCTGATTTGGTGGTTGAACCAACCCAGACAGTTATAGAGGTGTGCAAGACGGACACATGTGGCTTGGAGGAATATTTCTTAGCTTTAAGCAAGACACTATGGACAAAACCCTTGTTTTTGTAATCCATTGGTCAGTTTATGCTATTTTGCTTCCATAACTTGACTTCTTTCAGGCTAATGGAAAGAAAACATCCAAAATACACATTTAAGTTTTTATTTTATTATACTTTATCTGTTTGCGTCATATACAATGGTTACACTTTACAATAGGGAACACACATTCACTATTAATTAAGAGTTTTTCCTCAATAAACTGCTAATTTTCTGATTATCAATAGTTAGTAAGGTAGTTGTTAAGTTTATGTATGGGGTAGGATTAAGGAATGTAATATGTAAAATGTAATATAGTCATGCAGAATAAGGCATTAATATGCGCTTTATAAGTAATAATAATCAGCCAGTATGCTAGTAATATGCATGCTAATAAGCAACTAGTTAATAGTGAGAATTGGTCCTTAAAATATAGTGTTACCAATACAGTACATATCTTTAAATGCCATTTTCTCAAAATTAGTTTTTCTCTCATGCAGCGACTCAGAAATCACCACTTTCCAGTTTTATTCTTGTCTACATTCTGAAGGTGTTAACAGAGACGTTTGTTTATATATCATTCACCTGATATATATTTAACCTTTTATGCCTAAAAATGTATATATATATTTTTTTTTTTACAGCTGTTGACTATATTTTCTGATTTACAGTTTTTGATGAGCGGTTTGTTCATATATCATTCACCTGATGTATATTTAACATTTTATGCCTAAAAATGTATTTTTTATGGCTGGTTACTCACTATATTTTCTGATTTATAGAGAGATAAAAAGAGATATCCAAAATCCCCTGTGTATTTAACACTATGTCAACAAAATAAAACAAGAATTTTGAACCTGGGTTTATCCAATGTTCAGATTTCTGTTCTGGAAATGTATGCAAATCAGTGCATATTGAATTAGACAATGCCTTATTTGCATATTTAAACATTACATTTCCAAAAACTTGTAATACAAAACAACTGTGTTAAATATTTGTGATTAATCAACTGTAGAAAGTATCATTTACTCACCCTCATGTAGTTCCAAGCCTGTATGTCTGCTCTGGAACACAATAGAAGGTATTTTATTGAATGCTTCAACTGTTTTATGTACAATGGAAGTCAATAGGGTCAACTTTCATTGTATAGACAAATAAAACACTGAGAATTTTTGTGTGTGTTCCACAGAAGAAATAAAGGTCTGGCCTCCATACCATACTTTGCTGCCCTGTGTTCCCCTTGTGATTGGATCTGCAAATACTTAATATAATGAACTAAAAATAACTCATAAGTGGATTATTCCATGTGAAATAACCTCAAAAATCTTACTACAGCTTCTGTTTTCTGTAAACATGAAGACCGATCGCATAATCACCAATTTTTAGAGGGAATGAAATGAAAGACAGACAGGCTGTCTAGAAATGATGCGACATTTCCAATTTTCTGCAGCTGTATAAAAAATGATTCATCATCCCCCATGTTTCTCACAGGTCATTTATGCCCTCAACACGAAAAACGATGAGCATGAAGATGCCATCCAATCTCTGAAGGAGGCCCATGATGAGGAGGTTCAGCACATCCTGACAGAGGCTCGGGAGAAGATCCTTCACTACAAGAGCAAGATCGGGGACGAGGCCGACCTGAAACGGCGCCTGCAGTCCCTGGAGGAATCCGTGGAGCTGCACGAACACATGAAGCGCCAAGCGCTGGCCGAGTTCGAGATGTACCGGCAGCGCGTGGAGGACACACAGCTGTGCACGGAGGCCCAGCACACACAGCGCGTGGTCTCCATGTCTCGTGAAGTGGAGGAGATGCGGCACGAGTTCGAAGAGAAGCTGCGCTCCTTCAGTCAGGTGCAAGCCCAGTTTGAACAGGAGAAACGGCGGGTGTTGGAGGAGCTCAAGTCGGTCCACCGACAGGAAGTCCAGGAGCTGCTGGAAAGCCAGCAGAACCAGAGTGCATCCTCCAGCCTGGAACAGGAGAAACTTGCCGAGCTGCACCGTACGGAGCTGGAGTCGGTCATGGAGCGAGTGGAGGAGCTGACGCAGGACAAGGTCCAGCTAGTGGAGGAATACGAGGCCAAGCTGAGCAAGGCTCAAGGGTTTTATGAACGCGAGCTGGAGGCCATGAGGCGAACCCAGCAGCTCACCACAGAGAACTTGCTGGCCTGGAAGAGGACGGAGGTGGAACTGAGGAAGGAGTTTCAGGTCCAGGAGTCGGCGCTTCAGAGGACACTTTGTAAACTCCGTGCTGAACTCCACAGAGCTCAGGACGAGGCACGAGAAAGCAGGGACAAGACCAACAGACTGCAGGCGTCTCTTAACAATGCAGAAGTCACAATTAAGGTAATGATTTTAACATTTTCAGTACATGGGGATTCATTGAAAGGTGTTTCTTCAACTCTAGGCACTTTTATTAGGCTGATTATTAAAACTGTCAGAACTTTTTTATTTCTGTTATATTACAGTCATATTGAAAATGTCTTGGAAATGTCTTCTTAATTTAATTTTATTACTTTTAATATACATTTTATTGTAGATTTTATTGTTTTAGCCTTTTCCCAGACACAGAATTTAATCTAAATATGGAAATCTATCATATTACACATTTTTAATATTTATAATCTAAATAATAAGTGAAGTAAACCATTTAAATGTACACTACCATTCAAGTTTGTGGTCAGTAAGATTTTTTTATGTTTTTGTCATTATGAACACCAAGCCTTCATTTATTTGATTAAAAATACAGTAAAGATGATAATATTGTGAAATATTATTACAGTTTTAAAAAACTGTTTTCTGTTTGTGATCTCCTGTGATGACAAAGCTGTAATTTCAGCAAATTATTAGTATTTTTTGTCAAAAGTGCACTTGTCTACAAGAAGAAAGTGTAATTTCAAAAAAATTGTGAAATTAATATTTGACTGTTCATTTGGAATACATAGAATTCCAGCTATTAGCATTAGTAAGACAAAAGAGGCAGTTTATGTATTCCAATATATTTAAAATGTGATGTGATTTCCATTACAGAATGCTATTAAATACAGTACAGAGTCTAAGATGTGTTGGAAATTAGGCAGTTGTGAAAATGTTCATGATGGTTCAGAAAAGTATCAGAATTCTCCTGTAATGCATGTATGTACATTGGACATTCTTCCTGGGCAAATTGCATGAAGTATGAGTGTAAAAGTGTGTTTAGAGTACATAGGGCAAAAATTGGCCATTGTTGAAGAAACACAAAATGTCTTGGGCGTATACAATTCACAGTAAATAATGAAATGAAGTAAACATCATTGAAATGAGTTGGTGAGTTTTGATGCTTTCTAAAAATAATAGTGCATCTCAAAAAAGTAATTTTCTCCTATTTATAGGAGTTACACAAGCAGCTGGAAGAGGCCATACAGGATGGAGAGATTTGGGTGATGCAGCTGAAAGATACGGAATATGAGCTGGAGGGAAGCAGAGATCGAGTTCAGCAGCAGGCCAATGAAATCCTTCACAAAGCCAGTGAGAATAATGTCATGACCAAATTACATTTTTCTTCAGCATATGACACTGAATCACTCAAGCTGCAGTGTGAGAGGTTTTTTTATTGAGGTTACATTTTTGTGATAGCTTGGCAGAGATGGATTTATCTTTGTTTTTCTTGAATTTCCACTATTGCGATTGACTCCTTCATGTCCACAAATAATGTGCCATATTTATTTTACAAGAACATTACTTTAACAAAACACCCCATTGGATTTAATTAACAGGTCATATAGGCTCTCTTCAAGCAACCCAAATGAGCCACGAGGCCACTATCAGGGACCTAGGCTCTGAGCAGAACCGCCTGAAGGAGAAGATCCTACAGCTGGAGGAGGAGAGAGAGAGACTTCAGAAACAGATTCAAACACTGGAAGAACAACAGCATCAAAAGATCCTCAACCTGGAGAAGGTGAATCATTTTTCACCTTTTCTTTCTTCTTAAAATAGGCAGACGGGGGCAGGACTAAAAACCTTTTTGTAAGCAATTATTGATTTTGCAAGTGTTGCAGAAAATGTTGCTACTGTTCAAAGGTTTGCAGTTAGTAAGTAATACTTTTATTACATAAATGCTGTTCTTCTGATTTTTCTATTCATCAGAGAATCCTGAAAAAAAAAAATCACCATTTCCACAAAAATATAAAACAGCACAACTGTTTTCAACATTGATAATAATAAGAAATGTTTCTTGAGCACTAAATCAGCTTATTAGAATGATTTCTGAAGAATCATGTGACATTGAAGACTGGAGTAATGTTGCTAAAAATTCAATTCCACCATCACAGGAATAAACTACTTTTTTATAAAATATATTAAAATAGAAAACTTTATTGTAAATTGTAATAATATTTCACAATATTATTGTTTTTACTGTATTTGTTATCAAATGTCCTAAAATAGACTTAGACTTCTTTTATTGATCCCCAAAGGGAAATTATGGTATTACAACAGCAACAGAAAAAAAAAAAAATTACATAACAATAACAATACATTCAATCAATAATCACAGTAATCTACATATTTATCATTGCAGATTTCCATGCCATGACAGGCTACATCGATGCAACACCATAGACATTCAGAGAGGCACATTCTCCTCTTTATTTTCATTATTAATTTTATTGCATGATAAATATGGGTTTTCCATTGACAGACTATTTGATTTTTACATTGAGCCCCCCGCATCTTGAATATTTGATTACATCCTTGGGACTGGGACTATATAATCATACATGCCAAATATGGTGCACACATACTGTTGCTAAATAGCATTTTGAAATCAGTCACTGCCAATTGGAAACAATTATCATGGTATTCGAAACAAGGTATCAAGATTTGACAAAGTGTAAATGAAGCTATGCTGTTTTGGCAGTCGCTTTGTGAGGAAAAGCAGAACTATGAGATGGAGCTGGCGCGAATCAGGGCCAAATACGAGGAGGAAACGGCCTGTCTGAAAGAAAGCCAAGCAGAATCCTTAGAAGAACTCAAGGAGAAACACCGAGTCCAGCAGGAAAGTGCTCGCAATGCCGCTGAGAGAGAGAAGAACCAGTTGCTCAGTGTAAGAACATCTATTTTATACTATGGATTCAGTGCTTAAAAGAAGAGTTCACCCGAAAATGGAAATATACTGAAAATTTACTCTCCTTTAGGCCATCCAAGATTGTGAGTTTGTTTCTTCATCAGGAAAGAATTTGGAGAGATTTTGCATTACATAACTTGCCCACAAACACGCAGATTTTCACTTCATAAGATGTTAATTGATGGACTGGAGAGGTGTGGATTATTTGTGGATTGTTGTTATGTTTTTATCAGCTGTTTGAACTCTCATTCTGGCACCCATTCACTCCATTGGTGAGCACGTGATGTAATGCTAAATTTCTCCAAATCTTTCCTGGTCAAAAAACAAACTCATCTACATCTTGGATAGACTAAAGGTGAACAATTTAAATTTTTGGGTGAACCTTTAAGTTAAAATGAATAATTATTTATATGAATTTAGATCTTTAATTTTTTGCTTTATTAGCATTTTCGCACTAGATATTCACTCCCATGTTTTCTCTATTGATAGTTGTTATTCTCTGTGTTCTGTTTAATAAAAATAAACTGCAATGTCTTAATGCAAAACAAATTAAAAATGTGAATATTTAGTCCTATTAAACATGACTGGTGGATTATCACTGTTCCCAAACCATCTATTGAAACCCTGAGAGCTATGCCAAATTACATTTTCTGCTCCTCGTTGAGTGGTGTTGATTATGCAAACAGCCGTTTCTCATTGCAGTGATGACAATGTGACAGTGATATTATTCCCACTGTTTTTGTGGCGCTCCATAAAATTAGCTCTCAATCACGACAAATATAGAGACTAATCTTCTTGTCATCTCATGACAATCATGTCACTTTATTTTTTGAAAACCTCTCTGTGCTTAAAGCTCTTTTAGAGCTCCTGTGTAATTAAATTGAAAAAGACTCTGCAATCTGTCAGCAGCAGATTGTCCTGCTATGGCTTTTCTGATGTTTTCTCTTCATTTTTACTTTCCCAGGAAATGAGACAACAGTTTGATATCCGGCGTCTGTCATTGGAAGAGCAGAGAAACCACCTGCAACAGCAACTGGAGACCATACGAGAGGAACTCACTACCAAACTCAACATGGCCAATCAAGAGGTTTAGATGAACAATTATTTATTTTTGTTTAGATTAACTTTTCTGCAGTCAAAGCTGGTAAACCACCCTAAACCAGCAATAAACCAATTTACATTTTTCAAAAAAAAAACTGTTTTCATGTTGTTTCCCCAGTATATATATCATATTATTTACATATAATATCTGTTTTTAATATAAATAATATGTTATATATTATTTCATCTTATATTGATTTTTGTCATTTAATCTAACATGATGGAATGCTGGAGTGAGAAAAGCCAAAACACCTCAGAAATTGATTGTTTTTTACACTTTTTTTATACTGAAGAATAATGTTATTTTGAAATATTTAAATTTAAAAAGAATTTTTTTTTAATATATAGTTACATATATATTAATGTATATATGTAATGTAATTGTAGTATTGTGAACTAATTTCCATCTTTAAAAATTGTGAATTTAATATTTATTAATTATTTCAAGACATATACTGTATGTAAGGGAATCTACTGCATAGTAAGAATGACCTCCATTTTGTAATTTTATACATGCATTTGACTGTCTTTGTGGCTTTTCTCAGGTGTCTCATTTGAAGGATCTTGTAAAGGAGAGTGAAAAAAATCTGGATACTGCTGAGAACCACATCTCCTGTCTTAAAGACAGCCAGGAAAAGCTTCTCATGGAGCTGGACGCCACCAGGGCGAGAGTGAGAGAGACGAGCAACCTGCTCACAGATCTACAAGTAAAGTGCTCCACTGTTTTTTACTCCATTTATTATAAATTACATGCATTTTGAGTCAGTCTCTCATTCTGATAGAAAAATAGAAGAGGCGTTTAGAGACGTTGATATAAAATGTTCAAGTTCTTTCACACTTTTAGAAGCGTGAAAACCACTGACGCATCTCATCGTTTAGAGGGAGAAGCAGGAATTCAGCGTGGCAATCACTGCAATAGGAGACGGATAATGGAGTGTGGCAGAGATGTTAAAAGAAAAATTAAGCCTCATTCAATTTTTAAGACACCGCTTTTGTTCTGCGCTAAAGCCTGCAAAGTGCAGGAAGAGCTTGCATGTCTAAAGATGACATTTGTGTAATCAGCTCTACTGGAAACTGCTCTCTCCTTGCTTTTCCTATGATGAGTCATTATCTGCTCACAGGAGGAGATAGAGACCCAGAAACAGCAACATGAAGCCAGGGTCATTGCTATCAAAACAGAGGAAAAACAGAAAATGGACAAAATCACAGAGGAGCTGGATCTCAAGTGGACCGATGCTCTGAGGTGAAGCACGAAACATATGAGTCATGCATTACTGTAGAGAAGACAAGGCTAAAAACAGAGTAAGATTTGTCGGTGCACAGTGCATTAAATTGAATAAACTGTGACTGTACACAGTGTTTGGTTTTTAGAGAATGCACACAGCAAATCAAATCTAAAAAAGGCTCTAAAATAGGAGCAGTCTGTCCTGCATCAAAGCCTGTGACAAATCCTCTTACACTGGCATGCATTTGGATTAAAATATGCTAATTACAAGAGTATAAGGTTAACATCTAATCTGCACAATGGTACAGCAGCACACAGCATACAGTGAGCTGTAGGTTACGGAGACATCTGTGTCGTTCCTATTAACATTTTAATATCTCTTTCAGAGTCACTTCCATGCTGTTTAAGTAATGCGTCCTTGTATCTGTTTCACCCTGTCAGTTGCACCCTCTGTTTCCTCTTAGGGCTGAGCTGAAGGGTCTTCGGGAAGAGCTCACAGCTGAACATCAGGCCGAGAAACAGGTGGCCCTGACACAACTTTCCCAGCAGAGAGACCTGGAGATGATGGCAGCCAGGGAGAGCTGGCAGAGGAAGGTGGAGGACCTCCTGGAACAGGTAACAGAAAGTCACAGAGGTGACATTTTGTCATTTATACCTGTTGTCCACATTTTAGAGGTGTATTCCTCATTTTTGTAACATTTTTCCTCAGAAGTACACTTGTTTTCAGGATTCTTGTTATCAAAACTGTAACAAAACAAACATTTGTAAGAAAAACAAAAAACAAAAAATGCAACTAAACAAAAAAGCATTTAAAAAAGAAAAAAAGAAAAAAAAAAGTTGCAAACGTTTGTAAAAATCAAACAAAAATGTAACAAATCAAAACAAATGTTTTTTTTAAAAATGGCTTGTTATGCCATTATTTTACACTTGTTATGCTTGCAACATTTTTTCCTAAAAGTACTCTTGTTTTCAGGTTTCTTGTAACAGTCATATAAACAATTGTGTTCTAGGAACAAACAAAGGTGTACAAAACAAACATTTGTAAGGACAAAAAAAAAACATGCAACCAAAACAAACAAACAAACATCTATTAAAAAAAAAAAAAGATAGCAAATGTTTGAATTTTTTTTTAAAAATGTAGCAAATCAAACAAAGGCTTCTAAAAACAGAAATGTAAAAACAAAAATTGATTGTATTCTACACTATTGTAACTTTTTTTTCCCAGAAATACTTGTTTTAGGTTTCTTGTGGCATAATCAGTCATATAAACAGTGTTTGAAAAACAAACAGAAGTGTAACAAAACAAACATTTGTAAGAACAAACAAAACATGTAACCGAACAAAACAAACAAACATCTGTAAAAAAAAGTAGCAAATGTTTGTAAAAATCAAACAAAAATGTAGCAAATCAAGCAAATGTTTGTAAAACCAAAAATGTCTACACTATTGTAAGTTTTTTTTTTTTTTTTCCCAGAAGTACACTTGTTTTTTTATTTTTTTCCAAAAACAAACAAAACCGTAACAAAACAAACATTTGTAAGAACAAACAAAAATGTAACCATATAAAACAAACATCTGCAAAAAAAATGTAGTTTGTAAAATTTATGTAAATGTAGTTTGTAAAAATTAAACAAAAACTAAATCAAAACAAATATTTGTTAAAAAAAGTAGCAAATCAAAGTTTACAAAAAATCAAAGCAAATCTTCTGTATTTAAAAGCCCTCTGTTAACTTCTGTGTAACTGGATCATTCATTAGAGCAAAATACGTTCCTGAATATCTAATATATATGTTGAAATGCACATGTTAATGATCATATGCTAGTGTGCTAGTGTTTCTAACACCAAATATCATGAAGATTTTTAAATGATTTGTTTTTGCAGCTTAATTTGAAACTAAGTCTGTCTGGGCTGCTTTTTGAACATATTAGAATTATCTACATACCTTTTTTTATTTTAAAAGAGCAAGGAAATTAATGTTTTCCATCAAAAGTCTCCTTGAATATATTAATTTGGAATAGTATGACTTCTGAGACCATAATAAGTCCCATAGCTGTGATTCTTATTTGAGTAACTGTCAGCCGTGTATCTGTCAACATCTTCATCCGCCATTTACTTTAGAGTGACGTGATGTTCTTTTTGAAATTCTGATGCTGTCAAGGCATTTCTAGTCTTGTGCAATATCAGGAAAACTTGGTGTGACTGAAAATTCTAGATACTTAATCAAGGATTTTAAACAGAACACACACAGTCTCTAGTGTGTGCATCCTCATTTACCATGATGCTCTGCATGTTTGGCGCTGTCTGTAATGTGACAGCCTGTCTCCTGTAGTCTGTCTCTCTAGAGTCACGTCACTGTCACTTATGTCAAGAGCCTCTAAAAGTTGCTGTGTCAGACATCTGTCAGCATCTCTTGATGTTCATTGTCTATCTTTAGTGTTTCCTCAGGTCAATGCCCCTGATCTCATGTAAATCTAGAGATCTATACTGTATATTAATGACTGTATATCAGTATCGGCCAGTATTTGCATTTTGTTGTTGGCATCAAGCTGACATTAGAAGCAGACTATAATAGCATAATGGCTTTTTTTCAGTTCAAACTCTGTTCTGTGTCAAGTTACTGAACAGTTATCAGTCTTTTGTAATACACATTCAAATTAAAACCATCAAATTAACACCTTCTTGTAGTATGATTAATGATATTTAGAGAACACAAGTAATTATATAAAAAAATAACACAATTAATCATTATGTCCTTGCTCATTTGTGAATGGCCCCTACGTCTAATTCAGACAGATTGACAAATCGTTTACAAAATGGATTGCCAATGATAGGCTTTTGTCTGCCATAATAAATTACAGGTGCATCTCAATAAATTAGAATGTCATGAAAAAGTTCATTTTTTCTTGTAAGTTATTTCAAAAAGTGAAACTTTCATATATTTTAGATTCGTTGCATGTAAAGTAAAACATTTCAAAAGTTTTTTTTGTTTTAATTTTGATGATTAGAGCTTACAGCTAATGAAAGTCAAAAATCAGTATCTCAAAATATTAGAATATTTACATTTGAGTTTCAATTAATGACCATCCCTACAGTATAAATTCCGGGTATCTCTTGTTCTTTGAAACCACAATAATGGAGAAGACTGCTGACTTGGCAATGATCCAGAAGACGAACATTGACGCCCTCCACAAAGAGGGTAAGTCACAGAGGGTCATTACTGAAAGGTGTGGCTGTTTTACAGAGTGCTGTATCAAAGCATATTAAATGCAAAGTTGACTGGAAGAAAGAATTTGGGTAGGAAAAGGTGCACAAGCATCAGGGATGACTGCAAGCTTGAGAATACTGTCAACCAAAGCTGATTCAAACACTTGTGAAAGCTTCACAAGGAGTGGACTGTAGCTGGAGTCAGTGCATCCAGAGTCACCACGCTCAGACGTCTTCAGGAAAAGGGCTACCAAGCCACTTCTGAACCAGAGACAACGTCAGAAGCATCTTACCTGGGCTGTGGAGAAAAAGAACTGGACTGTTGCTCAGTGGTCCAAAGTCCTCTTTTCAGATGAAAGTAAATTTTGCATTTCATTTGGAAATCAAGGTCCCAGAGTCTGGAGGAAGACTGGAGAGGCACAGAATCCAAGCTGCTTGAAGCCCAGTGTGAAGTTTCCACAGTCTGTGATGATTTGGGCTGTCATGTCATCTGCTGGTGTTGGTCCACTGTGTTTTCTGAAGTCCACAGTCAACGCAGCCATCTACCAGGAAATTTTAGAGCACTTCATGCTTCCTTCTGCTGACAAGTTTTATGGAGATGCTGATTTCATTTTCCAGCAGGACTTGGCACATGCTCACACTGCCAAAGGTACCAAAAGCTGGTTCAATGACCATGGTGTTGGTGTGCTTGCTTGGCCAGCAAACTCGCCTGACCTGAACCCCATAGAGAATCTATGGGGTATTATCAAGAGGAAGATAGACACCAGACCCAACAATGCAGATGACCTGAAGGCTGCTATCAAAGCAACCTGGTCTTCCATACCACCTCAGTAGTGCCACAAACTGATCGCCTCCATGCCACGCTGAATTGAGGCAGTAATTAAAGCAAAATGAGCCCCTATCAAGTATTGAGTACATATACAGTAAATGAACATACTTTCCAGAAGGCCAACAAATGTTTTTTTTATTGGTCTTATGAACTATTCTAATTTGTTGAGATAGTGAATTGATGGGTTTTTGTTAAATGTGAGCCTAAATCATCACAATTAAAAGAACCAAAGACATAAACTACTTCAGTCTGCGTGCATTGAATTTATTTAATACACGAGTTTCACAATTTGAGTTGAATTACTGAATAAATGAACTTTTCCACGACATTCTAATTTATTGAGATGCACCTGTATTGTCTTTTAATTATCATTATTCGGGGCATTTTCTGTGATTTAACTATGATTCATCTGATTAATTGATTTATTAAATTATATATTTCTTTAATTAATTGACAGATGTTTTGATGCCTGACTTTTTTAAATTAAAAAACATCAAAGATTCATAATATAGAACATTATATCAGTAATTTTGAAAACAATAATTATATAAATTCTCTATTTATTTAATTATAAAAAAGGATAATTATCAGCCACAATTTCCATGTAGGTGCATCCCAAAGCAATGAAGGCTCTGTGAAATACCATTTCCTTCATAGTTCATTAAGGTGGATACACTTTGGTCTGTAGGGAAGTTACAGATTGGTTTTAAAATCAACTCCAGCGTGGTTCCTCAACCTCGAATAATCCCGGATTTTAAGTCCCTCAACAGTTTGTTGAGACAAATCTGCATGTGAATTCAAATGCAGTGTAGTCCAGGCACTGAAGTCTGCCATGAAACACTCTCCTCTTGTTTTGCCCTCATTTTATTGCCTCAGTATCTATTTTCAGCGCCCCAGATTTGCTTGGCATCTTCTGTTTATTTTCTTTCACAAGACTTTTCTTATTATTTCTTTATCTTAGGCCATCTCATTTTTATGTATTGAAATGTATGAAGATTAAGATCATTATTCTTTTGGTAGATTAGCAGTTTAGATTATATTACTTTTCTCATTTAGAGTACCCTGGGGTAGTTCAGGAAATACTGCTGAGCGGATCTGAATTAATGTATTTTACTTGCATAAAACTGATGATAAATCTCAACAGAAAGACAGCAGTCAAAATGATTGTAATAGCATGTTGCATGCAGTTGTTGTCATATTTCATCTGTAACACAGGGCTATATCTGAATGGATTACATTTCAGATTGCTTGTGGCATTGTCATTTTTCATTTTCAGCATAATGACACGTCCCATGCTGATTGAGGCAATAATAAATTATTTTTTAAGTTGACTTTAAATCCAAATATCCAAATTTAAATCCCAATGCTCCAATTTTCTCTTTTGGCTTCCAAATATCTGCTACTTTCTTCCCGACTGTAGTCTGCTTTGCCTTCACCCAAATATAAGTCATCCACAGTTCACAATTTCCAACTCTCTGAGGGCTCGGTATTCTGTACGAGTCGTTTGAACCTGTTTTCTATGTTTCTGTTGTGTCAGATCTCTCTGCTGAAGCAGAGTCTGGAGCTACAGATGTCGCAGTCGAAAAGCGCGCTGCAGCAGTTGCAGGCGCAGTTCAGCCAAGAGCGCGAGCACCTGGCGCAGCAGTTGCAGGAGCTGGCGCTGGAGCATCAGCATAGAGAGTGCTGTCTACAGGAAGCCCACTGCTGCGCCATGCAGGACATGGACGAAGCGCAACAAATTGAGCTTAGGGTACCTGCACCTTACATACAAACACAGACATGCACAAATGCATGCTCTCCCAAATGTAGAAGCGTGTTTCATCAATTTTGGACACCTTTGGCCCTGTGGACTTTTTGAAAATAAACTTTCTTAAAACAGAGTTTTTATATTTTTTTTAATTGTATTCAGTATTCAGATATTTAAGTATGTCCAACATGCATTACAGGAGAATTCTGTCATTATTTTTCTTTTTAGAATTCTGTTATTTTTCTTTTATGGAAGTATTTACTTTATTTTCCACACATTATTGGAACGTTTTCAGAAATATCTTTGAACATCCTTTGTTTTGCCAAGACTAATTTCGTAGCTAGTATTTTATGCATTCTAAATATACATGATGAAAAAATGTTGTTCACACTTTGTAGAATTTGACGAAATTAGAGCTTGATTGGAAATGTTTGCTTTTGTTTGCTTCACACATCATCTCACATCTCACAAATATTATGGTTTGTTTTTGTTTCAAATAGTTAAAAATTTTGTTTTTATATTTTACAATTTTCAATGTATATTTTTATGGAGGATTTTTATTGTTTGTTGTTCAATTATTTAAATATTTATTTAAAAACATGCATATGTTATTGACTGTTCAAAAGTTTGGGGGTGTTTTTAATGTTTTATGAAATGCTTACCAAGGCTGCTTTTATTTGATTAAAAATATAAAAACAGTAATATTGTGAAAAATTATTATAATTTAAAATAACTGTTTTCTATTCTAATATGTTTTCAAATGTAATATATTCCTGTGATGGCAAAGCTGAATTTTCAGCAGCCATTACTCCAATCTTCAGTGTCACATGATACTTCAGAAATCATTCTGATATGCTGATTTGATGCTCAAGAATTATTTCTTCTTATTATCAATGTTGAAAACAGTTGTGCTGATTTTGCTGAAAATGGAAACCATAGTTTGTTTTCAAGATTCTTTTTGAATAGGAGGTTCAAAAGAACAGAATTTATTTGAAATATAAATCTTTGGTAACATTATAAATGTCTTTACTGTCACTTTTGATCAATTTAATACATTGTTGCTGAATAAAAGTGTCTGTTCCTTTAAAGAAAATCTTACTGACCCCAAACCTTTGAATGATAGTTGATGTGTTGCTTGTTTTTCATCTAGTCGTGATACCTCCTGCCTGTCATCCTGTATTGATTATCACCTTCACTGTCTCCTTTTTCCCTTCATAGTACTGTACATGTCTGTTTCCTTTACTCTCTGGATTTGTCACCCCTGCATTATCACCCCACACTGAGAATCTCCACTGTGCATGACATCCATATGGTAAATTACCCTCCTTTTTGTCCTTCCTTGTCTACAGTCTAATCCTAAAACACATTATGCATATGAAAACATGTTTCTCATCCAGGAAACTGTAGCTGTTGTTTTATTTCAGAATTGTGCATTACACAGAATATTTTAAGATAGCAAGCCCAGACATTTGAAGCAGACACGTGATGTAGAGTCTTACAGGCTTTTCTCCATCTCGCTCAGCCTTGCGCTGCGGCCAAGAAAGAGGCTTCTTTAAGCTGATTTGGCCACATTTCGGATTACTAAGTAATGAAAAAACATTAATAGTTGCTTTCATCTCCATTCTTTTATGTCAACCCTTGAATGTGGTTGTTGGCGGTACATGTTAGAGTGGCTCTGTGGGTGGACTGTTTAAATGTCCTCTCGTCCTCTCAAATGTGGGGTGGCATGGAAGCAACAGGATAAAGAGAAACTATCCACAAAATGGCGGAGTGTCAACAGTAAAACGGGATGATTCTCTAATAAGATGATACTGTACAGCTTCATCTAATTAGTAACTAACCCACTGTATTGAAATTCCTCTTAATTCTTCTTCTTCTTTGCAAATGTATGCAGTTAATTCAGTCCAAATGACTTAACGCAGAGATTTTCAGACTTTCTGAAGGCTATGAAGGCTGCTGTAATACTAATATGATGATTTCCTTCTAAAATACCAAGTCAGCTATACTGTATAGGCTACTGTATTTAAAGGCCTATTTATGCTGTGTGAAAAAAAAATAGTAAGTATGATATTTTAAGGAGAACATGTTTAAATATTAAATGACTGCTATTCATGTTGTCATTTGTTTTTATATTTTACATTTAAAGCTATGGCTTTAAAAAGTATAAAACGTCGCAGGTTACGTATGTAACCATGGTTCCCCGAGGGAACAAGACGCTGCGTCGAAATGCTTTGGGAACGCCTTCAGTGTTACCATGCTCTGGAATACATGTGTAATCAGTCCAATGGAGAAATGGGACGTCACAGGCGGGGTGACGTAACAACCAGGAAGCTTAAAGCACGTGCGATGGAAACAGCCGGCAGCTTCTGGTTAGAGAAGGAAGCGCTCGTAGGGATGCTGGAAGTATGGCAAGGAGACGCTTCGAAATGCTTTGGGAATGAGAATCCCCACGCCGCCAGACTTACAAGTCCCTGCCTCGTGTGGAAGAGCACAGCTAGGAGGAGAGGACGGCAGAGCCAGGAGTAGAGTGGAGGTCCAGTTTGAAAACCTCATGAAAGTGAGCAGCGTAGACCAGCCCGCAGCGTTGGAGATGTCATGCAATGAGACACCTGACGGGAAGGCCTTGGAGGCCGCCATACTCCGAGAGGGGTGACCCTTGACTCCCTATGGTGAGGGGAGACCAGAGGACTCAAAAAAAAGGGAGATGGCATCCACGATCCACTGACTTAAGTTGCCTTGGAAGCCGGACAGCCTCTCAAGGTGGGCCGTAGCACACTAAAAGCTGGTCCAACTTCCTCCACAGGGCCTCTGTGGACGTATGCGTCCAGTGCCTGCACTGGACACATTCAGTTCAGCTCCTGCTGGTCTGGCTTCCAGAAGGGAGGAGGGCAGAAGGCCTGGAGTACGACAAGCCGTGGGGCCGAGGAGGGGACTTTAGGGATGTACCCCGGCCTGGGGTACAGAAAAGCTTTGGCCATGCCGGGCGCAAAGTCTAGCAAGAAGGGCCACTGAGAGGGCCTGCAAGTCCCCCACTCTCTTCAGCGAAGAGATGGGCAGGAGAAAGACGGTCTTGAGCGTCAAGAATCTCTCCACAACCTCCTTGAGGGGCTTGAAGGGAGGTTTGCAGAGAGCCTCTAAGACCACGGCCAAGTCCCCGTGGGGATGTGAGGTCGTACTGGAGGCCTCATCCTCAGCGCACCGTGGAAGAAACGTGTAACCAGGGGGTGTTTTCCAGAGACTGACCACCCAGAGGGGTGTGGAAAGCAGCTAAGGCCGCCACGTACACCCTCAGGGTGGAGTGGGTCAACCCTGCGGCAAACTGATCCTGCAGGAACTCTAGCACTGAACCAACTGGGTAGTGGACTGGGTAGAGCTGGTGGTTGCCGCACCAAGAGGTGAAAAGTTTCCACCTCAAGGCGTACAGTTTCCTCGTTGAGGGAGCTCTAGACTGGAGAATGGTCTCAACAACCTCAGCTGAGAGACCGAAGGCTATGAGCTGTGCCTCCACAGGGGCCACACCCACAGTTTCCACAATTCCGGGCGGGGGTCCCAGATGGTGCCCCCTGCCTGTGAGAAAAGACCCCTCCTGACGGGAAACTCCCAAGGAGAGCCGTCGAGGAGAGAAATCAGGTCCGAGAACCATACTCGGCCCGGCCAGAACAGGGCTACTAGAAGAAGACGGACCCCATCCCGGCGCACTCTCGCCAGAACTCCCGGGAGCAGAGCGATCAGGGGAAAGGCGTACAGACGCAGCCTCGGCCACGTCTGCACCATGGCATCCAGTCCCAGGGGAGCTGGATGAGTCAGGGAGAACCAGAGGGGACAGTGCGTAGTCTCCTAAGTCGCAAACAGGTCCACCTGAGCCTGGCCAAACTCTCTCCAAATGAGCTCCACCACATTGGGGTGAAATCTCAATTCCCCGGGCCTCGGCCCCTGCCTTGACAGGATGTCTGCTCCCATGTTGAGATGCCCAGGGATGTGCACTGCTCTCAGTGAGAAGAGTTTCCTTTGGGCTCACACAAGGATCTGGTGTGCCAGCCTGTAAAGGGGGCGCGAACGCAGACCTCCCTGGTGGTTGATGTAAGAGACCACCGCTGTATTGTCGGTGCGCTCCAACACATGACAGCCTCTTAGGTTTGGAAGAAAGTGTTTCAGAGCCTGAAACACACCCAGCATCTCCAGGAAGTTGATGTGCCACGTGAGATGGTGACTACTCCACAGACCGCGGGCTGAGCGGTCACTCATGACCGCTCCCCAACTGGTGAGGGACTCACAAGGAGCTCCCAACACCGGGCCCAGAGACAGGAACCAAGGTTTCCTCCACATGTCTAAGGCACGAAGGCATCGCCGCGTGACCTTGATCATGCAAAGCGGGTTTCCCCTCAGGGAAACCCTTTGGTCCTGAGCCACCACTGTAGGGATCTCGTGTACAGCAGGCCAAAAGGTGTTACATTGGATGCAGCTGCCATCAGACCGAGCAGTCTCTGAAACTGCTTCACAGTGAGTGACTGGCCTTCTCTCACTCTCCTGACTGCCGTGAGGATCGACTCGACCCGAGCAGGAGACAGATGTGCCTGCATCGTGGTCGAATCCCACACCACGCCTAGATAAGTGGTCCTCTGTAATGGAGACAGCCCACTTTTTTTTTTTTTTTGGCGTTCAGTCTTAACCCCAGTTCTTTCATGTGAGCGAGAACGACATCTCGATGTCGAAATGCCACCTGCTCCACGGAGATAATATCAACCAATCGTCGATATAATTCAGTATGCGGATGCCCTGGAATCGCAGAGGGGTCAGAGCAGCATCCACACACTTGGTGAAAGTGCGGGGTGAGAGTGTAAGGCCGAACGGAAGAACCTGATATCGGTAAGCTTCGCCCCCAAAAGCAAACCTCAGGAACTTCCTGTGTTGAGGAAGGATGGATATGTGGAAGTATGCGTCCTACAGATCTATCGTGACAAACCAGTCCTCGGACCTGATCTGAGACACGATCTGTTTGAGTGTCAGCATCCTGAACCAGAGGCGCATGACGGCGCGGTTCAGCCGACGCAGATCTAAGATCGGACGCAGCCCCCCATCCTTCTTCGGAACTATGAAGTACCGCCTGTAGAATCCGGACTCTCTGTCGAGAGGAGGGACCACCTCGATGGCCTCCTTCCTCAAGAGAGTGTTTACTTCTTGTTCCATGACCAGAGCCTGCTCAGGGCTCACCAGAGTGGACGTTACCCCGTCGAAGTGGGGCGGAGGAGAACCGAACTGGATTCGGTAGCCTCTCTCTACAGTGTCCAGGACCCACTGAGATACATTTGGCAGGGGCTCCCATACTGCCAGATGACCTACTAAGGGAACAAGTCTCTTGAGACTGCCCTCTGGTGTACTTAGAGCTGCTAGCTCGGTGCCTTGAAGCGGAGGACCAGCAGGGGACGGCCAATCTAGCTGCTCTAGAGACCTACACCGGAGACCGCTGCGTCCTGAAGCACCGTAGGTGGCAGGGTTGGCAGACCAATCTCCTGAGGGCAGTAAGGAGAGACGGGCACCGTATGATGAGGTGTACACCACTCTTCCCCAGAGGGACCCGCCCTCAAAACTCCTGAGCCAAGGCTTCAGGATGCTCTAGCCGAAGACTATCTAGCAAGAACGATGGTCTGCAGATCCAGCTTCTTCTAGAAGCCATCGGCCTGTGAGCGCCGCTCTGACTCCAGATATTCAGGGGGAGTACAAAAAGCAACGCTCACCAAATGAGGAGATAGAACATGGCTGGTGCTGCTCCCGCCCAGCAGCCCCTAATGCCACATCAACCTGCTCAGAGGAAGAGAGGTATACACTGTGTTCTTACTTGAGAAATTAATCCCAAGAGCTTGCTGCATTCATAGAGTGAAGGAGGAGAAAGGGTACCCATCTCCAAACCCTGCTGAAATAATATAACTGACTTCTCCAGACAGAAGAAATCCATAATTTAATTCCTCAGAATTAAACGCAATCAAGCAACCAGACAAGTAAACACGGTCTGATATGCTATAAGATACAATATAAAGAATCGCCATAATGCACACGTTGCCGAGCCGATTCTATAAGGCTTTCTTCCCTCGAGAAGAAACGCCAGCGGGAGCAGAGCTAAATATCTGCGGTAATGCAACTTATTTTCATTACACTAGGGATTTAAACCATGAACAGAGCCAGACCCTCAGAGCTGACTGAGCGTGCTCTGCTCCAAAACAAAACCACACATAAATCGCGTGCATCCCCACCCCTATTTCAGCGAGGGCAGGGAGAATGAGTGATCTAAAAATGCAGTTACAGCTGCAGCAGCGTGCTCTCGCTCGAAGGGGGGAAGAGACCGCAGCGCGGGCTTCCGAACCCCGAGAGAGTGCTAGATCTTGGGAGAAAGGCAGAGAAAGGGCAAGCCCGTCTCCAACCCGTCTGCTAGATCCACATGCGATCCCCGCGATCTCAATCGATGCCGTGCCTCAGCACCAGCGGGACCGAATCCGCAAAGATCACAAACATGGACACACTCCTCAGAGCGTGCCTGGCGGGAGCGAAGCGTTTGCTGCGGGCAGATGCACAACCAGCCTCCTTGAGAGCTGAATGTGCGTGCTTCGCTCCCAAACACACAACACGTAGACTGTGTGCATCCCTGCCCAAAATAAAACACAGGCAGGGGAACACACAGCCGAAACTGTTGTATAAGACATAGCCACTCTCAAATAAAAGCTGTGCACTGGCAAAAAAAAACAGTGCCACATATACACACACACAAAGCGCTTACTGAAAAACAGAAGCTGCCGGCTGTTTCCACCGCACGTGCTTTAAGATTCCTGGTCGTTACGTCACAACCGCCCGTGACGTCCCGTTTCTCCATTGGACTGATTACACACGTTTCAGAGCATGGTAACACTGAAGGCGTTCCCAATGCGTTTCGACGCAGCTCGAGTTCCTGATGGGGAACAAGCATGATTAATCTCAGAATTTCCAAATTATGATCCACACTTTGTTTTCGTATTTTGGTCTTAATATTTTTTGAAAATGTAAAAGAAAATTCTATTTGCCTTACATTAATGTTCAGCCTTCAAAATGTAACAGCAGTGATAATGTCACCTTAACATTCTAAATTGTGATTGGGTTTCATTTTAACATTCATTTGCATACTGAACTGTGATTCATTTTTCCTTTGTAACATATATTTAGGCTGTCAAATCAATTAATCGCGATTAATCTCATCTAAAATAAAAGTTTGCGTTTACATAATATATGTGTATGTACACATATAAATATACACAGTGCACACACATATCATGTAAACAAACTTTTATTTTGGATGTGATTATTTGATTCGACAGCCCTAATATTTACACTACTGTGCAAAAGTTTGGGGTTATAAAAATTTTTAAGAAATTAATACTTTTATTATTTAGCAAGGATGCATTAATTAATCAGTTTTTCACATTTATAATGTTACAAATGATTTCTGTTTCAAATAAATGCTGTTTAACTTTCTATTAATCACAAAATCCTGAAACAAATGTATCGCAGTTTCCAGAAAAATGTTTAGCAGCACAGAAATTGTCAACATTGATATTAATAAGAAATGTTTCTTGAGCATCAAATCAGCTTATTAAAATGATTTTCTGAAGGATCATGTGACATTGAAGACTGAAGTATTGACTGGTGAAAATTTAGCTTTGCATCACAGGAATAAGTTACATTTTACAATATATTAAAATTGAAAACAGCTGTTTTAAATTGTAATAATAATAATTATAATAAAAGTGACAAAGCAGCACTTCATTTATGCACAATCAAAAACCTAAGCTTACCTAAAACTTTAACATTGCTTTTTTGCTGCCTTGCAAGCTCTGCCATTTCCTTCATTAAATGCAAATCTAGTTTTCTCATTGACACCTTCTGTTCCCATCGCATCATGTTGCATTCAGATGCAAATGTGGTCTTTTGTTTTATGCATTGGATGTGTGCTTCTGTATTTTTATGTTTTTATTTTCCTCTGCGTCTGTATGTGTGCATTTGTGTAGGAGCTTGAGGAGCGTCTAAAACAGGAACAGAGAGAGGAGTTACACGCTTTGAGAGATGCCCACAGACAGACCCTTGAAATCCTTCGGCAGCAGTCAGACCAGGAGCTGCAGACACTGCGCTTTGAGCTGGAGGATGAGGGCAAAGCCATGCTGGGTGAGTCATACGCTCACATTAACTACAGCACCACACACCAGCCTACAAGATTAGAGCATTTTATGAGGTCATTAAAGTCTTGTAGTATATTCATATAGACTGTAGTATATTCATATAGACTGTAATCATGAAAGAAAATTGTTATTTTCACAGTTGCTTTTATCCTAAAGCGACTTACAGTGCACTTATTACAGAGCAAATCTTTTCGCTCAAGGGTACAGTGATAATAGCTCATGGATCACTCACTGCAGGGGTTTGAACCTACAACTTTCTGGTCACCACCCTAGAGCAATTATACTATTATTTAGGCTCTTAGTAGGCCTTTAATACAAGAAAATAAGTGTGTTTAAGTTGAAGATTTTGGTTTGTACTGGGTTTCTTTTATGTTGTGTAGCTTCCCTGCGGTCTGAGCTCAATCATCTCCATGCTACTGCCATTGAACACCTGCGACAAGTCCATTTGAAGGAGAACAATGCTGCCAAACGAGAGCTGGACGACACTATTGAGCGCTGCAAAGAACATGTGAGCATTTTTCAAAGTTACAAAGCTTGATAGCCCTCAGTACCTCAATGCTAAACCCAATAGAAATGGCAGTTATCAGCAGACTTGCCATTTTGGGTTGATGAAGGATGCAGGCTCTTGATTATTTCCAAAAGAAAAAGTTTTTTTGATTTATTTTTGTTCAGACTTACACTTGCATCTGGTTACTGGTGATACCCTGTATTTTCTCTGTATTTGCATTTAGTAAGAAGCTTTTTCTCTCATGGGAAACTCTGACATCTCATGCCTTGCAGATAAGAAAATTTGAGCCTTAGCAACAGACAGCCACACATGATATGCTTCATTATCTTCAATTTTCAGCCTCTGAACATTTTTATTTTTTCATTTGAACAATTAAAATATTGTATTTTTTCATACAAATGTGCATGTCTATGATTTTTTTTCCCATAGACATGTCATTTATGTCTGTAGCGTAAACAGATCAGGACATGCTGAAGTTTGATAGTCTTTTTCATTTATTGAAATAAAGATAAAATAAAATACAAATATTAGAAATGCTGCCTTGGCAACAACTCCAATCAGATAAGTTTAAGCTGAAGTACTAAAATTGTTAAAACTAGCTGAAAATAAAAATCAATAAATAAATAAATGTAAAGCTAAACAGAAATATAAAAAAATATTTAAATAATACTAAAATAACATTGTTCAGAGTTAGTGTTTTGTTCAGATCTCAGTCATCATTTGTCATGACATTCTTTTTTTCTTTGGAACATATTTGGAAAAATGTATCAGTGCTTTTTTGTCTATACAATGAAAGTCACTGGGGGCTAATGATTTTGCATTCTCAATGATCTTAAAAAATATCTTCTTTCATGTTTGACAGATGAAGTAAAGTCATACAGGTTTGGAACAACATAAGGGTGAATAAATGATGACAGATTTTTAATTTTTGGATGAACTATCCCTCTAGGTATGATCAGTACTAATGGTGACCACTAGGGGTGGGTGATATACCGGTAGATGCGATTAACCGGTAAAAATTTGTCATCTGGTAGAGATTTTCGACTATTGTCTCTACTGTGGTTACACAGATATTGTTGATGTTGTTGTGCTACGTGGTCACGAAAACTTACCGTTTCCACGCGTTTTTACACATTGCGGTTTAAAAACAAGCGATGCTAAGCCGTTGAAACGCAATCAGCAGCAAAAGAGAACTCATTTCGCTATATGCAAGCACTGTCTGAGAGAAGTGCGCACATGAAGATGGTACTCATAGAGCGCAAGAGTACTGAACTGTTTTGTTTTTGCCGCTTTATAGGACTTGAACAGTTAAATACACACACTTGTATGTGTCAAAATGCCCATCTTTGCAAGTATCCTCGTAATTTAGGTCTTAAGTGAAAGCAAACAGCTGAGAAAGAAAACACATGTAACAGTATATTGGATCTGAGCAGCTCTTAAAGTGACAGCAGTCTGATATTCCTGCTGAGCGTTATTCATGTTAAAAAACAAACAACAAAAAGAGAGAACCTCTCTCACTGTTCATAACTAAATCACTTTTGTGACTTTACGAAGAAGAAATATTTAATTTACACAGTGAAGAATATGCAGTGTTTTTATACATTTGATCACTTAATACAATGTATGTAGCATTTCTCATTTATTTGTTCTACTGTAGTTTTTTGTCCTATGGCTTGTAATTAGTTTCTTATTCTTATTTAATTGCTGACTGTTTGCTTGTCTTCAGTGAGCTTGAGTTTTTTTGTTTTTTAGGCTAGTATTAGTTTTTTGCGATATATACTCCGGTGACAAGAATTATGAAATTAAAAAATTGATATCATAAAGACCTTATTTAAAGCAAAAATAATTACATTGTGATATATATTGTTACCGTGAAATAAAATTACTCATGTCATGATATAAGATTTTGGTCATGTTGCCCACCCCTAGTGACCACTATTGAAAACAAATAGAATACCAAAATCCCACATTTGAAGGGGAGATTCAGCATGAGGGCCTGGAATTTTTTTACCTGTCCGGATAAAACCAGATGCCACATAGGTGCCCTTAGTTTCAAGACATGGTTGTGGTTTCTGACAATAGAAAGGCTTGTCTCTGACTGAGAGGTGAAGCGAGTGGCAGGCTATTATAAAATGTCTCAAAGCTAAGCTGCACTTTACAGAAATTTGAAGAATAACCACGATGAACAAAAAAATGAGGTACTGAATTCTGAATTATGGGAGAGCTCTTACCGTGACTTACACCCCTTTCCCATTTTCATATTTGATTTATAATCCCCTTCTCTGTCTGTCTCTCTAATACACACTCATAGTCTCGCACTCTCATGTTCGTTTCACTTCAGTTAATACTTCAGCACAATTGAATCTCTTTTAATGTGACCTATATACATATTTTGAAAGCTCCTGGATCTGGCACAAAATCTTCTAATGCTTTTTTAAGCGAATCATTCCAATGCAATGTAATTATGAAAACTGCATTTGCCGCCTCGTTTAGAGACAGTCATAAGGACAATATATATCTATATAACATTTTTGTGGATTGCCTCTCCAGGAACAAGACCTCCTAGAGCGTATATCTGACCTGAGGCAGGAGGTGAGCTGCAGGAAGAACCGGATTGCCGATCTGGACCATGAAATCCACTCGCTCAATGAGACCATCAGCACATTGACCAAGGAGTTGGAGCTCAAAGGGAAAGAAGTTCTGCGGGTGCGCAGTGAGGCCAATCTACATATCAGGTACCAACTTATTAACTTGTGTGAGGATGTATTAACCTTTTATGAGGGTGTTTGAACTTCTCTAGAACTTGTTGGGCTCTCAGTTACATGATTTGGCACTCAGTGAAGCAACCGAAGATTTCGCTTCACCTTTTGATCCTGTTCTTCCCTTTTACCCATCACTTCTTGTCTTTTCTCTTCCTATCTCTGTCAATAAAATGCCAGAAACATAAAGAAACAGGAAATTGCGGTGCTCACAGTAATACTTTCATGTTAAGGTTAGAGTACAAACAGTGAACATTACCGTTATCCTGGTTTTTATCCTCATTTTATGCAAAAAAGAGCAATTGACATCTTATGCGTGTGCAGAATCTTTTTTGGCTTTCATGAGCTATTAAATGATAAAATCCTAAAGGTAAGTTTAGCTGAACCAGAAGCTAATTTAATGTGAGAAGAAAGCAGACGGAGCTATTTCCCATGCACAAGCCCACCGCCTTCAGGCAGAGCTCTCTGATTCAGTATCATCTCAGTTGCATTCTTCTGTTCTGATGATATAAATGCGTCAAGGTCAGTGGAAAGTGTCTGGCAGATATATACAAACAAATTTCATTTGGTTTCATTCAAATGGGCTAATTTCTGGCTCATGAAAAGAGATGATATTCTTTGGGGAACTGAGGGAATTTGGTCTAATAAATAAGTGAGCTTGTGCACCTCAGAGCGAAATAAATTTGAATGTGTTTGTTGTCCAGAGTATTTGCATTATTTGTTGACTCTACATTCTTAAAAATAAAAGGGGGGTTTTGCAGCAGTGCCATAAAAGAACCATTTTGGGAACCTTTCAATATACATTTCTATTTTTTCTTAGTGTGAACAACATTTTAATAATCTGAAGAACATTTATCCAGTGTAGAACCTTTTGTGTAATGGAGTGGTTTCATGGATGTCAAAGGTTCTTCATGGAAACATAGATGCCAATAAAGAACCCTGATTTTTAAGAGTGTACCGTATGTAAAGGGACAAACTGTTTTGCATATGTTAAATGATTTTATTTTATGTAGGGCTCATGAACAGGATCTCTCTAAGCGCCTCGAGAGGGAGATTGATGAGCTGAACGCTTCTCATAACCGAGAGACCCAGATCATGCTGTCAGATTTTAACAAAGCTCAGGAGCTGCTAAAAGACAAGATCTCTGCTCTGCAGATTCTGTGAGTCCCTTTATCTCACTTACAGATTGAATATCAAATTGAATTGAATATCAAAACACATCATTTTAATGTAATATCCTCGTGAATATTTCAGAAGACAGCTAGATGAATCACATTAGCTCTGTTTCAAAACCTAGCGAGCTGCCTTGATTTCTACTACAGTATCCTAACAAATAGGTCTTCTTAGGCTGAAGTGGTACCTCGAATGTACTTGCTTCTCATGAGATCATGGCCGTGCTCCACACATAATGTTCACATAAAGTATTTTTGATGCTTATTAAAGTATTGCAGTAGAATCTGATGTTAGCATGTCGCATAGCAAACAAAATTGCATAACATATTAGGTAAAAAATTGATAGTGATGAAATCACTTTGACAGTTTATAAAATGTCACATCAAAAGCATTCAATGCAGTGTTGTTATTCTAAACTACTAAAACTATTAAACTTATTTTCGTAATTGAAATGAAGATGAAATAAAATATAAATATTCTACAAGAAACTTTGAACTACAAAGTAAAGTTGAACTACAAAAATTACTGCTAAACTAAAATTAAGATAAAATGTAACTTAAACTTAGATAAAAATCAGTTAAAGCTAAAAAAAAAAACTAATACAATTGCAAAAGCATAAGTCTAAAACTAGAAAAAGTCTTAAAAAAAAGTCTAAAACTTAAACTGAAATGAAAATGAAAATGGAAAATATTATATATTTTATATTATAAAAACTATAACCGTATATAACTACTAAAATAACACTGTGCCTATGATGCCTAAACATGTTGACTAGGTCGCAGGTTTTATGACAGCCTGTGTTTTTACTGCGGTATAATTGTTAATGTGTATGTGTGTGGGATGAGCAGGTTGGAAGGTACGGAGGATAAGTTCAGGAATAGAGAAAGCCGACAGGAGGACCTCCAGGTGATTGCTGAGCTCAGAGAAATGGTGTCCGAGAGAGAATCTCTGGTTAAGAAGCTTGTGGTAAGTGTGCACCTCAATGGTCTGTACAGGTGCAGAATCCCATTAAAAGTGATACGTGTACTACTGATCTTTTTTTTTTTTTTTTTTTTTTTTTTTTTTTTTTACTTTTTTGTGTCCCAGATCATTACATGTCTTCAGACAAAAGTCAATATCAGTTCATTGATTTTTCTGCACAGGGCCTTTCGGTCTAACTGTGCCTCCTTTGTTCCAGGATGACAAGAAGTTTTATCAACTGGAGCTGGTGAATCGAGAGCCTGGATTCAACAAAGTGTTCAACACCAATCCCAATGTCGGGGTCATAAACCCCCTTATAAAGGTTAGAGAGACACAGCCACACTGATCAAAGAGTACCTCTGAAGTCCACATAAATTGGATTTAATCTGATCGTAAAAAAAAAAAAAGCACAAACCATAAACCTTTTTAAAAGCACTCCATCTCTACAGTTCATGGAATCCATGAATATAATAAAAGAATACTTCAAAGGTTATGCCTGATGGTAAGTGTGTTTTACAGAGGTACCACTGGAATGGGATGTTCTGCAGAGGCTATTAATAGCCTTCTACTGTTCTTTTAGTTGGTCTAACTTTTTCTTTCTGTTGCGTAAGTTGTGTTTGTGCGGTTGTCATTGTCTGTGTCTTATATCCATGTTCAAACATCAAGTTCTACCCTGCTTTCCAAATCATAAGTTCTGTTTCAAAACCTCATGTGCTGCTTACATAGATGAAAAATTGACCCATATTTTGCACCCTACATCAGCACTAGTTTCAATAATATCTAACATGTTTTTGAAAGAAGTCTTATCCTCATCAAAGCTGCATTTATTTATTTATTTTTTATTATTTGTTTTTTATTTATAAAAAATACAGTGAAAACAGTAATATTGTGAAATATTACAAAATATTACTATTTAAAATAAATGTTTTCTTTTTGAATATATTTTAAAATGTAATTTATTTCTGTGATGGCAAAGCTGAATTTTCAGCAGCCATTACTCTAGTCTTCAGTGTCACGTAATCCTTCAGAAATCCTCCGTATCCTGATTTGGTGCATAAGAAACGTTACTTATTATTATCAATGTTAAAAAATAGTTGTGCTGCTTAATATTTTTGTAAAGAATGTGATTTTTTTTTTTTTTTCAGGATTTTTTGATAAACAGAAAGTTAAAATGAACAGCGCTTATTTGAAATAGAAATGTCCTTACTGTCATTTATGATCAATTTAATGTGTCCTTTGCTAAATAAAAGTATTAATTGCTTTTAAATTAAATTTACCTTTTTTCAAACTGAGTATATATATATATATATACTCAGTTTGAAAAAATATATATACTCTGTTCATAAGATATATACTTATCTTATATTATACTATATAATATAAGATAAGCATTGGGAGATATAGTACATTTTTAATTTGATTTGACTATTTTTTATCATTAATACTTTTTTGTATTTAATGAAATAAAAGTGTCTTTATAATAACCTTTATTTTTTTATTTTTGGCATGTTTTGGATATAAAGGATACATGCTTTTTATAATTAATTTAATAGCAAAATTAGGTATTTTACCTTTTGAAACGGGCATTGATTCAGGACTGCACCTATGACGGTCAGCCCACTAGGTTTTGTAACAGAGCTATAATCTGTCATTACTGTTCCCTGTCCTCATTCAAAATGATGTTCATTACCTTGTCATCATTGAGCTTGAAGCTGCAGTTCGCCATCACCTCCGACTTCCCACAATCCCTCTCTGTGTGTGTCCTTTTAATGTAGCATAAGAGTAGAAAACCTGCAAACAGTTTCGCCAGCTCTCCGAACCTAAGCGTTGTTGCGGCAGAAGGGATGGCGGGCGGCTCGGTTCCGCCTGCTTGCCTAGAGTCTATCCCCAACTCCCCCATTCACCACCATGAGCTCAGGTCTAACAAACCTCCGCCCCCTCCAACCCCTCCGCCTCAGGCCGACTCCACCCGGAGGTGAGATTGTCCGAGACGTCCTTGTCTTCACATGAGACATGCTTAAAACCACAGAACTGTCTTGCCATTGGTCGGATCACACGGTCTCAGTCCTAACGGTAGAATAACCGTCAGTCTGTCTGTTGATTGGACGTTTTGATACGAGAACACGGCCATGTGTGTCCCAGTGAATTGTGGGTATGCTCGATTCACTCTTTAATGCATCTTGCCGGCGAACGCCACACATTAAATATGTTTTGTATTTCATGCTACTTTGATGTGCATGATAAATTGTACATACTGTGTCGAGTTCGACAAGAATAATCACAAATCGGACTGAAAGTTCACCTAAACAGTGTGTGATCACACAATGGCGTTGGAATGCCGACGCGAGCATGCGGTTGATGTCATCACGTCATCACATAGCAGTCAGGAGCCGTACTCCGCCCTTCACATTTCATGCATTTGTTGTTTTGTGGTTTTAAAATGAGCTATTCAAATGATGAGCAGCTATTCCTGGTATTTCTTGCCTAGTGAAAATCAAGCACAGGAACATGTTGTATGCAGCTTTGGGCTGGGAGATAATATTAAACCGTTTCTGGTAGAGGGGCATATTTTATTTATCATTTAAAAGGAAATAGTTCAGCATGGTGCCTTTGATTTATTTGATGCTTGAACAAGGGAGGGCAGCTTCCTATTGGTCAAGAGACACTGCACTGCGTGCTGCTGTAGTTACAGACATCAAATTTAAGGATCATTTGTACTGCCACCAAAAAAGCAAAGGTTACTTGATTGTAGTAATGACTACTAGAGGGAAATAATGTAAATACACATGTACAGTGGCCACAAAAAATATTTAGCACTCTTATGAATTGGATATATTGCTGTATTTTTAATTTTTATCTGATTGTGATTACAGATTAAACATCAAAATATCTAACTCAAAATGTTTAAATATCTACCAATTTTTCCTCATTATTAACTTTAACTTTACTTTTCTAAAATAGTGTGTGCAATTCTTTTAACCGACAGTTGAGGTCATTTTAATAGCTATATTTACTGATATTTGCACATTATTTCATAATTTGTGTGGTGCTTGGTAAAAACTTCCAAATAAATCACTCAGGATTACATCAGAAATTATAAAATAATATATTTAGTATGTTTTATTTACTGAAAAAAAAAATGTTGTAGCAGTACTTTGAAACCATTTTTACTCAGACATTGCTTGAAAATTTCACTAATTTTCACAAAAAACACATGGAAGTAAACATGAAATGTGAAAAAAATTATATATTTCCAATATAAATATATAAGCATCTTTAAATCGACTTAAATTTACTTGAGATGCAAAATAAGCAAGTCTTGTTTTCAGAGAAACTGAGTGAGTATGTTTAAAACAAGAACAAACATCTGTCAGTGGGGTGTAAAAATTTTCAATTAAGTTGATTTTTCTGAGCGCATTGGCAGATGTTTGTTCTTGTTTTAATCATAAACTAAATTGTTGCTTATGAAACAAGACTTCTTATGTCATTTTGCTTCTCAAGTAAATGTATCTTGATTTTAAAAAATGAGTGCACTGGAAAACAAACAAAAATACTGATGAAAAAGTTATTTCCATTTTCTAGTGGTTGAGGGCTGAGGTATTCAAGCTATATATATGTAATTTTTTTTTGTAAAATGAATTAAAATGTAATGGAGATATATTGGAAGTTGTATTTTCAAGCTAAGCATTGCTAAAATAAGACATTTACTTTTAGAGACTTCTTAAAAACATTTAAAAAATCTTAAATTTCCTTAATAAAACCTGTAGAAACCTTGAAGTTCAAAAAATAATTTTTACAGTGTATATACACTTTGAAATGAGCCTTTGAGTAGCATCCCCTTTCCAACAAAGTACAAGCTGATCCAAATACATTTAGTTTCAATTTTGAGTCTGTTGTTTTATCATTTAAACCCTGCTTTTGTGAAATATTTAGCTTGAAATGTGTTTGTGCTCTTTCTTTAGCATAAATGCCACTTCTAATCTATTGCAATGACATTCAAAGTGTTTCTTAAGTGTCTACGTACTTTTTGCAGCCACTGTCTATTTTTTTAGATAGTATCATCATGCAATAAAGTAGCAACTCAATGTGGAAGTGTTTGATTAGGATGTGCAAATTCTCTTTCCTTTAATGTTGCTGCAGTGTAACTGGTTGTGTTTGACTTCTCTGTGTTTTTTGCAGCCCTCGTAAGACTGAGGATTCAAATGTAGCACCAAAAGAACAGCAACCACAAGAGCTATTTTCACAGTACTTCTCCTTTTAAATTTTTCAAGACACTCAACTGAAGAGCATGTGAAACTGCAGTTTTCAATAGCCCATTCGTCTGTTCTTGATATCTCACTGTGAGTTTGTTATTTTCCCTTTTGATATGGGCATTTACTTGATTTAAAATGATATGCACATTCATTTCATATAATATTCATAAATATGTCTTTTCTGGATGGACTAAAACTGTTGGAATACCAATGTCTTGCCAGTTTTGAAATAAATTGCACAGACACTTACATATATATTTGTATTATATTGTCTTCTTACAAACTATAAACCATCAATATAATAAATGAAATTAATAAATAAAACATTTATATCTTAAATCTATACTTTATGAGCATGGTGAAAGGACTGCATGTCTTTTAAAAGAATCATTTACCCAAATATTCTGCCATTATTTACTCACCCTCATGTCAGTCCAAAGTTATTTTGTCCAGAAAAACACAAAAATTGTTTAAAAAAAATATTAAAATACTTGCTGTCATACCACCGCTGTTTATAGTGACCACAAGCTGTCAAATTGGGCAAAATGCATTATATTTGCATTATGTTGCGTGCTATTTGAAGTCTTCTAAAATCATTGGAACAGAACTAGTCTGAAAAAAAATGATGTAGAAACAATTTTCACTCAGAAAGTGCTAGTAAATTTTACAAAAAATTACAAAAAAATTGCAATTAGCACATTGAATTAAATGTGAAATGTACTCCAATAGTCATTGGTTTATTTACAACTTTGTATAAACTATGAAAAAAAAAATTACATTTTCATGTGTATTTTATTCAAAAAGGCATATAGGTTTGGAACGAGGAAGAGTACATTTTATTTAGAATTTTTATTTGTAGCTGAACTATCCCTTTAAATGCACTTTAAGTATTTTTTACAGTGCTTTTTATAGTTTTCCACATCTGTGACTTGAACAGGATCTACACATGGCTTATTTCTTGCTATTTTTGTTTAAAAATTTCAGTCAGTTGGAACATTTAAAACAAATTTTCTCTTTAATGGTTGTCTACATTTAATAACATCCTTAAATTACCCATTTTAGCTCTCTCTCTTTCTCAGATCATGTTCACAGGAAGTGTAAACAAACATTAATATGTTAAGCGTGCAAGCGTAATTTACCTCAGTGCCAACATCCTCTGTTACTCTGAATAATAAATGATTTCTGGGACTGACCTATAAATTTTGCATTTTAACACAACAATTAAATTTTTGGAGGGAATATTTACATAAATGACTTGGCACTTAAAAGAATTGCTGTTTGCTGTTGGGAGCTACTTTTGCCAGAAATTACAGGCATTTTGATGTTCATTCTTTGTGTTTTTCACCAATTCAGATGACTGCTTCCTTCTGTGAAGTCTACATTCATATACAAAACATATCTGAATTTACCTAACATACAATATAGTATCTTTTACATATATCCCAATACAAAACATATATGAACAAAATGAGATTGGTACTCATCCAAAGGTCAAAAATATGCTTTTTGTTGTAAGAATAATGCAACAAACATAAATGAAGATAAATCAGTGTCACCCTCGTATCATTTCAGGAAATTAACATATGTTGCATAATCAGTAGGACATTTTCAATTCCCCAAAATTGTCCAAGGTCTTGTACAGCGCGTCTTGCGATTGGCCGGTCGTCATCTTTTGGTGTCACATGAGCAAGACGATGATGTAGATGAGCAGCAGGCAGATGAGGATGAGGGAGAAGTTGATGATGAGATCTTGTAGATTGCGTTTGGTCTGCGGGTTCACTTCGATGTTGGACGCCCTCCGAATGGCTGAGCGTGTCATGTGCTGCACCCTCTCCATCCTGATGAAGACTGCAGACTAGTGGCAGTGAGAGGAATGGACGGATGGAGATGGTGGTGTTGTTGTGGTGCCTTATGGTGAAAATGAGAGAAATGATTCTATTTTAAGATGATGATACAAGTCTTAGAAATAAAAACATAACAGGTGATCACACTTGGAAGTATTTATAGTAAATCTGTTCTGATGTGGGTGGCTCAATCTTTATTTAACCCTCTGATGCATGTTGCCCACTACTTTTAACCTTTCAGGTTGTGATGTTGCATTCTTACCCATAATTCTATATTACTGTCCTTATTTTTTGTATTTATGACAACATAAAATCAAAATAGCTGATGAAAGTGATGCATCAAGTACCACTAAAATATTTGCTACTATTTTCTGTTTGCTATAGAGAGATGTGTAACACTCTCAAAATATATAATTTTGGGAAGAGAAAATTGTATTGTTTATCTATTTATTTATACAAATGATCATATTTTAAATTATATATTTTATTAACATTGTTTAAAAATCTACTTATTTATTAGACTATATTTATAAGTCTACTATATATAGTTATATATTTATTAAAAATATATGGGAAGAGAAAATATTATTGTTTATATTTCCGTATTTTGTATACAAATTATGATCATTTTAAATGATATAATATATTTTTAAAATATACTTATTTATTTTAGTATATTTTTAAATACTATATATAGTACTATAGTACTTATAGGATCAAAAAAATTTGGGGGAGTAGAAAAATGTTCAAAGCTTAATGTTTATATTTATTTATTCAGGTATTTATTAATACATTTGTATATTTTGTATTTTTATTTATTAAATTATAGATTATATATTTTATTTATTTATTAAAAATGCAAATAAATAAATACAGTATATGTATAAACATAAAGCAATTTTTTCCTTTCCTTTTCCTTCATGATTGAATAATTCACGAATCAGGGGGTCATGTAATTAACAATAACAAATATATGATTATGATATGATATGTGACATTTTGAGTAGATATCGTGCAAAGTCAGAGCTTTCTTTGTTAGGGATTCTTTAATAATAATAGTAATAACAACAATAGAAATCAGATTGTTATTTAATTCTTTTTATTCATAGCATGCATTTGTCTTGCATGTTTGCCATTTGGCAAAGTGATTTGATGAACACTGTAGTGGCACTCAAAGACTGACTGTCGTACTCGTACCCTCTTTAGGGCACTCATGTTAAAAGCTGTGAATGACACGCATTCGTGAGTGACGGCCACTTGTCTAACAGCTAACACTATTCTCTTATGGACCGTCAGCAGATATACATGCTCAATAATTCCAGACTGCAAAAGTTCACATACAGTCTGTCAAGTCACTCTAAATGTCAACACTTCTTTAAATTATATTATAGTCATTAGTAAACCATTGATTGTTGATACATTCTTTTAGGTCTCCCTTTAGTGAAACTGATGTACAAGTAATTCCAAGTAAGATATTCTTTGATTATTTTGAAAGAAACAACATTCCTATTAACCAAGTTAATTGACCATTAAAGAGACAAGGCAGTTAGATGGCCCATCTCTCTTTATCTGTCTCTCTATCTTGCTTATCCGGCCTCAGGAAAAGAGCATTTTGAATGAGAAATTTCAGTATATCTAGTAGTGCTATAGTGGTTGAACTAGATTTAAGAGATCCCGTATCGCTATTAGGCCCTCAAGCATGGCTCTTGACTTAAGTTTCTCCATGTGGACTGGATAAACAAACATATGCTAGATGATAAAAATAAATATATCTCCGCAAAAGCAGAGACTTATGAACTTGATCTCATTTTAAAGGCTCCAAAAGCCAGTGTTTATTAGGAGAGGCCCTGGATTCCAGTCCTGTGATCCAGTGACAATTATAACTGCTTAGCTGTAAAGTAAACACTAGCGTCTGTGATCAGACTGTATTGAAGTTTAATAAAAGCCAGCTAGATTTACCTTTTGTTCCATTTCAAAAGGCTATGATCTTCTGGTTGTATAGTAAAAATAAATAAGGCATCAATGCACATTTATATTCCTGTGAAACTATGTTACAGGTCATCAAATTATTGTTTGACTTTGACCGACTGTTTTCAGTTCGCTGATTTGCATGGAAACAAATTTTATAAAAGTGGTATTTCAGTGCAGGATGCAAATGTGCTTTTGGTGTTCTTTCTAGACAGATCATCCTCTGTGTCCTTCAAGTTTGATGTTTTTAATTCTCTTTCACTATTTTCTGATGTAAACCGCATGCAATGTCTAGGAAATCTTTGGAATCTTAATCTTTAAAGCTAATATTTTGATATTATTTTACTCAAGCAGCTGTGATATTTCCATTCGAGGGCTGTTAAACTTCAGATTTAATTGATTAAAAGCCTTTTTCTTACCCGTTAAATGGCAGCCGAAGAAGGAAGGAGTCCTTTCAGATAAAAGGTAAAGTGTGAAGCGGCAGGAAAATGTTGTATGTAGACACACAGGCTCTCAGGACACGCTACAAAGTTTATAGGAGGAATTGAAAGGGGTGGGGAAAACAAACGGGAGGGCGGTAGATGCAAAAAGAACACATCCCCATCTCAAGATCACAGGACGGGCCTGTTTGTATCTGCTCCTCCATCCAGTGTTTGTTGTGATGACACATGACTGATGAAGGAAGTCAATGCTGGATCATTATCCTTCCAAACTCTAGCGTATAGTAAATAGGGAGGAGTGATAGAGCAAGATTGTTAGATTTTGCAATGAAGAAAAAATGTATACAACAACAGAATGAATACAAATATGACTGTCAATATTACAAGTAATTTTGAGGCTCAAAGCATTATCACTGTCTAAAAAAAAAAAAAAAAAGAATTTAATTTTTTTTTTTCAGCCAAATGTATTCCCTCCCCCAAAAGGCTAATAAAAGGTGGAAAAATACTTAATTTTCTTTTTAAAAAATAAAAATAAATATTATGTATTTATTCTTATATTTTTATAAACACTAAGCTTTTTCCCGTAAGATCAAAATACATTAATTTGGGAAGAGAAAATCTTAGGATTTTTATTATTTGCTAGTATTTTTATATTACTATTATTATATTATATAATTTATTAAAAAGGCTCTAAGAAGTGGTGATATTTATTCTTTACTGGTATTTTTATGATCACACTTTATTTTAAGGTCCAATTCTCGCTATTAACAAACCATTAACTGCGACTTTTGCCTCAGTAAACTCCTAATTTGCTGCTTATTAATAGTTAGCAAGGTAGTTGTTAAGTTTAGGCTTTGAGTAGGATTAGAAATGTAGAATATGGTCATGCAGAATATGTGCTTTATAAGTACTAATAAACAGCCAATATGTTAATAATAGGCATGCTAATAAGCAACTAGTTAAAAGTGAGAATTGGTCCCTATATTAAAGTGTTACGATTTTTATTACATTAACATTATTATATATTTTATTAAAAGGCTCTAAGAAGTCATTTTTATTTATTAATTAATTGAATAATCAGTTTATTTTGTTCACTTTTATATTGATCAACTATTCTCTATTAAAGATATTTAAAAACAGACATCACCAAATTATTAATAATTAATTAATCAATTATTTGGTGAATCAGTAACTTTGGTTAATTTATAAAGTAGGTATATCATACAATGTGGTATATCATAATGCCATGCCACGCTGAAGTAAATTATATTTTCTATTGTCAATTTATGTTGTCAGTTTATACAATTTTTTAATGCCATTTTAGGTCTATTTAGTGGTCCTCATATCAGATATACAGTATGAATATATTTAATCAAAATACTAACAGATTTACAAAAGAACAATATGTATCTTATCACCTGTAGAAATGCTGATTTTCATTAAGAATATGAATGTTACAAAAACATAATTGTGTGTGCATGTGTTCTTATACAAATGTAAATAAAGTTTATCATCTATGTAAATAGTGATGTTTTTGTCACATTTACTGTGGGTTTCAGTACATGCTGCAGGTTTGCATAAGTGTTTTTATGCAAACCATTTGAGACTCGTGCCGATTTCAACAGCAAAAATCATTTTAAAATTAATTTTAAAAAATGGTATAGAATTTTAATTATTTTCGCAATAATTACAGAGAAAGAGCAAGTAATACATTGATTTGTCATGAAATTTTGAAGTAGAAAGACTGAAATGTAAAACGTACTTCAGTTATCTTTATTTACAACATTTCTTACAGAACTGTTGTATGAGATCTGAAACAAAGATTGTTGATGCTGAGAAAAACAACAGGTCCGTGCAGAGACTCCTTTGTGTTAAGGAGCTTTACAGGCTTTGGAAAACCTAAATCAAGCACGAGGTAAACATTTGAAAAGCACACCGCTCTTATCTCACAGCCAAGGATGCTTAGAGGAATGCAAGTTGGTTGTGTTTTCTCTGGACTGGACTCTGCTGGCTTTGGCGTGCCTCCACGTCTCCTGCTGTCCTGCAGCTATGCGGGACGCAAGTGTGCGATTTCACAGAGTAAGCCCCGGTAGCACTGCCACCTCTTCTACAATGAAAGTACAGTAATGACCGAAAAGGTGACCGTGCAATGATGTGTCATCACAGATGGATGAATTAAGTTCTGGATGAGGCCGGGTTTTATCCCGTCCTGCGTGACGCACTATAAACCCCGAAAAACACATTTACTAGAGTATTTATCAATCACTCTCTGTGGATTTACTCACCTCTTGGTATAAATTTAGGAAATGGTTGGCAGTTACAGACTGTTTGAGAAGGCAACAGGGTTCAGGATGCACAAGCGATCATGTGGTAGTTTATTCGTTGTTTGTTTTTGCTCTCCATTTTCAAAGCTTCATCTGTTTTCTCACAGCTGCAGGGAGAAAATTGTGTCAGTCGACAGTGAAGATGCAGAGGACCCGTCAGACCGCGCTGTCAACACCTCTTGCTTATGACAGATCGATGGCTCTGAACATAAATGTCAGGTCAGGGAAGGTGCAGCTTTTCCACAGGATAAGGAACGGGGCCCGCGTGTCTGACACGTATCAATGGCATTCTGTAAAGGTGGCGACTGACGCAGTGTAGCAGAAGAGGCCAAATGATTCAGTTCTGGGTGTTTGCGTGGGTTATTTCAGTAGGGATTCACAGCTTTGGTTGGGAAGCATTTTAAAAAAAAATGCTGAAATGCCGATTTATTAGATCTTTGTTGGCATGCAAAATCAAAATTTCAAAATCAAAGCACAAGATATTTCTTTCAAAAACAAACTTTTGAATGGTAGTGTATAATATAATACTTTATATAATAATACTATTTAATGTTTTCTTAATTTCATTACATCGTTGTTATTTTCTGTTTTAGAGTTTAAATCTCCCTTGTTTACATTTGGACCCCGTTTTGAATATTTTTCTTGGAAATTGGGCCAATTTAAGGGTTAAAAAGTGTTAATATAGCCATAAACTGCATCCATGCAGCTAAATTCATAACAAGAACATTTTTGCAATTTTTAACGTTTCCAAGGGTTCTAAAAAGGTTTCTTGAAATGTAATAATTTCATCCTTTCGCCAGCCATTAATTAAATGTGTAAAACCAACTGTAGTTGACACAAACCTGTTTATTTTCACTACAAGTTTGTATTTAATGTGGCCTGGATCATTTTTCTACAAAGTCTTAAATACCTAGTTATGTTTATGGATTTAAAGGATAAGGGCATGTCATACAACCTGTCCATGTTGGCATCTTTCAGCTAGCTTCTACCAGGTTAAAGTTGATGTTTAGCCAAAACAGAGGCACAGCCTTTGTCATCAACATCAGAAGATATGAGAAGCACGTTCTTCTCCCTTTTAAAATTTTGATGAGCCTATTTACTTTGCATCACTATACATAATTATATGGTTTATTTGTTTCATCCTGTAGTGGTACTAGAAAGGAATTCTTCTCTCCAGGCTGAAATTGGAACTAGATGAGGCCGTGATATGCGATGAACATGCAAACTATCTACCTATTGGTGAGTTATTAGCAAGGGTTTCAGGAACACTCGCACACAAGCAGACAGATTAACACACCTATCAACTGAAGACAGACGCTTCCCTCAGCTCTGTAAATTAAAAAGCTCTCTGGAGGGATTTGGAGCGATGGGCTGTGGAGAATGCCTTGAACTATTTTTATACACACACATTCGCATCTGCCCTAATATGGGAACCGAGACACATCAGCTGGACACAGTATTTCTGTAATCAAGAAATAAGCTTCAGCATTTCTTCATTATTATATTGCTCATTGCTTACTTTTAATCAGTTTCTGTGAGAAGGATCGTTCTGTCATGGTCATGCTAGGGATTTTCTTGTTGGATATTGTCAATGAGGGTCTCCCAGAATAAACTTCCTTTGTTCCCACAAATCCTCAGCAGCACTCGAAATAAAACTTGCACAGCGATCTTTGCATGGTTGTGGTGGGCTGATCCTAGGAGGATCCCCCTAACCAAACTTTCGCTGCAGTCCCACAGCTCTGCAAACACTCCTGCTATTACGTGTTAAAGCAGGTGTGAGGGATTTTCAAACATTTGCAGAAGGACGACAAAACTTGCATTAAACGTGTTTAGAAAATGACCTCAGGGGTGCCTGATTACAGCGGCTTCCAAAAAAGGCTGTGCTGGTGGTACATTTTTTGTTTGTTACATCAAAATGTGTTTTGTTTTTCTATTCATGATTCTAGAATGGCCTCAGATGACACATCCGCTTGTCAAAAAGCAGGGGTGGAGGACCCTGAATAGAATATCCCAGTCACGTGCCGCCCATAAAACATGTTTTCCCAGACCTCATGAATTTAAGCAGCAGTATGGAATGAATGTTACGCTGTAGGGATTGGTCTTGGCTCAGAGTAAATCCAAATTATTAATCCATTGATACTCAGTCTGGACAGTGTTGTCGTTGTCCTGTCTAGGATTGGTGAGAAGTGGCAGCAGGCAAATTACTCCATCTAATTAATTAATTAAAAAAATTAATATTATAAAATGTAATTATTAATCATTTTAGTTATATTAAAAGTAAGCAATTATTTATATAACCAAATCGGACTATTAGCGTAGTTTCTGATGGATCATATGACACTGAAGACTGGAGGCATCAACTACATTTTAAAATATATTTAAATATAATTCCTTTGTTTTAAATTGTAATAATATTTTAAAACATTACTGTTTTTACTGCATTTTTATCAAAAAAGCCCTGTTTAGCATAAGAGGCTTATTTCAAAACATTAAAAAACATATCTAAAATATGCTGAAGTCAACATTAAACAGCATTCGCAAGCTATTTTACTGTCATAATGCAATGGAGGATCTTGATTTCATCCATCAGGAATTTATTAGATTAAGAAATGATGTTATAACAAAATGAAGTTTGCAGATTTTGGAAGACTACTCCACTTCTGAAACACATGGCTAATGGTTAGCTAATATTATTTTTCTATAGGTGACATCAGCTAAAAAAAGGAAAGACACTGTAGTAAAGTAAATAGGGTCAATTCTTATTGACTTTTAAATGAAGTCACACTCAGATAGCTACATGCATCTATATGCATAAATCTTACCTGTAATTGACATCAAATAACCTTTAATAATATAGCATTATTGGGGTCCCAAATACCAAGCGAATAATAGAACATAACTCTAACTCTAATATTCATGCGGTGCTCTTTTGAATTGACCGTGTGATATTTTAAGCCTGGCGAGGAGACAACTTGGACAAAGACAGTGGAAAAAGATTTCTGCTATTTATAAGATCTGATTAAAGGGTCAGAGCTTCTCATGTGATAAACACATAAACAAGTACATAGTTCATTGTCACATCACAGGGTCAGTCACAGGGGGTTTGTGGATTTGAAAGCAGCCCCTTCACAAGAGGACCTGTAGCTTAATTAGACACATCACTGAAAGTCCTCTCATTTGAGAAGCGAGCAGATATCATGGTCCTCCTGCCGCATGGATGTTTTGCATGCCGCATGCATGCATTAACTCACAAAAGGCAAATGATCAACACCACTATCTCTAGTTTAATCAAAATGAAGGGAGTCCTGGTCCTTGGTAAATGTCAGCTTGTTTTTATAGGTTATATAAGCAAATCTCTTGTGTAAACATGCAGCGTTTTGAAATCGTTAATGTTCTAGCTGTAACATAGAACTTGCATGAATATTCTTAAAGGGAAAGTTTACCCAAAAATCTAATTTCTGTCATTATTCACTCACCTACATCCTAAACAAAGTGTAAAAACTGGATTAGAAAAACAGTATTTATAATGTATCTGGATGAGACTAGGAGTCTATATTTACTATAAAAATGGATATAAGTGGTGGGGCATAGGAAAGATCATAAGCATGTGTTGTGTTTATTATGGCAAGTTTTCACAAGAAATGCATTAACAAAGACTTATGCAAAGGCACACTTTGGCAGACCACTACTACTTTGAGAAATGATACTATAAAGATAGATAAATGTGTCTTATGCATAAAATGATTATATAAGGTACACATGATAATTCATCTCTGACATTAGAGCAAAGGTTTTGAGAAGCATCGCCACCTAAAGGGAAAGTCAGATAAAACTTTCATAACCTGAATGAATAACAGGATGTTGATTACCACTGCAAATCATTCATTTTGATTTTTGTTTGGTTTTACAAACCCAGGAACCAGTTGAAATTATTTTTGGACATTATGTGACAGATGTTGTCAATATGGATAAACCAATCGACCTTAGCCAGGGTATAGCCATATTTAATTTTTGACAGCAATGAAAACAAGATTGAGGAATAGAAGTACAGTATGTTCAGTGGATTGTACTGTTGTTTAACAACATACCAACTATTCAGCTGACGAAATGTCTTTCTGAAACAAGCTTTTACTCGATGATAACTACATAAAACAGTTTTGAAAGATGTAAGTTGGCGAAAATAACATGATGTAGGACCTTCATACTGTGCGTGCCATTTTAAAGATGTTCGTCTTGCTGTTTACTCTTGCTATTCTCAGTCTATACCCGTCTGGATGGTTATGTACATTATCTTAGATATGGTGAATCTGGCACTAAATACCTTTACATGCTGTAGTGAGTACATTGTTATTGATAAAATTCACACTTTTCCTTCATTGGAACTGATAGCAATTACACTTTAACCATTAAATAAACACTGCCTTGTATCTATGACAACTGTAAAGATAAGAACTTCTACACTTTACAATCAAGTGGCCATAGTTCAGTCTGCTTAATCTGTTTGCATGGTTATATATGACACATACTTCGAGTCTTCTTACGAAACGTCTGGTTTCTGGTCAGACACACCTGAGCCACACGGAACAGGTGACCACAAACTCTGAGGAATTGTTAAAGGGCCAGTGTCCCGACATGGTTACGTGTTACAGATCGATAATTAAGTCGCTGGGGAAATCCACTACTGTCACGTGAACGTTAACACTGTATTTCTGTGCAGGGTGTGTTTTGAATCCAGAAGTTCGGTGCATGTGAAATGGAAAAGATTTGTTGGGAAAGGAAGGAAATTACGGGTTTACGGTTTCTGTCAGCGCTACTATTTCTGCTTATTTCTCTCAAAGCTTCATCATGTGACAAATGGCTTCTTGATGCCTCAGTGCACCCCATGGTAAGACTTTTAAGATTTGTTAATATGCAATCTGAACTAGTATTGATTTTTTTTCTCATTTACTTGAGCTAATATCTGAAATATTGTAATTCTAGACAGCCAAAAATGGCTTCAGACAGTGTACGGATGCCATTTGCCAAAGTGAGTAGGACTACTGCCAAAGATTTGTAATCAAGTTTAGAATTTATTCGCTTCTTTCACCTCGGTGTCTGTTTACTGATTGGTTTACAAACATTTCTGTTCTTCCTGTCCAGATGTTGTATGTCAGCTCGCAGCACCTTATGCATCCTGGATCGGATCTCATAACATAACTTTGACCTGGGATTCTCTGAATCAGTCTGATGTGGTGTATATTCTTCAGTGGACCGGTCCTAGTCTGTCTGGGATTTGGGCACAAGTAGAGGTACTGGATGACTTTATGTTTATATTTGTCATGTTGATGATTAAATTGCATTGACTTTTGGTGCATTTGTACATCATAAATTATTGAGTGAAATACAGTAATATGCATTTGGGTACAAATAATTTCCAGGTGATATTCAATTTTAAAATTCAAAAGGAAAGAACAATATATTTTTTTTCAGTGAAAAAAATAAAGGCTATTTTAATGACTAGTAACCAGGATATTTTTCATTATGGCATTTTTTTTCAAACACGTCTTCCAAATCTCCCATTACTGTATGCAAAAACAATAAAATAAACTTAAATCCAATTCAACATGAAGATATTACTGTGATGTATAATTACAACTTTACTTTACAAATATACACTACCATCAAAAGTTTGGGGTCAGTAAGACTTTTCAATGTTTTTGCTCAAGAAGCCTGTTTGATCAAAATACAGTAAAAACAGTAATATTGTGAAATATTATTATAGTTTAAAATGGCAAAGCAGCATCATTACTGCAGTCTTCAGTGTCACATGATCCTTCAGAAATCATTCCAATATACTGATTTGGTGTTCAATAAACATTTCTTATTATTACCAATGTTGAAAACAGTTGTGCTGCTTAATATTTTCATGGAAACCATGATACTTTTTCAGGATATTTTGATAAATAGCAAAGAACAGCATTTGTGTTTGAAATGTCTTTACTGTCACTTTTGACAGGTTGCATCATTGCTGAATAAAAGTATATTTTTATTGGACTTTTGAACAGCAGTTGTACAAATTCACTTACTATTTAAATAATACATAATAATAATATAAATTATTATAATTATCAGTATATTTTTGGATCATATGAGATTTTTCACATTACAGTAAGCTACAAAGAAAATGTTAATTTTGGGATGAAATATCACCTGAACATTTCTTGAAAGTTTCCATAAGGTTGAACTATTTTATTTTTTTTCCCCCTCATAGAATGTGACGGAATCAACATACACTGTCAAACAGTTGGAACCTTTTACCTGCTATAAATTCAGGGTCTGGGCCCTGATAGCAGAAACACACGCTTGTTCTCCAGCAAGCCCTTGCTACCAAACAAAACCTTTTGGATGTAGGTTGAATCAACAGTTGATCAACAGTCTTTTACATTATGTTTCAAAATCAGTTGTTTGAAGCTGTTTAATGTGTTTCCCTTCCAAAAAGTGCCCTCCAACCCATCCATTGAGAGTATTGAGAGCGTGTCTGGACAGAGTGTGGAGGTTCGCTGGTCTCTACCTGAAAAACCAAGAGGACCCATCTTGGGCTTCAACCTCAATCTCACATCCAACAAACATGTCATCAGTGTAGCAACCGGAGGAAATGTATTCTTCAACACATTCTACCCGACATTCTATAACACTACATATAGGTAGGATACAAAGTCTTCCCATTTTTATATTTAATTTTATGCAAGATAGATTGCATTATTCACTGTATTCAGTGTACACAATGTTAATTTTTACACTGTATTTGTCTAATGTTATTATTTTATGTTGACATAAAATATTAATTATACTTGATTGCATCTCATGCAGGGTCTCTGTAGCTGCCGTAAATGAAGAGGGCCAGGGTTCAGTCGCTGAAGCCAGCATAACAACACCAGCACAAGTTGGTTAGTTTAAGCTCACAGTGAAACTTTTACTCTATCCTACAATAATGACCCTAATTTTGCCAAGTAGGACATGTGCCTGGATCTTTGTTGGTCCTGGAACAACACTGCTTTTGCTGACAGAATTGTAAATGAATAATAAACATTTTCTGTTCTAAAATATTTTATATTTTATTTCTGCAGTTTTGTGTATTATAGTCTGCAATTCTGTATTTTTAATCATTTGTATAATTAGTATAATTTAATTTATAACATTTCTATTTCATATAAATATTTTTTAAACTTTATTTTCATCAAAGAATCCTGAAACAAAGGATCACCGTTTCAACAAAAATATTAAGCAGTACAATTTATTTCAACATTAATAATAATAAGAAATGTTTCTTAAGCAGAAAATCAGCATATTACAATGATTTCTGAAAGATGTGACACTAAAGATTGCAGTAATGTCTGCTGAAAATTCAGCTTTACGGTCACAAAAATAATAAACATTGTAAAATATATTAAAATATTTCAATTGTAAATTTCTGGTTTAAAAAAATATAGCCTTGCGAGCATGAGAGACTTAAAAAAAAAAAACATTTAAAAAATCCTACAAGCATCAAACTTTTGAAATATTGACATCAACACTGCAAAAGCATGTCAGTTGAAATTAAACCTAACTAAAAATCTGAGGTTGCTGATCCAAAAACTTGTCCTACTTGATGAAATCACGGTAAGCTTCATGCAACCGCAGTACTTCAGCATTCTGCTAATATTTCTCAATGCATTGTGTTTGCAATGACTTGAAATAAACAATAATCTTATTGTTCCATCTGTGATGACTTTCAGAGCAGAATGGAGGCCGGTGGGTCTTTGCATCCAGATGGAACTCATTAAGGATGAGAGAAGAGGATGCCGATTTCTTCACTACAGCACAATGTCTCTCAGAAAGTCTAATTGAGAGCAACATCACAGGTCCATTCTTCCTCAAATCAATAAATATAAAACATTTCCACCACATAAGAGTGCTCGTAGGAGAGAGAAATTACAAATGAGAGTACTTCAATATCTCAGTTGTTTCTTTTAGACAGTAAGAAGATTACATGGAGATACATTTTTCTCCTTAAGGTTTACAATATTCTCTAAATATCTTAATACTGTCTAAATTCCCAAGATCAAGTTACACTACACATATTATTTTTATAGCTCCATATTTTATGCCAACAATTTTTTGTCAGGAATTTTAGGACATTTGAGACAAAATTGATACTTAAATTTAAGTTAGCTTTGAAAGAACAACCTTTGAACAATAAGATGTACCTTTTGGTGTAGATGGTCCTTGCTTTCTGACATCTTGCTTTTATTATGTTTTTTTCAGGGGTGGCAGTGCACTATAGTTCCAACCGGATCTATTTCTCTGAGGGGACTCGTATTTGGGTGAAAGGGGCTGGAAATCTCACTGACCACTCAGATCTCAAGCTTCTGCACTCTGCCCCGCTGGAGGTCACAGCACTGACTGTAGACTGGCTTTATGACAGGATTTACTATGCGTCCAGTGGTAGGGTGTGTATTTACCATTAATTAGGGACTAAAATGATCATTTAGACAACTTTGAAAGTCAAGCATCATGTGTTTTTGTACCGAATAATTAACAAAAACACTTTAATAACAATATAGAAATGTTATGGAATGCCTTGTCCAATAGACTTTCATTATAATGAAATAGAATAAGAATAGTTCACTCAAAAATGAAAATTTGCTGAAAATGTACTCACACTAAGGCCATTCAAGATGAGTTGAGTTTGTTTCTTCATTGGAACATTGCTCACCAGTGGATCCTCTGCAGTGAATGGGTGCCGTCAGAATTGAGAGTTCAAACAGCTGATAAAAACATCACAATAATCCACAAGAAATCCACACGACTCCAGTTCATCAATTAATGTCTTGTGAAGTTAAATGCTGCTTGTTTGTATTAAACAAAACCATCTATAATGTGTTTTTAACTTCAAAATGTTGCTTTCAGATAAAATACATGTTCTCTATCCATAACATGCTTTCTCTGCTGAAAAAGTCGTCTGAATCAGGAGAGAAATATGCACAGATCAAGCACCATTTACGGGCAAAAACAGTTCAAAACAGTTCTAAACAAATATGTAAGTGGATTTTAATGTCAGAGGACAACAGGGAATGGACTTTTTCATAGGTGGAAGCGTTATTATGGATTACGGACAGAAGCGATGGTTTAAAGTTAAAATGCCTTAATGTTGGATTTGTTTCTGACAAATACACAGCTTTTTGTTATATCTCTCCAAATCTGTTCCAATGAAGAAACAAACTCATCTACCTCTTGGATGGCCAGAGGGTGAGTACATTTTCAGCAAATTTTCATTTTTGGGTGAACTATTCCTTGAAGGGCAAGTCAAAACACAACAGATGCCATCAAGAAAGATTAATACTTTTTCTTTTCTTTTTCTTTTTTTTTTAAATAAATTGTTGTGCATTCTTTCCCACAAAAATTAAATGCAGGTCTACTATTGTGGATTAGATGACTGTTCTTTTCCAGTGGATATAAATCTCGACCTCTCCAGTGATGCTGTAAATATAATTGCAGATCCGTATAATGGGTGAGTGTCATAAACATGATTAAAAACTGTTTGGTTAAGCACCGTCTCTGCTTTTATATAAAGCTATAAACCGTTGTGTAAACAATCTGAATTACAGTATTTTTATCATATTATTACAAATATGATACTGTAATTTTATTACTACCCACCAAGGAAGTAGCTCCATTAGAGACATAAAGATTTTAGTTTAAATATTTTGTTAGTTTAACTAATTTAAATAAAGTGTAATTTAATAAAAATGAAAAATTGTGTTTGTCAGATGGCTTTTCTTGTTGCTGAGCAGTGGAATATATCGTAGCCCTCTTCCAGACATCTCTGGCCAACAACATGAGATCATTCACATCGTAAAATCGTCTTCTGTCTCCAACTTTGTGGTCAGTTTTCCCAACAAGAGACTTGTTTATCACGACAGAAGTGATCAAACGCTCAATGCCACATCTGTGGATGGATTATTTCCAATTACGCTCAACACAAACATCAACTTTGAAGCAAACAGCATTGTTTATGAAGATGATTTCTTCATGCTCACCAATGGTTATGCACTGTATAAACAAGTTGGCCAGAGTCAAGTGGCCACCTTTACTGAATTTGCTATGGACTGTGATGTCATCCATAGTCAAAATGACGGCTTTGGTAATCTATGCTACTTTAGTGCATCTGCACAACCTTATCCTGTGCCAAGAAGGCCAAGACAACTTCAAATCCTGTTTGGATCAGATAAAGCCAATGTTTATTGGGATAAACCTGAAAATATGATTGGAGCAAGTAAGTTATACCCAGTTAATAGCACTTTTGGATTGTTTTATTAGTAGGAGTCCATTTTCATAATTGTTGTCATTCATTTATTGAAGCCAGGTTTATTGGTTCAAATTTCATTTTGCTAACCAATAAAATTGCACATGTTGTCCATTAAATAAATTCAGTTTTGTTCCACACAGGTCCATCTGCCTGGCAAAATTGGACTTATGCTATAAACTGCTCAATGAATGGGTTGGTGGTGGTGAATTTTAGTGGACTAACTGGCACACATGCAACAGTCCCAGATCTGGAGAGTTCACAGCAGTACAGCGTCACGCTCAAGGCTTGTTCTCCTGGTGGATGCTCCAAATCAGTCTCATATGAAGGAACAACTCTCCAGCCTGGTGATTATATTGATGCAATTTATCTTTCACCTTAATGTTTATAAACTGGCCACTATTAAAAAGTCATCTTTGCTTTTTTTTTTTTTTTTTTTTTTAAGCCGATGAGCCCCCATATATTGCTGCTGCCAGTGAGGATGACATATGGAAGCAAGATTTGGATAGCATTGAATTTGTGGAACAAATGGTGTCTTATATTGGAGATGTGAAAGGTAAGAAACCAGAGAGATCATATAGAACATAACAATGGGTCTAAAAGGTATTTAATGTTAAGTCACACTTACAATTTTTTGAATTTTACTGTATTGCATAGAAACATATCAGACCAAGAAGTGGTAAATGTTGCTAGATAAATTATGCTTCTCAGATCTAATTTAACTTTCTGAGGCACTTTTTGGATTATTTTTAAACCTGTTGGTCCCACACAAGTGTCCAAGCAGAATAAACACAGGTGTAGTTCATAACATTAACAATAAACATGTTCCATAAAGTGTAACAACCAGAACGTTTCTAAGACTTTTGCCTTATTTTTATTCTTTCATATTCTGAAACCTAATAAATATTTTGTGAAGTGTTTTGATTGAAAAGTGTACTTGAGATATATACTACCGTTCAAAAGTTGTTTTATTTTTTATTTATCTATTTTGAAAAAGCTCTCTTATGCTCACCAAGGCTGCATTTATTTGATTAAAAATAACAGTAATCTTATTAAAATTTTATTTGAAATAGAAATATTTTGTAACATTATAAGTTGTTACTCTCACTTTTTATCAATTTAATGCATCCTTGCTGAATAAAGGTATTAATTTCTTTCAATAAATAAATAAATAATTACATACATAAAAATTTACTGACCACAAGCACTGGAATGATTTCTCTTTAAAATAAATTGCACTTGTTTTGATATTTTAGTTATACAATGCAAAAAAATAAAGAAATATAGAAAAACAAAATAGCTATATAGAACAGCATTTTGCATCTGATTGCATATTTTACAATGCTTCTCACTATATAACAAAGTATATAGCATGTTTTCCTTTCTTCATGAACAGATATGGACTGGTATAGTTCCACAATCTACTGGACTAACAGTTCAGGCCACATTAACTGGATTGATCTGGATAATCAGTCGTTGAATGTGATGACAATGCCATCACCCATGAATGCTGAAGCACTGGCCTTTGATTGGCTGGGACAGTATCTATACTGGAGCTGCAACACAAATCAAGTATGTTTTTATATTAAATAATGCTTGAATGAATGAAAACTGGAAAACATAATAAAAAGAAGCTACTAATATTGACATATTTTTTGACTATGTGGCAGTAGCATTAACTAATTGTGAGATATATTGCATCTCTTATCAGATATGCAGAGGGTCTATTTCTGGTCAAGGAGTTGAGATATTTCTCCAAGCAGAGCAGAAGATTCTCAGTTTGGAGATTGATTCATTGAATGCTGCCATCTACTGGACCACCGAAACATCAGTAGAAGGCTGTAGATTGGATGGAGAAGATTACCAGCTACTGGAAAAACTGAGCGTGTTCTCTGGGAAAGAGGTGAGGACAGAAATATACACATAAAACATCAAAAACACTACTCATTGGGATCTTGGGGTATTTTAACATGTAACTTATTCCTGTGATGCAAAGCTAAATTTTCAGCAACCATTACTCCAGTCTTCAGAGTCACATGATCCTTTAGAAATCATTCTAATATGCAGATTTGATGCTTAGGAAACTTTTCTTATTGTTATCAGAGTTGCAAACACTGACCCTTTTTAACATATTTCACACACTGTGATTATAGGTTGCTGGTATTGCTTTGAACTTGATTGAAGGAAATCTGTATTGGCTGGTGCAGGACGGCTCCATTATAAATCTTTACAGAGTGAAAGTCAGTGGTGACAGGTACATAGACAAATGTCTAACATATAGATCTCATTAATGAATGCTATGGTCAGTGACCAATTTGGCTCTTAATAATATTTTCTTATTGAATAAATGTTGTTTTTTTCAATGATTTGCATAAATTCTATAAATAATGTACCTGTAAAGGATACAGAAGTCTAAAGCAGTAGAGTTTGCAAGATGGACCACATCTCAAATCACAGATCACCAGGTGGGCTACTACAGCGGACGACTCGTTTGGTTGGATGAGAACAAACAGCTGAGGATTCAGGAGTTGAACCAAAACACCAGTGTCCTTATGTCTTCCAGCAAAACACTGACAGCTTTTTCTGTTGTACAGCAAATGCTGAAACCTCTTCCAGGTCTGCACTGTGTTAACACATCATGTTTTATCTTGCTCTGTGAACCTATTCTAGCAACTGTTCTTCAGTCATAATCACTTTGTATGTGTTTTTGTGTTTGTTTTCCAGATGGATTTGTATCTCCCCCTATAGTTATTCCACCTGCAGTTTCCAAAATTGTTCTTGAAGGGAATGACACATTTATCCAGATACACTGGGAACCCAGCAGTATTGACTACGGGACAGTGCTTTATTGTGTGGTGTCTAAGGAACTGTGGAGAAATGCGGAACAGCTTCAAAATGTACTACATCTTTATTATTATTTTAAACTAGATAATGTAAATCCATCTTAAGTTATATAATGAAAAAAAATGTTTTTGACAGATTTTTTTTTTTAAAACTAATAATGTATTTCCAACACATTTCTACAGTATGCCACCAGATATTGTCATCCTCTTAATACGTTTTCTGAAACAGTCATGAATATCACAAGATTCAAACCAGGAAACAAATTAAACATCACCATAACCCCTTTTTCGTACTGGGGTAAAGGGGAATCAACACAAACAACTTTGATTACTCCAGGTAAGAATCCTGCATTAATAATTAAATTTAAATATAACAAAAAAGTAAACACAAAAAGCAGCTGATTTAAGAAAACAAAAATGCGTAAATTTTAATGAACTGTTTAGCTTTTTGTGTATTTTATTGTGCTATCTAATAAAAAAAAAAGTAATTTTATATAGTTTTAAAAATTTGCTGATAATTTACTCACCCTCAGGCCATCCAAGATGTAGATGAGTTTGTTTCGTCATCGGAACAGTTTTGGAGAAATTTAGAGTTTCATCACTTGCTCACCAGTGGATCCTCTGCAGTGAATGGGTGCCGTCAGAATGAGAGTCCAAACAGCTGATAAAAACATCACAATAATCCACAAGTAATCCATAATACTCTTTTCTCCAGTGAAAAGCTTGTCTCGTCTGAATCAAGAGAGAAACATGTACAGAACAAGCACTGTTTATAAGCGAAAACAGTCCAAAACAGTTCTAAACAAATATGTCTGAGGACATATGTGACCCTGGACCACAATTTTTCAAAATTGAGATTTATACATCACCATTGATGTATGGTTTGTTAGGATCGGACAATATTTGGCCGAGATACAACTATTTGAAAATCTGGAATCTGAGGGTGCAAAAAAATCTAAATATTGAGAAAAACGCCTTTAAAGTTGCCCAAATGAAGTTCTTAGCAATGCATATTACTAAACAAAAATGAAGTTTTTATACATTTACGGTAAGAAATTTACAAAATATATTCATGGAACATGATCTTTACTTAATATCCTAATGATTTTTGGCATAAAAGAAAAATTGATAATTTTGACCCATACAATGTATTTTTGGCTATTGCTACAAATATACCCCAGCGACTTAAGACTGGTTTTGTGGTCCAGGGGCACATATTTTTTTTGATGTGAGAGGACAACAGAGGATGGATTTTTTTCACTGGAGGAAGCATTGTCATGGATGATGGATGGTTTGAAGTTAAAACGTCTTGATTTTCACTTCACAAGATGTTAACTGATGGACTGGAGTCGTGTGGATTACTTGTGGATTATTGTGATGTTTTTATCAGCTTTTGTGCTTTTATCAGTTTGGGCTCTCATTCTGACGGCACCCATGCACTGCAGATGATCTACTGCTGAGCAAGCGATGTAATGCATTTCTCCAAATCTGTTCCAGTGAAGTCTATGAACTCATCTACATCTTGGATGGTTGGGGGTGAGTACGTTTTCAGCATATTTTCTTTTCTAACTGAACTGTTCCTTTAATTGCTTTTTGGTTGTCACCCAGCAGGTACTTCTTTAGACATGACATTGATTATTGTGATTGTAGCGGCTGCTGCCTGTGTTACACTGATTATTCTCATCCTTGCTGCAGTCAGTAAGTACACAAATGCCACAGTTCCCTTTTGTAAAATTCTATTTCATCCCCATATTATAAATAATGACAGTATTTGAAAGCACAACATTTGCTTCCCCCTTTTTTGATGTAGTTTGGCACAAACTCCATAAGAAAAAGAATCATGGGACAGATACACAAACAGGTGCACACGTCCATACAGATGTAGAGTTGGAGTACATTCGAGGTTTAGTTGGTCTTGGGAATGCCTGCTATGCTATCAGGTACACAGGAACATCACTTACAAACTAAGGCCTCATTTTAATGTGAATTTGTTGCATCTATAAACCACAAAATGTGTTAATTTAAACAACTTTCCCACATTTCCCAGTAACATACCCGCCCAAGGAGAGATCGAGTCACTTCCTGTGTTTCCTAGAGACTGTCTGAAGCTTCAGAGGTTGTTGGGTAGTGGTGCTTTTGGAGAAGTTTATGAAGGAGTTACAGTTGGCAGCCAAATCACTGAAGTTGTGCCGGAGAGGAGAGTGGCTGTCAAGGTATACATACTTTATATAGCCTTTATACTAACATGATTTCTCATATACTTCCATGGTGACTACCTATATGCTGTTTCAGCAATTACAGATTGTGATTACAAATGTTTCACAAACCAATCTCTTCACAGACACTGCGAAAAGATGCCTGTGACTATGAGAAAACTGAATTCTTAAAAGAAGCTTATTTGATGAGGTAAAAGACATGTTTGCTCTCAGCATCACACTGAAAATATGATTATAATAGGGAACAATGGGGCAAAACAAATGATGATGAGGCCCCCTGGCCTAGAGCAAATGGCAGTGTTTGTTGTGGGGTTTGTTGTTACTTAGTTTCTTGGGAGAAAGTAAAATCTAACAGGGTACTTTAACCAGATGGCTCTGCTGTAAACTAGTATTTATTTATTTTCAAAGGTTTGGGGTCAGTAAGATTATTTCATGTTTTTGAAAGAAGTCTTACATGCTCAACAAGGCTTATTAGATCAAAAATACAGTATTATTACAATTTAAGCAAGCTGTTTATATTGCAATATATTTTAAAATGAATTTTCAGCAACCATTACTCCAGTCTTCCGTGTCACGTTATGCTTCAGAAATCATTCTAATATGCTGTTTTGCTGCTTATTACTATCAGTGTTGGAAGACATTGTGCCGCTTAATATTATTGTGGAAATGTTATATAATGTTTTTAGGATTCTTTGAAGAACAGAAAGTTCAAAAGGTCAGCATTTATTTGAAATAGAAAATTGTGCATCATTATAAATGTCTTCACTGTGACTTTTGAGCAATGTATGGCGCTAAATCTAAGTAGAAGTATTAATTTCTTACTAAAAAAAAAACAAAAAAAAACATACTGAACCCAAACTTTTAAATGGTAGTGTATTTATCCAATTAATAAGCTTTTGAGCAGATTAATCATGCAGTGTTTTGTGTTTGTTGCTATCTAGCCAGTTTAATCATCCTAATATTCTGCGTTTGCTTGGAGTGTGTCTGCTAAACGAGCCACATTACCTCATCCTAGAGCTGATGGAAGGAAGAGACCTTCGTTCTTACTTAAGAGGAGCGCGTCCTACAGCTGTGAGGCATTGTTTTAATATATGAGCTGCTTTTCTTATTGATTAGCACTGACAGGTTCTTATGTCTCATAGAGCCGTAAAGAGCTACTGAATCTCACCAGCCTTCTGGACATCAGTTTGGATGTTGCCACAGGATGTGCTTATTTAGAAAGGATGCACTTTGTTCATAGGTAAAGATGTACTCATATACTGTGCTAATGCATTCAGTTCACAATGCCAGTGTCATGGCTTTGATTCCCAGGGAATGCATGAACACATGAAATGTACAGCTTGAATGCAGTGTAAATCACCTTGGATAAAAGCATCTGCGAAATGCATGAATGTAAATGCATTTAAATTAAACTATATTCAATATGCACAGGGATATTGCTGCAAGGAACTGTCTGGTGTCAGTAAGAAGCTACACAGACCCAGAAAGGGTCGTTAAAATAGGAGATTTTGGATTGGCCCGTGATGTGTATAAGAACGACTACTACAGGAAGAGGGGTGAAGGTCTGCTTCCTGTTCGCTGGATGTCACCAGAAAGTTTAACAGATGGGATTTTCAATAAATATTCTGATGTCTGGTCAGTATCATGAGTTTTGTTGTTTCCATAAAGTGGCATCTTTGGTTCCATGAAGTACCTTTAACATCCATGGAACCTTTTCATCGCACAAATGGTTCTTTATAAAAGTTCTTCAGTTTATATAAAATGTCCTTTAGACTAAGAAAAAATTGTTCTTTTAAGCGCTGATCATTGAAAGGTTCTTTGAGGAACCAAAATATGGCTTTTTTAATGGCATCGTTGCAAAAAAAAAAAAAAAACCCTTTTGAAATCTTTACTTTTTAACAATGTAACAAGTAGTATACATATTCCTACAAATATATTTTTTTATATT